>OU015753.1:44126824-44138076 GCA_907169655.1 Acomys percivali
ACACACCACTTTATACATACAGTACATACACCATTATACACACCACATAGACACATATAACATGCACACACTATACTATACATACCACATAGACACATATGAACACACACGACCCTATACACACCACATAGACACACATAGCACACACCACACCATACACATCATGTGGACACACACTCATTCTGTTTATCAGCTACCATCACAACCACTCTTTATTTTGTCCATCTTTTGACCAATTTCAAATATCACATGAAATTTCTGAGAAATCTTTCCTAGATCTCTGATCTAAATTGTCCCTGCATCTTTCTAGTGCAGTGGCTGTTGATGCTTTGGTATACTCTCTCTCTCTCTCTCTCTCTCTCTCTCTCTCTCTCTCTCTCTCATACACACACACACACACATACACACACACACACATACACACACGGATATCCACACACAATACTTATCACTGCAAGTCTATTAACTATTCTGTGAATAAAGGCTATCACAAAGGAAGTCTTTCTATTATCACAGTTTTAAAGAAAAATAATAATGTCTTCATATCAAAATTTCCCACAAGTTCTGAATGACTGTTTAGAATTTAGTAGAATAAATAATTCTACTAAAAGAAGTAAAATATGGGTCACTTTCCACATTACTATAAACGTAGTGGAATGAGATACAAGTAACCAGAAAGATAACAAACAGGGCAACAAACAAACAAATAAAAAATCATTTCAAATGAGGCCAAGAGAGCACATGAGGGAATGTTGTTACAAGTGAAAACACCAGAATGTAGTTGCAATACAGTTTAGGAGTTCAAGTCAAACTGAAGAATAAATGACTTTCCATGTAAAGCTTTGCTTTCCAGGCCATTAATCTACTGACAGTGACAATGACATAAAGATAGAGCTAACATCTTTGAAAAGCTTGTTGCTCATCTGCTCCGAATGTGATTAATCAAATGTGATCGTTTTATACAAAACAAGCTTTCTTCGTTCCTAATGGCATCAAGCTGAAGCCGACTAGACACAGGAAAACAGAAGTATTTGCACATGCTCTTCATGGACGAGGTCATGGGTTCCGGTGAGTGTGTTATAACACACAGCCAAGTCTTAGCTTGAGTATGCATGTGTATGAGTGTGTGTACATGTGTGTTGGTGCACATGTGTGTGCACATGCTCATGTGTGAGCATGTATTGAAGATCAAAGGGCAACCTTGGATACCTTTCCTTAGGAGATGTTCACCTTGACTTCTTTCTTCTCTTCTTCTTAAAAAAAAAAAAAAAGAACAACAATGTTCTTTCATTTGTTCCACTTTTCACAGTTTTATTTTTTTAAACAATGAATCTTAACTGTTTTAGGTACATTACATGGGTCCAAAGGAATAATTTAAAAATTTCCTTTAACATGTATTGGATAATGATAAAATACAGAGACTATTAATCGCATGCCTCACTAAAGGATATTAAGCTAAATATATGAAATAAGTCAGTTTTATACACATTCATAATGGATTGTTGATTCCAACACTTGGTTTGTTGTTAAATAGCACTAACCTGTAAAATATTAATACAGAAGCTCAAATAGTGATGGGCTGCTGGGTGATGTGAAAAACCACTGCATCAGAACCAGAAGAACCTCCTTGAAAATGCAGATTCTGACTTTCCACCATTGGATGTCCTGGAGTCTGAACCCAGGACCATGGCTGTGTCAAACAGAGCCCCAGGTAAGTTGGGAACACATGAGGTCCTGAGAGATGAGAGCGATACATAAGAATCTTCATGTTCTGGATTTCCGAAGCCATGACAGAGTTATCTGTCAATCAAAGCAGAGACACTTTTTGTACAACAGATCTCATTAGTGGATGCACTTCATCCTGATAAGCTTTCAGAAAATGAGTTGGCTGGACACTGGACATCTGAGGGTGTCAGTAATTCCCTTCCCTGACCATGGGTAGCAAGACTGCCATAGCAGCTACCAGGAGGATCGCTTGAGCCCCAAAGTCTGTGGTAAGCCTTGGTAACACAACAAAAATGTTGTCTCGGAGATATATGGAGCTGGGGCTACGCTGCTTGCCTAGGATGCCCAAGGCCCAGGTTCTTTCCCCAGTGTCAGCATCATGAAAACGAAACAATAGCTCAGCTTTGCACCTGGCTGTGTGGAGCACATCATTTGGTGATGTTCCCTCAGCAAAGAAAGGGTGTGCTGTAGGAAAGAAGTGGGGTTGTGTGTGATGCAGCCAGGAGAGGGGTGTGTGCAAGGAGAAAGATGTGCCCTATAGGCAAGGGGAAGCATTAGTTCAGTTCAGCATCCTCTTATGCCATGGATATTTTCTTATCTAGAGTTTTACAAAATTTACACCAACCCATAATCTTGAACCCATACAATTCTTCCAATAGTGGTCTAACATATAGAAGAAGAACTGTTCAAGTAATACTCTGCAAAATAGAGGTTGGACAAGAAAAAATGAAATTAATAAAATCACTGGTGTGGGAAACACAGTTTGCTAAATACAGTGTCTTTTGGGGCTTTGGACAATATGGTGTACAAAAGAGGAGAGGAAACTCACTAGACAGGAGCCTGAGACTTGGAAGGACTCAGTGAACTCACCTTGGTTTCTTGTTGACAGTGTCTCACTGGCCTGGACCTGTCTCCAGTCCTAGTGCTGGAATTGCAAGCCTACCTCACCATGTCTCACTTCTTTTTATGTGGACTCTATTGTTGACACTCAGACCCTCCTGCTCTCAAGGCAAGAACTTGACTGACAAAGCCCCAAACCTGTGGGGTTAAAAAGTATTTCTCATGTATCACCATCCTTCACCATTGGCACACCTGCACTTGTGTGCAGCATTGTATAACCTTAGCTCTCTTTCCAGGAGAACCAACGAATAGTTCCCCCATCCCTTTTCAAAACTCGGTTGTCCAGTACAAAATGTCTAAGAAGCAGTGAGTGAAATATTAACCCCGCCTTCCATTTTTTCTCTTTTCCTTTTTTTTTTTGCTCTCTAACCACCCACATATCAACCTGGGGGGGTTTATTAAATTTAATTATCGTGTTCAAACGCACTCCTGTCCACAGTGCCACCTCTATGACCATTTAACAAATGTAGCCGATGCAGGGAAGGAATGAATTGCTTTAAACCTCAAAGGGCCAGCTATACAGTTTCATACGCACAATCAAAGGCGATTTCTGCTTCAACTGCTGTGGTAAGAACTGAGGCCTCTTTGAAAATGTGGGCTTGTGGGGCTTCCTTCACTCTTAGCTGAAAGAAACGTGCTTTGAAAAATTACCTGTCCATGCTCAGTTGAGATCCAGTTCCTTGGAATGAACTTCTATGTTCTTAGAAGGGTGATGAAAATCATAGTGAAAAGAAAACGAATTTCAGCACTCGGTCATACAAAACATCTCTTGCAGCTCTCCCTGTGTTTGTGAAGCTGATCTAGCCTCATGAGCAAGTGACTATTTCCTTGAGTAAATGGAAATATTAAAGAAAAAGAAAACCCAACCCATGTGCCCTTTGAATTGGGTTACAAATGCCTTATAGCAGTGGTTCTCAACCTGTGGGTTGGGACTCCTTTGGCAAGCTTTTATCTCTACAAATATTTACATTATTATCCATAACAGTAGCAAAATTACAGTTATGAAGTAGCAATGAAATAATTGTATGGTTGGGGGCCACTACAATGTGAGGAACTGTATTAAAGTGTCACAGTGTTAAGAAGGCTGAGAGCCTCTGCCCTAGAGAAACAAGCTCCAAAATGATTTTTCAGCCATTTAAGAACCATTGACAGAATAAGAAGTTAAAAAATATGAAAGGAGAGTTGTTGATAGAACACACATGTTACTATGGCGATATTTCTGGAGCATAGAGTTTGCCAGGAACATGGTGTAATTCTGGCTAATTTCAGCTTAAATTAAATGCTGTTGTGACAAAACAGAAACGTCTTTAGGTCACATCAGTGTGATTTTTCCCTGGGAAATTAAATTATTCTTCATTGGAAACATCAGTGACAAGGAATGACCACACTGCCTCATAAATCATTTTTCTGATGCAAGACATGGGAAAATCGCCCTTGTAAGGCATCCGTTAGTAAGAGGTGTTCTACGTTTTCAGGACACCACTGTGCAGAGATTCACACCCCCCCCTTCTGCTATGTTGACAAGTCCCTATCAGCTCTCCAATTATGAGCTGATGAGGTATGGCTGCCTCACAGGGAGCAAGCCTGATGGATTTGACCACAGCCCTCCTGCAGCAAGTGTGTAGTGGAGAGGAGTGTTTGAGGGGGGAAAACCTCAGTTCTTTCCACAGATTCCCCCCTCAATAGCTTCTATTTCATATGGCACCATAGGCTAAATTTTGTAAAGTTTTGCTTTGTTTCGACATTTGTGTGGATTTTCCAAAAGCATTTGGCATTTGGGTTCACCATCTCTACCATGCAGAGGGACAAAAAACAGCGCTTTCTCTCATATGGCTTTTAGTGTCTCTAGTACCTAGTGTTAACCTCAAGGCACATTTACTTGATGTCCATAGATATTCTGAGCTTCCAGGAGTTTGGAAAGAGATGGGACAAATGTCCGTTTAATTGATAGTTGGTAGTTATCTTCCAAATATGGCATTCTTAGGTTGCTTCTTTTGTTTTTCAGTTGTGGACTAACCTGGCACTCCCAAGCATCTTTACAATGAATGTGTAATGACCACAATGTGAGGTGCAGTGGTGTTGGTGCAGAAAGCTTCTTGAGGTTGAGGTTGGCTCCCGTAGCATCTGAGCACACTCAGCTACCGTGAGGAGGGGCAGCCGGTGTTCAAGAATATTAAAGTTGTTCATGCTATGGGCTCAGATACCTAATCAATGGCTTAGCTGATTGCTATAGAGAACATTATATGTCCCCCCACATTCAGCTTCTTGGGAACACACCTGAGTGTTCAAACTGGAATGAACCACTCACTGTGTGTCAACACTATATGCTCTCAAGTCTCCCACAAATGCCTATGGCTCTTTCTTCTGAATTTGGTTAAATAACTCACATTGACTTAAATAAGACAGCCTGGAACAGCCTCCAGCGTCGTGAGAGCAAGGTGGCAGTTTGCTCCATATTTCCCTTCAGTTCCTACAAACTGTAACTCCGAGTTAAGCACTTAGTGTCACATTTCTTTAAACAGTATCTACAAAAAAGTACCAAATAGCAACAGAGGAAAACTTTTTGACTCATCCTGGTATCAATAATAATTTCAAAATTGTAGGTTATAGCAAAACCTTCTAATGATTTCCTGGATTAAAAAATAAGCCAAACAAACCATTAGATGTGTTTTTAAGAATCTAAATGTGGGGAATATATAAAACTCTCTATAGCAATAGATTATGTTTTTTTTTTTTTTTGTCTATAGCATTGATTAAGTGCCTGATTCTAAAACTTTAATCTGCAGACAATGGTCATATTTTCTGAACAGAACAAAATTTATTTAGACCATACTCATTTTCTTTTCTTAAATATTTATTTTATTATTTTAAATTTGCATATGCAAGTGTATGCATGCCTGTGGAGGCCAGAGACATCCAATCCCTTGGAGCAGGACTGATGTGGTTGTGAGCCTCCTGATGTGGGTTCTGAGCAGTAAGTATTCATAATGGCTGAACCATCTCTCTAGGGTCCTCTCTCTCTGTCTCTCTCTGTTCCTCTTCCCATCTCTCCCTCCCTCCCTGTCTGTGTCTTTCTCACAAATACAGACCATGTTCAGTCCCTACACATGTGTGTGCACGTGTGTGGCCACTAAGCTCACACTTACTTGAGTCTCCTTGATGGAGAGGTACTCTTTGAGTAGAGTCCACAGAAACAAGGACTCTGGCCATACGTGTTTCTTCCACAGGACCGGGGACTCAGAAGCTGCACTGCAGCACAGTAGCATTCTGTCAGGTCTTGCTGCTATAAATTCAAATGGATTTCATACGAGCTGGTTCAGAACGGTCAATCAATCCCACAGGTTTTCAATTTCCTGACGAATGCTAAAGCCAGTTATTGAAAAACAGTCTCATACAAAAGTGAAAAATCAAAGCCCATTTCCAAGAATCTTATAAACAGATTAATTTTCCTCAGAAGACGTTTATCGACGACTGCCTAGACCAGAGAGTTCACAGCTATGCCAAAGCGCTTAGAAATGGCAGTTGGAGAACATTAAAGCTGAAAACAGCCCTTCAACTCTCCTGCTTAACCCTAAAATGGAAGGAGAAAGCTTGTAAAGAAATGTGTTTCATATCACTATTTTCAAGACAGGAAAACCAACAGGTCATGACTTGCGACCTTTCGGCATGTGGGCAGACCCAGGACAGGGACTTGGCATTCTATATTCTGGCTTTGAACTTTTGATGGCCTGGCTGCTAAGTCTCCTCAGCTGAAAGACAAATTGGTTAGATTCAGTGATGTGCCTCAGGAAAACCATCATCCAGTCTTGCCTTCCCTCACTGCTTCCTAAATAATCATTTAGTGGGAAAGATATTCAAAATGCATTTACAATTTTATCAGAGTAAATAAATTGTATTTTAGAAAATATACTTATTTTAAAAACACACCAAAGAATCCGGATACCAACAACTTGTTAGTTTAGTTGATAGGTGAGAATGAGAGGTTTGCATCTTTAAAAATTAATTTAGTTTGTGATGAATACAGGCACGTCATGGTGCCCATGTGGCCAGAGGTCAGCTTGCAGAAGTTGGTTTCTCTTTCCACTGTGTGGACCCCAGGGGATTTCACTCAGGTCATCAAACTTGGAGGCCAGACTCTTTACCTGCTAAACTACCTCACAAGCCTTAGAAGTGGAGTTTTTCTCTCAAAGAAGCACGGGGCTTCTCCTGGCCTTTAAAAAGGTTCCCCAGTAATCTGAAGCACATGCTAAACACCTCTTGAAACCCTCTCTGCATTCTTGGATCATCCTATCCTCAGATCTTCTCCTGCATAAGGTTTCTGGGTACACTTCTCATCCCGTCTCCTAGAAATGAAACCCGAACAAGATGCCCACAGATTCCCAACTCAAGCATCTGTTTTAGGAGCCCCACACCTCATAGGGCAGTCTGCACGTCACCTCCAGCATGTCATTGTTTTCTTCTCCCATGGGAGAATTGTCACAGCTCTTTGCTTTTCAAGGCAAGTCCAGGTGTTTGAGGCTGGATCGAAGCTGCTACATCTTTTCAAGCTTTAAGATTCCCCAGGGTGAGTCTGTCCTTCACTACCTCCACTGAAGGTCTTATTTCTATCATCTGTCTTCACAATGGAAGACCATGGCCTCCACCCATGGCTTAAACACCGCTCAAACATTCTCAGGCGGCATAGATTTTGAGATTGAAATTAAACTAAAAATGTTGCTCCGCTAAGAATTCCAAGATCGGGGGCTGGAGAGATGGCTTAGAGGTTAAGAGCACCATCTGCTCTTCCAAAGGTCCCAAGTTCAATTTCCCAGCAACCACATGGTGGCTTACAACCACCTGTAATGAGATCTGGTGCCTTCTTGTGGTGGGCAGGCACACGTGTGGGCAGAATACTGTGTAAATAATAAATAAATCTTTAAAAAAAAAAAAAAAGAATTCCAAGATCACTCACACTACTTGTAGAGACGATGGTGTCCTTGAAGCATCAACACTGGAACTTGCTACAGCACACGCCCTTCTCCTTCCTGCAGGATGGATGCTTCCCCTTGCCTACAGTGCACATCCTTCTCCTTGCACACAGCACACACCCCTCTCCTGGATGCAGCACACACAACCCCCGTTCTTTCCTACTGCAATCACCCTTTCCTTGCCGAGTGAACACAAGCACACACAATGCCACACCGATCAGCAAGAATACTTTAAATATTTGTATGCATTTGTATTGATAACATCATTACTTTATTTGACTCTCATATTTATGAGGTTGACCATGAAACTACTATCATAGTTACATACAGAAAAGAAAATTGAAGCAAAGAAAACTTATGGAACGAGAAGATTAGTATTTTTTTCTTGGACACTCTAATATTGAAGTCTACAATGACTTATTTTTATGTTTTCTGAATGAAATGTTGCATTGCTCCCTAAGAGTAAGATATCAGGGACAAGAGACACAAGAGCTCTCTCAGAGTCTCATGCCATGTCCCCACTTGGCTTCTCCTTAGTGAATCTTCAAAGGATGTTTTCTTGTGGTGAACATGTCCATGGCGTTGGTGACCCTGCATTCTGTCCAGTTAAAGAGACACATGATTTAAGCATTCTTAACTTTCTTCTCTGGTGTTTGTGTGTACAAAGAACAGGCTGTTCTGGTCAACCATGTAGAATTCACCGTATAGGGAGAGGTAAAGGGGAGGAGAGGATGAGGGAGAGGGAGAGAGGGTGCGGGGAAGAGGAAGAAGGGGAGGGAGAAGGAGAGACAGGCGAGGGAGGAGGAGAGAGACAGAACAGGAGATCTGAACTTTCTGTCACAAGAAGGCCACTGCTGTGATAACAAATCCACTTCTGTTTTGATGGCATCACTTCACTCACGAAAGCAGATCATTCACGGCCCGCTTATTTCTCTTTAGATCTGATCATCCAACATGGTTACACCAGAGATGAAGTTTTCTATGTCTCCCTGTGAGGAGACATCTCTAACTCACAGCAGACACACCATCATGCTAGGATTAGCAATGTTTCAAAAGCAGACTGCCACTTTTACTCTGTCCGTGTTATAAACTGTCTGTCTCTATCACAAGGATAACTTAAGTAAAGGATATTTAAGAAACTCATAATTAGTAATATTTTTTTCTGAAACAGAATCTCATGTAGCCCAGGATGACACTGAAATTCTGGTCTCCTTGTGTTGGCCCTCCAAATGATGAGATCACAGGCACAAGGTACCATGCCTGGCACAGGCTACTCTTGGGAGAAACATTTCTTCTAATGAGATAGTTAGTTTGTTGATTGGCATTCTCTCTTCTTTTCCTCTTAATGATTTATTTCATTTTATGTTTATGAGTGTTTTGCCTGTATGTATTACATGCACTTTGTGTATGCACTTCCCACAGAAACCAGAAGATATCATCCAATCCCCTAGATCTGGAGTTACAGATGGCTGTAAGTCATCATGTGGGTACTGGGAACTGAACCTAGGCCCTCTGCAAGAGCAACCCCTAGCCATCTCTCTAGCCCCTTCTCTCTTTAAGACTACACTTTCCTTTAGCTTCTTAGAGTTAGGGAAATCAGGTGCACTAAACATGTACAGAAAAGAAACAAAAATGAATAGATACGATAGTTAGGACCCTGGACATACCATTTTACTTGAAGCTTTAAGAAGCAAAGCCCTTAGCATTGGCTGTGCACCAACAGGGCTAAGCCAGGCTGCTTTTGGGTTAAAGCCTTGTGCGCATCAGTTTGCAAAGCATGATGGAGTGTGTCAGGAAGAGCCTTCACCTGAGAACTGCTACACTCACTTTCTGGAGTTGGTTACCTCTCTTTTCTCTTTCCTAGTTTTGAGGGAAAAGTCCAGAGCTGAAGCTGGGAGAGGGGACTGAGGGGATGGTCAGGTAGCAAAGAGCTTGCTCTGTAAGCATCATGGTCTGAGGCCAATCTCCAGGACCTATGAAAAGAAGAGACAGGTGAGGTGAGGAGACAGAGACAGGTGAAACATGGGGGTTCCCTGGGCTAGCTGACAGAAACCCCGTGTCCTAGTGAGAAACCATGTCTCAAAAGACAAGGTGGACAGGACCTGGGAGAGGATGACACCCGAAGTTCTCATCTGGCCTCCATATGGATATGCGCATACATGCACACATTGATACACACAAGAACATGTCTACACAACCACATATATGCACATGTGCACAGCCACCTGCAAACATGTTCATAACCTCCCTTCAAGACTAGCTAAATACCATTATCTTCAGTCCTACCATCATTTGGGCTTCACAGAGTTTGGCATGGACCGCAGCAACCATGGCCCCCTGTATTCCGTTTCAATCTCTTTGCTCCTTCCTTCTGGCTCCTCGGCCTCAGTAGCAGTTGACGGCATCCTTGTGCGTACTGTGGAGCAGTGAGATTCTGGTGTGAAGCCCCCTTGGTGCAGGAAGGGATCTCAGCTCCTCTGTGTCTCCATTTACCTCTGTGAGGTTCAAACCAATGGCAGAAGTGGGGGAGGGGTGTGGCTTTGCATTTCCCAACTGGAACTGTGACAGATGCTCTCAGTATTTGACCACAGCAGGGGAGCTTGACATGTGGATACTGGTGGGCACCATCTTTCTACTGCTCTTTAGCAGTCCTTACTTTAACTCTATTTCCTTCAGATGCTGCACTGATCTCTTTGCTATCGAATTGATGCACATCCATGTGCATGTGTCTCCTTTTTCCTTAGAGTAGCTTCAGAGGCAGCTGTTTGCCTTTCCGGTTTTCTTTACCATAGAAACTGAACCAAATTTGTTGCAAATCTGTCAAATGACCCTAATTACAAGAAGCATCCAGTTTATCGTGTGGATTTTGAATGGTCCCCCCAAGGGTCTGTGTGTTGAAGTCTAGCCTCAGGATGATGGTGCAGTGAAGTGGCTGGAACTCTAAGAGACAGGCCTACTGAGACATCTTAGATCAAGTGGGCACATGTCCTCTAAGGACTTGTGGCTTCTTGGCCTCTTCTCTCTTTTGGTTTTCCTTTTGGAAATCAATGGCTTTCTCTGCCACATGCTCTTGCCATAAGGTGCCACCACTGACACAAAGCTCCACTAAAGTCCTGAAACTGGGAGCCAAAGTAATAAGTTCATCACCTCAAGTATTTGGAATAGTAATAAAAACCTGCCTAACACATGTGCCCTCATACTGCCCTGCACGATGAGCTGATGGACTGAGGTGTTGGGCGCGGATCACACCCAGAGGTGGTGCTGATCCTACTTCAGCTCCTGCGCATGCGCGGTTAAGGGCACGACAACAATGTTTCTCTTTCCCCTCCCGCACTGGGATATGCTAATGAGGCATTGGCCGGTGGACCAATCAGCCAGAGACACACCACGCTAGGGCCTGCATATAAGCAGCGCGCTCCTAGGGCTTGGGTCTTTCGCTTCAGCTTCAAGGGCGCTCCCAATAAAGCGTGATCGAGAAGGAAAGGATCCTGGTGTCGGCGTCTTTCCTGCTGGAGGGAGGTCGCGACACTGAGGCAAAGCCACACTTAAGTAAGTGCGCCCAGTACGTGATCTGAAGTTTAATATCCCATAGAAATGTCTTCTTCTTCTTCTCCTTCTTCTTCTTCTTCTTCTTCTTCTTCTTCTTCTTCTTCTTCTTCT
>OU015753.1:44147881-44175081 GCA_907169655.1 Acomys percivali
ACACACACACACACACACACACACACACACACACACACACACACACAACCACCACTACCACCACCATCAAAATAACACAGATCTAAAGAAACTAAATAACAAGGAGGATCCTAGGTAGAATGCTTAATTTTCATTAAGAAGAACAAATAGAATAGACACTGGAAGAAGTTGAAGAGAAGGAACAGGAAGGGAGCCTACCATAGAGGTCCTTTGAAAGACTTCACCAAGCAGGGGATCCAAGCAGATGCTGAGACACACAGCGAAACTTCAGGGTGGAGCGCAGAGAGTCTTATGGAAGAGTTGGGGAATAGAAGAATCCGGAGGGGTCAGGAGCTCCACAAGGAGACCATTGGAGCCAACAAATCCAGGACAAGGGACTTGCTGCAGAGACTGATGCACCAATGAAGGACCATACATGATGAGGCTGTAGACTCTCTGCTCAGATGTAGTAGATAGGCCAAAATAAAGTTTTTAAAAATAGAATATTGTTAGGGGGTGGTGGTATACACCTTTAATTGTAGCACTGAGGAGGAAAGGCAGAGACAGGCAGATCTTTTTGAGTAGAGACCAGGCCAGCCTGGTCTACAAAATGAGTTCCAGGATCATCATCATCAATAACAACAACAACAACAACAACAGAATTGGTATTTTGTTACCATAACTGTAAGCTGACCAATTTTTGCTACGATCGGCATTCCATTTAGTTTATCAATGTCTATTATAAGGTTAATATTAAATTTTAATTGTCATTTGAACGAGGACAACTTTATTGCCATAGTCTCTGTACCTTACAAAATTTAAGTGGAAAACTTTGTTAATACTCTACTAATGTCAGTTTAAGCAGTAATCTGTCTCTTATGATCCAGACTCACCTTCCAGGGCTGAAATGAAATGCAAGAATCCTGTCACTGCTTCATAACCCTGAGGGGCTTGGTTAAAATGCCATTCATATTGATTTCATTGCACTTTTACTCTCACTATCTTTTGCTTTATGAGAAAATTATGTAATATTCAGAGGAATGGAATAACATCTCTCCCTGTCTATGAAAAAGAATAGAGGTGAGATAGTCAAGATGGTCCTCAGCGTCTAGGGATGATTTTAATTTTCTGGGCATCATCGAACCCACACCCAGTGGACCACCCCAAATTAGGATGGCCTATTGATTTTTCTTTTTGAAACCACTCTACCCATGTCTTAATTCATATCCATCCTCTTTTTGGTGAAAAAGTGAATAGTCTAAGGGTGGTATCAGTAGGTCTCAGCCTGGTGATATGGTTCTCTCTAGAGTTGTTTTCTTCTTGAAGAAAGCTTGGTGGTCTCAACATTCTCAACTTCTCTCAAGGTCAAAGGTCTTCTATAACTCTGTCCACTTTCTCCCAGAGAATGGTGACTTTCCTTGGGGAGAAATTAGAGGAAAGGGGGCTTTGTTCATATGATCTGGAAACAATAGGCAGAGCTGCCTGTGAAACACACTTTATCAAACGATGCTGGATGAAGGTGAAGGCACGATTGGCTTACAGTGAAATTTCTGGTTCAGCGCCTTTTACAAACTATTTCATAATGGAAAGCAAATGTGTTTTGAATGTGAAACAAAGAGAAAAGTTACAAACTATTTCCCTAATTAAAGAATAGTTATCAAACATGTGGCGTTGCTCACTGTAAATAAACCTAGGAGATAACTCATCACACCATATTTATTTGTCCTTGCATATCTTGAGTGAATTTGCGTGTGACAAGCAATGAAAAAAATGTGGTGGTGGTGGTGGTGGTGGTGGTGTGTGTGTGTGTGTGTGTCTGGAGATTGACACCAACAGTCTATTTTTATATAGCATTAATCATGATCTCATTTCATTAATGTTCTGACGAGCTTCAAACAAGCAGTGAGATCTCATTCCACTTCATCAGCATTTTTTTCTACACATGGGAAGGTCTTTGAAGTTAATTGGAGCCCTCCACATTGATGCAAGATGAGGTTAAAAGTGGAAGGGAACCTTGGAGTTTGATCACAGGACCACTGATACACTGTATGTATCCAGGATCAGAAATAAGCTCACCAGGGAGCTGAGAACCATACACATAGGTAAGGCTGAGGCACAACACCCTGGGGGACACAAAACAGGGTCTACTGCAAGCAAGCATGCGATGTAGCCAGAAAGGCTGGTGTTTTCTTTCTTGTATGACTCCCACAGCACTGGATATCTGTGGACTAGGACATAGAAAGGCCAGAGAGAAACCTTTAATTACATTTAACCTCCTATGTGAATGATGCTCATCAGAGCAAGGGTTAAATCTGTGAGGTATTGATCATCCTTGGTTGGTCTCCATTTCTATTTTTTTTTGTCTCTATTTCTAAATACTTACTATTTGTGCTCATGAAATCCTCTGAGGACATAATCTAGTCTTCAATGAGTAGACTAGCTTTCACACGCTTTGTGATTTGATTTAGGATCATTTGTATGCTTTGCGAATAAATGCAACTTAGTTATAAAATTAAAAGGTTCTTGCCCCCCCCAATCACACCTCTCTCTGTGCCCCTCCCACTCCTCCTCCATTTCCCTTCAGAAAAGGGAAGCCCTACCATGGATATCAACTAAATATGGCATGTCAAGTTACAATAAGGCTAGGTATCTCCCCTCGGATTAAGAATGAACAGAGCAACCTAGTAGGAGAAAAAAAAGTCCTAAAAGCAGGCAAAAGAGTCAGAGACAGTCCCTGGTCCAAATGTTAGAAGTCACACAAGAAGACCAAGGAATACTTAATAACATATATGCAGAGGACCTAGCTCAGACTATGCAGGTTGTCAGTTAAGTCTCGGTGAGTTTCTATAGGTCTGTCATCTGATTTTGTGGGTTTTATTTGGTGTCCTTGACCTCTTTTGGTTCTTACAATCCTTTCTCCACTTCTTCGTCAGGATTCCAGAAGCTCAACACAATGTCTGGCTGTGGATCTCTGTGTCTGTTTCTATCAACTGCTGGATGAAGCCTCTCTGATGATGTTTATGCTAGGCTCCTGTCTGTGAGTATAGCAGAGTATCATTAGGGATCATTTTATTGACCTTTTTCTTTTTTCCCATCCTGTTTGGTTCTATCCTGTGTCTCTGGACTCTCAAGCCTTTGGATCCTGGCCCTCTAGGTAGTGTCAGGGGTGGCATGGGTCTCAAGATGGACCAGTCATTGGGTGGCCACATTCATATATCAGTGCTACTTTTACCCATGCTCATCTTGCAGGCAGACAAACTGCAGATCTAAGATTTTGTGGCTGGGTTGGTGTCCCAATCCCTCCACTGGAAGTCTTACCTGATTACAGGAGAGGGCCAGTTCAGGCTTTGTATCCCTTATTATAAGGAGTCCTAGCTAGGGTCTCCCTCATTGATTCCAAGGAGTTTCTGTTGCAGCAGGTTTAGAGCTTGTCTCTAAGATGCGCCCCAAATTCCTGTTGCCATTCCAAGTACTCTCTCCCTCCATTCTCCTGACCCCTGACCACCTTGTTCCCCTTCCCTTTGCCCCCAGAGCTACTCCCCCAACTACAGTTTACACAGCCCACCAGGGTCTCCTATGTACTTGGGAGAGGCTGAACTGCCCTGAGGGGTCAGGACAAAAAATTAAACAGTGACCCCAACACAGTTGATCGGAATTGCCTCAATACTGTGAATGGAATCAGGCAGAAGCCTATGTCTGCTGACCCAGTTGAGACCCTAAGGTGTAGGGCAAAGTCTCCTGGAGGAGAAACCAGGTCACCTGCCTGTTCCAGGGAAGAACTCCCTGATCCCCACAAGCAAGGGCATGTGACCTACAATCACTCACCAACTATACACTCTGAATGACCAGTGAAGGAAACCAGAAGCTACCTCCCAACATCAGAGATAGCAAGATGACTAAAGGACAGTGTAAGAATAGAAACAACAAAAACCAAAACAATTTGGCTTCTCCAGATCCCAGCTATCCCAAAGAAAGCAACCCTGAGAACTCAAACACAATTGAAATACAAGAAAATGACCTTAAATCCTTATAAATGAAGATGATAATGGAAGGAATTAACAAAATCCATAAACAAACACAGGAAGATGCAACTAAAGAGGTTGAAGACATAAAAGAGGCCTATAGAGAGGCACAGGAAGAAATTTAGGAAAATATAAGCAAACATATGAAGGAAATCAATAAAAACACTTCAAGATCTGAAGATGAAAATGGAAACAATTATAAAGGAACAGAAAGGAGAAAAACAGGAATGCAAGACCTTAGAGAAAAAAGCAAGCAACACAGAGCTGAGCTTCTCTAACAGAATCCAAGAAATGGAGGAATGAATCTTGAGACTACAAGATACAATCCTAGAACTCAAAGCAACCATCAAAGAAAATGCTAAATCTGAAAAATTCCTGATAGAAAACATACAAGAAATCAAGGACATCATGAAAAGGTGAAACCTGAGAATAATAGGCATTGAGGAAAGAGAAGACACTCAACTCTAAGGCCCAGAAAATATCTTCAACAAAATCATAGAAGAAAAAACCCCAATTTAAAGAAGGAGATGCATATAAACATACAAGAGGCCTACAGAACACCAAATAGAATAGACCAGAGAAGAAAATCTTCCTGCCACATAATAATAAAAACACAAAATATACAGAACAAAGAAAAAATATTAAAAGTGGCAAGAGAAAAAGGCCAAATAACATATAATGGCAGACCTATCAGAATTACACCCGACTTCTCAGCACAGACCATAAAAGCCAGAAGGGCCTGGTCAGAGCTCCTACAAGCCCTAAGAGACCACAGATGCTAGGTCAGACCACTATACCCAATGAAACTATCAATAACCATTGATGGAGAATACAAAATATTCCATGACAAAAACAAATTCAAACAGTACCTATCCACAAATCCAGCCTTATAGAAGTTACTAGAAGGAAACCTCCAAACCAAAGTGACAAGCTACAATCAAAATTATACAAGAAATAGATAACTATACCATTGCAGAAACATAACCACACAAACACTCTCCTGCAACCAACATCAAAAACAAGGGACTTAACAGTCACTGGTCATTAATATCCCTCAACATCAATGGTTTCAATTCTTCAATAAAAAGACACAGACTAACTGAATGAATGCATAAACAAGACCCAACATTCTGCATTCAAGAAACACATCTCAGCCACAAAGACAGGCATTATATCAGGGTAAAAAGCTGGAAAAAGATATTCCAAGCAAATGGACACAAGAAACAATCTGGTATAGCCATTTTCATATCTAATAAAATAGACTTCCAACCAAAATTGATCAAAAGAGATGAAGATGGTCACTTCATACTCATCAAAGGTAAAGTCAACCAAGAGGACATCACAACTCTAAACATCTGCACTCCCAATACAAGAGCACCCACATTTGTAAAAGAACTATTAACAAATCTTAAACCACAAATTGATCCCCACACATTAATACTGGGAGACTTCAACACCCCACTTTCACCAAAGGATAGGTCAGCAAAACAGAAACAAAACTGAGAAATAAGGACAATAACCAATGTCATGAATTAAATGGATCTAACAGATATCTACAGAACTTTTCACCCAAATACAAAGGATTGTACCTTCTTCTCAGCACCTCATGGAACCAAAATTGATCATATAGTAGGTCACAAAGCAAGCCTCAACAGATTCAAGGAGATTGAAATAATACCTTGTACCCTATCAGACCACCATGGTCTAAAGCTGGACTTCAAGAACAACAGAAATAACAAAAAGCGTACACACACATGGAAACTAAACAACTCTCTACCTAATGACACCTGGGTCAGGGAAGAAATAAAGGGAAAAATTAAGGACTTCTTGAAATTCAATGAAAATGAAAGAACAACATACCCAAATCTGTGGGACACATTGAAAATAGTGCTAAGAGGAAAATTCACAGCACTAAGTGCCTTTATAAATAAATTGGAAACATCCATTATAAGCAACTTAATGACACATCTGGAAGCCCTAGAGAAAAAAAAGAAGTAGAAACACCCAAGAGGAGTAGACATCTGGAAATAATCAAATTCAGGGCTGAAATCAATAAATTAGAAACAAAGAGGACAATTCACAGAATCAACAAAACCAGGAGCTGGTTCTTTGAGAAAATCAGAAAGATAGACAAACCATTAGCCAAAATAGCTAAAAGGCAGAGAGACACTACCCAAATTAACAGGACACTGAAGAATACAAAGAATCATAAGATCCTACTTTAAAGGCATACATGCCACAAAATTTGAAAATCTAAAGGAAATGGAAAATTTTCTTGATTGATTCCACTTGCTAAAATTGAATCAAGATCAAATAAACAAATTAAATAGTCCTATTTCTCCTACAGAAATAAAAGCAGGCATTAATAATCTCTCCCTCCCCCAAAAAGCCCAGGGCCAGATGGTTTCAGCTCAGAATTCTACTAGACTTTCAAAGAAGAGCTAATACCAATACTCTTCAAGCTACTCCAAAAGATAGAAATGGATGGAACATTACCAAATTTATTCTATGAGGCCATAGTCACATTGATACCTAAATCCCACAAAGACCCAACAAAAAAAGAGAATTTCAGACCAATTTCTCTTATGAACATTGATACAAAAATACTCAATAAAATACTTTCAAACTGAATACAACAACATATCAACAATATCATTCACCATGACCAGGTAGGCTTCATTCCAGGCATTCAGGTATGGTTTAATAGGTGGAAACCCATCAATGTAATCCACCATATAAACAAACTGAAAGAAAAAACACATGATCATCTCTTTAGATGCAGAAAAAGCATTTGACAAAATCCAACACCCATTCATGTTTAAAGTTCTGGAGAGACTGGGGATACAAGGCACATACCTAAACATAATAAAGGCTATATACAGCAAGCCAATAGCCAACATCACATTAAATGGAGAGATACTCAAGGAAATTCCTCTAAAAGGCTGCCCACTTTCTCCATATCTCTTTAATATAGTTCTTGAAGTTCTAGCCAGAGCAATAAGACAACAAACAGAGATCAAGGGGATCCAAATGGGAAAGGAGGAAGTCAAATTATCCCTATTTGCAGATGATATGATAGTGTACATAAGTGACTCCCAAAATTCCTCCAGAGAACTCCTACTCCTTCAGCAAATTGGATGGATACAAAATTATCTCAATAAAGTCAGTAGCCTTCCTATATACAAATGACAATCATGCAGAGGAAGAAATTCGGAAAACTATACCTTTCATAATAGTCACAAGCAATATAAAATATCTAGGAGTAATTCTAACCAAGCAAGTAAAGGCCTTGTTTAAAAAAAACTTCAAATCTCTGAAGAAAGAGATTGAAGATGACACCAGAAGATGGAAAGATCTCCCTTGTTCATGGATCGGGAGAATTAACATAGTAAAAATGGCCATCTTACTCAAAGGCATTTTACAGATTCAGTGCAATCCATATCAAAATAGCTACACAATATTTTAAATGCATTGAAAGATCAATTCTCAACTTCATATGGGAAAACAAAAAACCCAGAATAGCTAAAACAATCCTGTACAATAAAAGATCCTCCAGATGAAACTCCATACCTGATCTCAAGCTGTATTATAGAGCAACAGTAATTAAAACAGCATGGTACTTGCACAGAAATAGGCTGGGTGATCAATGGAATAAAATCGAAGACCCAGAAATGACTCCACACACATATGGTCACTTGATTTTTGACAAAGAATCCAAATCTATTCAGTGGAAAAAGGATATCATCTTCAACAAATGGTGCTGGTGTAACGGGATGTCTACATGTAGAAAAATGCAATTAGACCCACATTTATCACCATGCACAAAACTCAAGTCCAAGTGGATTAAAGACCTCAACATAAAACCGGAGACACTAATTCGGTTAGAAGAAGAAAAAGCGAGGGAGAGCCTGGAACACATTGGCACAGGAGACAACTTCCTGAACAGAACACCAACGGCCCAGGCCTTAATGTCAACAATTAATAAATGGGACTTCATGAGGCTGAGAAGTTTCTGTAAGGCAGAAGACATTGTCAAAAAACAAAGTGACAGCCTACAGACTGGGAAAAGATCTTCACCAACTCTACATCGGACAAAGGTCTAATATACAAAATATATAAAGAACTCAAGAAATTAAACACCACCAAACCAAATAACCCAATTAAGAAATGGGGCTCAGAACTAAACAGAGAATTCTCAACAAGGGAATATCGAATGGTCGAGAAACACTTAAAGAAATGCTCAATGTCCTTAGTTATCAGAGAAATGCAAATCAAATGACTCTGAGACTCCATCTTACACCCATCAAAATGGCTAAGATAAAAAACTCAAGTGACAGCACATTCCGACAAGCATGTGGAGAAAGAGGAACACTCCTTCATTGCTAGTAGGAATGCAAACTTGTACAACCACTTCAGAAATCTATCTGGTGCTTTTTCAGAAAACTGGGAATAGGGCTACTTCAAGACCCAGCTATTCCATTACTTGGAATATACCCAGAATATGCTCCACCACAGAAGGACATATGCTCAACATGTTCATAGCTGCCTTATTCATAATAGCCAGAACCTGGAAACAGTCTAAATGACCGTCAATTGAAGAATGGATAAAGAAACTGTGGTACATTTACACCGTAGAAATACTACTCAGCTATTAAAAACAAGGAAATCCAGGTATTTGTGGACAAATGGATGGAACTAGAAATGATCATACTGAATGAGTTAACCCAGAAGCAGAAAGACTCACATGGTATATACTCACTTATAATTGGGCACTAGCCCAAAGGGCATGTCCCATGAAAGTCTTCAATTACCAGGACATTAGGACAGATGTGAGGACATCCTATTGGGACTCTAGGTAAGAGAAATATAAGAGAACGGGGAAATAGAAAGATCCACAGGGTCCTAGAAACCTACAAGAAGAACACCATGATGGGTGGATCTGAGCCCAGGGGGGTCCATTCAAACTGCTGCACCAACAAAGGACAATACAAGAAGCAAACATAGAACCCCTACTCTGATCTACCCAATGGACAGGACATTCTCCACAGAGTAGGGACTGACTCTGACATGAACGCTGATATCCCATATTTGACTACTTCCCTTTGGTGGGCAGGTCTTGTGGCACTCAGAGAAAGAATAAGCAGGCTACCAAGATGAAATTTGATAGCCTATGACCATATAGTGGAGGAGGAGGTCACCCTAAGTCATAGACCTAGGGGAGGGGAATAGGGTGAAAGCAGGAGGGAGGGAGGAACGGGAGGATACAAGTGATGGGATAACAATTGAGATGAAACCTGAATAAATTAATAGAAAAAGAAGGAAAAAACAATAGACAAAGCAAAAGTTAAATAAAATAATATTAAATTTGTACTGATATATAATACCAATATAAAATATTTGAGGGTAATAGATTCAATAATCTACCTTTTATTCTATAATTCTATATCCTTCCCTTTTATTTGAACAAAATAATCTTAAATTTCTATCAATCTATAATACCAATGTAAAATATTTGAGGCTAGTATATTCAATACACTACCTTTTATCCTATATTTCTATATCCTTCCCTTTTATCATTTTCTTTTTCTCTCCTTTCCCCTAACACTAGATAGGATAGAAAGATAAGAGAGAAAGAAGGATAAAGGGGAGAAAGAAAGAAATCTCTAAATGTAACCTTTACTAACTTAAAACTAATCCCTCTAGACAATAACAAACATTGGCAGCCCACCAAAAACACCCACCCCACCTATTGGAAATGGGGATGTGATGTTATCAAAATTACTTTTTGCTATCTGGGGATAGAAACATCTTTTGGGTACCCTTAGAAAAATAAGCTATTGGCCAAGCAAAGGAAAAGCTAGTTGTATCTGTTTTTGTCCAGTCTTTTTGGGACCCATCCTTTCGATTAGCCCTTTTAAAGTTGATATGCATGCAAATTCTTGAGGAAACAGTAGCTGAGGCAGTATTCAAGGTTGAATCACCTGGACTACCTGCCTTGTCCTCATGATTATCCGGGTTTTTGCTCTGAAAATAAGCAAACTCTTAAAATTATTAGTATAGGTACATTTCTACATATTATGGAATATGCAAGGTGTACAAATTATCTAAAGAAAACATCTGCCCTATTTTGAGCCAATGTAAGGCATCAACTTTACATGTTTGTTTGAGCTGTAATATCCATGGTGTATGGAAGATTGGCACGTCATAAGGACGAAGTAGACCTTACGATTCCCTTGTTATATGAACATGTTCATGTTTCAGGTAGTAGGAGGTCTTCCCTTGCCAGATCTAATCTTTATAAGTTTTGTCAGTAACCATATTTTTTCACTCCCTGTAGATAAATAAACATAACCATGTCCCCATCTCAAAACTATGGCAGGTTTCCTGCCATTGTCAACAGATCCTTATAATATATTGGTTGGCCTAGTTTCCCTGTTTTTCTATAACCAAATGTCTCTCAACTGCTGTTGTTCCTTTTTCAGCAACATTAGGAAAACTTAAAGTCAACAAAGCATTATTTAATCTGTCCCTGGGGGACTTTATCCTTTCTTTTTGTTTAATAAGTATTTCTTTTAAGGTACAATTTGGTCTTTCTACAATTGCTTGTCCTGTAGGATTGTGTGGTATACCAGTAATGTGCTTTATATTATCATATGCAAAAATTTCTTCATCTTATTGGATACATATGCAGGAGCATTGCCAGTCTTAATTTGTGCAGGTATTCCCTTAATTTCCACTATTTCCAATAAGTTTGTAACCACACAATCAGCCTTTTCAGAACTTAAAGCAGATGCCCATTGAAACCCTGCATATATATCAATTGTATTATGTACATACCTTTGTTTGCCAATTTCTGAAGAATAAGCCATCCATTCACCAGATTTCATTCCTTTTGGTACCTCTAGGGTTACTCCCAGCAGGCTATGGAGTTTGGTTATACATAGAACATGTAGAAAACTCTTTAGTTATGTTTTTGGCTTGTTGCCAAGTAATAGAGAATTTTTTTAAACCTTTACTGTTAACATGATGCTTTTCATAAAATTTTGAGGCTTCTAACACATTTCCTATTAATAATTGGTCAATTTCCTCATTTGCTTGCTATATACAAGGGATAGTTTCTACTTCTGATGGCCTGTTGAAATTCCATGAATAACAAAGTCAATTCTGAGTTATCAGGTGTGAATTCAGCAGTTTCTATATGCAAAACAACTCTTTATGCATATTGAGAGTCCGTAATTATATTAAGAGATTCAGGAAAATCTAACAGCACCATAAGGATTCTATGCAATTCTGCTTTTTGCACTGAGGTATATCGGCTTTTGATCACCTTAGTTATTCTTATTCTCATCTTGTTTGCGTCAGTATAGAAAGTTGATACCTCTGGAATTGGTGGTCACTTTACAATACAAGGAAGGATCCAACTAGTTCTTTATTATAACCTGTATATGTTTGCTTTTCAGGTATGTATTTGTTATTAATTTCTCCCAAGTAGTTACTACAAGCTCTTTGCCAGTCTTCATGGATTACCCACAATGACATAATCTCAGCTTTAGTAAGAGGCACTACAATTTCTGCTGGATCTGTTCCTGACAGTCGACACAGTCTTATTCCACCTTTTATAATTAATTCAGGATTTTTTCTATGTATGTCTTCACTTTTTTAGTTTGTTTATGTGCTAAGAAAATTCATTCTGTGAATTTATCTTCCCTGTTCATAATGAGCCCAGTATGAGAATGAATTGAAGGCAAAATAACCAAAATACAAACAAGCTTAGGATCAATTCTATCCACAAAGGCATCTTGTAGTCTTTGTTCTACCAGAATTAACTCTTTTTTATGCTTCAGCCATCAGACACCGTGAACTGTTTAAATGTGATTTCCCTTGTAATGTTTGAAATAAGTTATTTAACTCATAAGTAGCTGATCCAATTGTAGGCTTCAGTCAGTTAATTATCTCCCACCAATTTTTGACAATCAGTAAGTGTTTGCAACTGGTCTCTACAGATCTATACCTTTTGTGGTTGAATTTTTAGTTGAGTTATTTTATAGCCAAAATAGGTAATTGAATCTCCTTTTTGTATTTTTTCTGGAGCAATCTGTAACCCCCAGCATGGCAGAATTCTTTGTGTTTCCTTAAACATTTTCTCAAAAGTATCTGCATTAGAATCAACCACCAAAATATCATCCATATAATGGTAAATGATAGATTGAGGAAATTGCCTATGAATTATTTTTAATGGTTGTTGCAAAGTATTGACATGAAGTTGGACTATTCAATATTCCCTGTGGAATTACCTTCCAACGGTAGCTCTTCACTGGACCACTACTGTTCAGAGTAGGTACTGAGAAAGCAAACCCTTCCCTATCCTACTACTCATGCAAAGGTATTGTGGAAAAAACCCGAATATTTTAAGTCTATTATAGGCCATGACCTAGGTAACAAAGAATATAAAGGAATCTCAGGCTGTAAAGGATCCATTGGTTGAATTATACTATTCACTGCTCTTAAATCCATTACCATCCTCCATTTTCCTGACTTCTTTTTTCTTTCTTTCTTTCTTTCTTTCTTTCTTTCTTTCTTTCTTTCTTTCTTTCTTTCCTTTTCTTTTCTTTTTAACAACCATGGGCAGGTCAACTCTTCTATATGGTGAACCCCCAGCTGCTCTTGTACCAGTTGTTGAAGTGCCTGTAGTTTTTCTTTTGTTATGGACCACTACTCTTGCCACATAGGTCTGTTTGATATCCATTTTAGGGGCAAGGCTGTTGTTATATCAGCAGTGGCCCTTTTTATAAATTTGGAAATTCACTACCTGTAAAATTCTGAGTTTGGTCAATGGGCACAACTTGTCATTACACATATCAATACCTTTCCTTCCTACAAGCACCTGCCACACCCCTAATTTCATAATTTTCTGTCTCTATGATTGCAGAAATACCGATTTGAGTACCCCAACATTGTAAAAGATCCCTTCCCCATAAATTTATGGGTATGTCAGCCATATAGAGTCTCTGCTTCCCTCTTTGTCCTTCTGGTCCCACACACTTAATCCACCATACACTTTGTCTTATTTTAGATAATTTTACAATTCCTATAAATTGTGTATAAACCTTCTGAAGTGGCTAATCTGGCTTCCAATACTTTTGAGAAAGGATTGTAACATCTGCTTCTGTATCCACCAAACCTTCCATATCAACACTATTCATTTGTACCATTAATTTAGGTCTCTGATCATTAACCATTGTTTGACAGAACACACGTCTTCCAGTACTCCCAAATGCACCTGTTCTTTCTACTGGAGTGGCTTTGCCCTTGATGGAAGGAAACAGCAACAGCTGAGCAATTCGATCCCTTTCATTAATTTGAATCTCCTTTTTTTTTTTTTACATGTGCCTTGATTTTAATTTCTTTCTTACAATCCCCGTCTATAATACACAATAAAGCACAACAAAGCCTTGAGAAGTTAATCCACTTCTTCTCAATATTATTCCTCCTATCCCTGAAGGCAAAAGACTGTAAACGCCAGTGGTTATTTTGTAACATTTACCCTGTGGGATAGTGTAAGAGGTTTATCTGAGGCCAGATCTAAAGCTGCACTGCCTTCAGTAGCGTGCATTAAATCATAGATACTTAGTCTTCATTTTCCTGTAAGTTTGTTACCTCCTAACTGACCAAAGAAAGATGGCTTGAATTGTTTGCTGCAGGGCCTTGAGCTAACATGCCCCTACTTTTGTTTCCCAATGGCAAGAGAGTACCTTGTATATCTCTCTTGGATTGACAATCCCTAGGCCAATATTTTCCCTTCTCACAGCAGCTACAATACCCTGGAAGTCTTGGCATATCATTATCATCACGGCCAGAACCTCCTTGTACTCTTCTACAAGTACCATTTATTCCAAAGTTAGTGCACCTGTTCTTTAGAGGTCTGGAACTTTTAACCTTACAGTTTCTTTGTAAATGACCCAATTTACTACAATTAAAGCACTGGGTGTTTTGCTATCTGAGACCTCTTGCTATAGTTTGTCCTATGATATTGTTTTGATACTCCAGAGAGCTAATATTAACTGTGTCTCTTACCTATTCATCTAATGGGGTTCCTCGTGCTTTTAATGGTGTAAATTGCTCTCTTACATTCAGTATTTGCATTCTCATACATCATAATCAGTTTCAATGCCTGTCTGGTCTCAGGATCTGGTATGGCTCTATCTAGAGCTGAACCCAATCTCTGTAACAATTCTGTGAAGGCCTCTCTAGGGCCCTTAAATGCCTTAGTAAATGAAGTGATTGTTTTACCAGGCTCCTCACCCATTTCCCAAGCTCTTAAAACTGCAACACAACATTGTTCAATTACTGCATCTTCAGATCAGGTTTGTTCTCTTAAGTCAGCATAACACCCTTCACCAAGCAATTGATATTTAACAACATTTACCCCCCTTGTTATATTTTGATGATCTACTTTTGTGGCTTCATTTCTCCACCACAATAACCACTGTTAGCTGTTGAGCAGCTTCTCACACAGCTGACACCAATCCTTTCCAATCTTGGGGAATAAGTCTATGCTTCATAGCCCAGTTACTTAACATTTGTTTAGCAAAAGATGAACACATTCCATACCATACAATAGACTCTTTAAAATGCTTTAAATATAGCATATCTATGGGATGCCATGCCATCTCATCATAAGTCTCACCACCAACATTAGCAGGGATATGTTGCACAAAGACTGGAGACGCTGATGTCTGTGTAGCCCTAGAGAATTCCTTTATCGAAGCAATTGTCTCCAAACCCTTTGGCCTTTCTGCTTTCCTGTTCCTCTAGAATCTTTACAGCCTCTTTGGCTTCCTATTTTTCTCCACCCCCTTCCATGTGCTGGTGCTCTGGATACCTTGTTCATGGAGCAGGGTGGGGCAGCAATTGTGGGAAACATTGGCTCTCAGTTACCAGGTGTTTTCCCTTTACCACTGTAGATTTTTGTTTTCCAAATGCTTCAATCTTTACCCACAAATTCTCTAGTTGTACAACCAATTCTGCAATCCTTTCCATAATGAGAGAATTTACTGACCCTTTGGGTTTTCATATCTTATCGTTCTTTATTCCAATCTTTTAAAAAATACAATACAGTAAAAAGACAAAGAAAAAACCAGAAAATTCCCTCTGGGTATAAAGCAGAAAAGAGCTTTGCAACAGCAGTTGTGATTTTGCTGTCATCCTGTAACCTCTATATCTTCAAAAGTTGTATCTTCCTCCTCTACAACATTAGAAGTTAAGTTATCCATTATGCCCAAAGCACACTGGTCACCACCTGTAGACTTTGACCTTTTCCAAACCTACTTTATTTGAGTTTCTTTAATGCTTATACCTCCCTTCTAACCCACCACCCCTAGAGAAGAGAGAAAAGAGATTAATGGGAACAGGAGAAGTTGACCTTTCTGGACTCAATTCCTGGGAGTGATTCCCCTGGCATAGTTGGCAGGACTTTAGCAGATCAGCAATTCAACCAAAGTTGCTGTTGGAACCTGAAACAGAGGCCAGAACCTGGAGCCCCAAAAGTGTTCTCTGGTACAGTTCTCTCTAGGAATGCCTTGAAGTGAAGCGATGAACAGCCAAACAATATCAAGACCCCAAAGCCGCTGTCTCCTGTTTTGGGAGTGATACACACACACACACACACACGCACACACACACACACACACACACACACACACACACACACACACACAATCGTCTCAGAGGTGGTTTGTCTTCTAGTGAATAAACACCACCTGTTCTCTCTCAAGTCTGTCCCCCATCCCACACTTGGGATCAAACCAAAAAAATGTTTACATCCACTACACTCTATACCATTTCACCTTCTATGTCCCATGAGTTTTGACTTTCAGTATGTCCCTCGAGTCAACAGCCTCTCATTATAGTTTCTTTTGACATAGAAATCATTTATCATTTTGCTCAGTGTCTTCTAGAAATAAAAGTAAGGTGGTTATTTTATCAAAGCCTCAGAAGTGGTTCTGTCAGACCTAAACTACCTGTTTTTTTATAAAAGGGAAATGTCTTTGATCTTCTGACAGTTTACAAAAGAAAATGATTTCAAAAGAGAAGGAAGCTACACTAAGCGCATATGTCAAAAGCATACTCAAGGCTCCTTGACCTTTCTAAGGACTCTGTGTTCTGAAACTCCACAGTTATTCTGAGAAGTGACAACAATGCAAAAGACTTAATTTCATTGTAAATATATTAATATTACTTTTCTTTTCCTTGAGGGTTTGATGATTTTTCAAATTAAATTAACACCTTTTAACTCAAGTCGTTTTTCAAAACAAAGTTAAACTATTATGCTTGTGTTTTTCAAACTATGCTAAGAAAATAAGGAGACAAAAAGCTATATATCCTGGTTCTTCCATTCCCATTAGGATGGGGAAATAAATAAGGATACAAAAGAGGAAAAGAAATAGCTGGAGCAGACTAAGGGAAGAAAGCCGAACTTTGTGCAAGTCTCATGCCCACTAAAGGTTCAGAAACTTCCATCCCTTGGCTCAGGCCCAAGTGTGAGCTAGATCAGTCTAGGTAAATCCCAATATCATATCATCACATCCCTTGGGGACGTGTAAGTCACGCAAACAAAAGCATAGGTTCTATTTCAGATGTCAACAGAAGACACTCCAGAGAGGAGGCTTAGAGCAGCTTGTGACATGTCCCACAACATCCCTCCACATTGCTCTTTTGCACCCCAAGTTTAAAACCCATTGCTACAGAATAAGAGCCCTAAGCCAAGTTCTGGGAACACATGAAGGGACCATTATTTTAGATATTTGCTTTATATTCTTAACACACACCTACACAACAATAATAATGGGCGAAGAAAAGACTGTCAGTTTGAAAGTGAGGAAGTGACACTGAAGGACTTGGGAGGGACTGGAAGGAGAAAAGGGAAGTAATTGTATTTTAACTAAAATGTATTAAGATTTTTAAAAAACCCTCAGATCCTGCGTCCTTTTATTCTAGCTGTGCTTTTGAAATTGATTCTTCTCGGAATTCCTTGTGTGCATTTTGCAGAGCAATTATGCATGTGTTGCGTGTGTGTGTGTGTGTGTGTGTGTGTGTGTGTGTGTGTGTGTGTTGTTTGCATGTATACATATTCATGCATATGTATGGTAAGGGTATGGGTACATCATATGCACGGAGGTCAGAGGACAAACTCAGGGGTTGTTTCCTAGGAGTTAGTCACTGTTTTATAAGACGAAGTCTCTGGATTGGAACCAAATAACCCAGGTTGGATAGCTAGCTTTGCCTCTTTCTGCCTACCCTGAGATTACAAGCAGGTGCCATAATACCATGCCTGGTTATATTTTTAAACATGACTTGGGGATTGAACTCATCTTCATGCTTGTAAAGTGAATACTTGCTGGTAAACTGCCTCCAGTCCCAGACTAGATGCATTAATCATGGTTCCTAAAAAGTGCTCATTTGATATGTCTCTGCTCGCCTTTTAGGTGATTTCAAAGAGACAATCCTATAGCCTGGGAAGAGGCCAGGGCTGCTGCCAAGCCACCTGTCAGGCTCTCTGGCAGGCCCACATGGAAAAGAATGAGCTGGCCCAGAATAGCAATAGTCTTGAAGATGAGCAATGCTGCCCTGTGACCCTCACTGACTCTTTTCTACAAATGTCCTCCAGAGAATGCTGGGGTTACTCTAAAGCCTCCTAATATCATCTGGGTTTTAAAAGCCAAGTTCATCAAAACACAGCAAAGACTCACAAACTAGATCTGTTTGGGGTTACATGTAGCTTTTGTGAAAACTTTCAAATAAGCTTTCCCCAACTTTCATGACCCAGGATCCATGCAGGTCCTCCTCATGGGCTGGCTGGCAGCCATGGTGGTGATGCTGTGTACAAGCAATGCCAGCTAGAAAAGTTTACCCTAATCAGGAGTTGTATGAACACAACATTTTGTTTACTTTGCTGCCTTTTTGTTCTCCTGATTTGTAAACAGCGATGGAGAAGGGGAACAAATACCCTTTCTTGTTCCAAGCACAGATGTGTAAGTGTACAGAGCTTTCCATTGGGGCTAATGATGATGAAACAATTCATGCTGGGCCTTGTTCAGACCAAAGTGGGAGATGTGTGTACCCCTCCGTATTTATACCCAGACAGGTTGAGGAGTGACCCCAAAGCATTCTATACAGGGTGCTGTCACCACCAGAGAACGTGCTCCCATCCCTTACACCCAGAGCACACCTCTTTAGTCCAGTGCAGGGGGATAGTACCCTGTCGAATAGTGAAACACAGGTTCCAGAGTCTGATCCAGCAGATTTCACTTTTATAGCTCAGGTCTCTGTACTTTAGAGCTAGGGAGAAGTGCAAAACTTCAATCCCAGTATTCAGGGAGGCAGAGATCAGGTGGATCTCTATGAGTTCAAGCTCAAGGCGAGCCTGAGCTACAAAGTGAGTCCAGGACAGCCAAGGCTGTTGCACAAGAGAGAAACCCTGTCTTGAATCTTGAAAGACAAAAAAAAAAAAAAAAAAAAAAAAAAAACCCAAAACAAACAAAAAAATCCCCAACAAATGAAACAAAGCAAAAACAACAAAAACAACCTGTAAAATCTCTATGTAGGATGCTTAAGAGGTACTCAGCAGTTTAGACCTCATGCTGTTCTTGCAGAGGACCTGGATTCAAATCCAGAACCCACACATTGACTCACAACCACTTGTAACTCCAGTTCCAGAGGATTTAATGTCCTCCTCTGTCCTCTGTAAGTGTCAGGAACACATGTGATATACATACAAAGTACATATACACATACATGTAAGGAAGATATTCATATTCACAAAATAATCATGGATTATAAAAAAACCACAATGTAGTATTGTGGAGGTGCATTAAATCTGTTAATTAAGGCAAGAGTCAGCAGCCTCTTCTTTTTCGGCCAGATAATAAGTCTTTTAGGCTTTGCAGCCCATGTATTGTCTTTTCCAACACTTCAACTCTGACATAGAACAGAAGCACCCTAGGTAAGTGAATAACTGCTGTATAAAGCCTTGTGTGTGGACTCAGAGATTTAAATTGAATGTAACTTTCGTGCATCAGAAAATACCATTTCTCCCATATTCCCATATTTCAATCATTTTGAAATGAGGACAATCAATTCTGATCTCTTTAAGACAGAAACAGACACTCAGTCATCTTCCCTCTCAGGTCATTGCTGCGATGTGTGATTGCTTAACTTTATTATAACTGTTAGAATTACAAAAAGACAGAAATTTATGGTTAACTGTTGGTTTTAGCCAAAAGACATGGTAAAGAAATCATTCTAATTTGAAAATGAATTACTTTGATAAAAATATAGCTTCGGTAGCATAGTGTTCTTTCTCTCCTTTCTGGTAGTGGGGATTGAAGCCACTGGCTCACACATGCTAGGCAAGTGCCCCAACATTGAACTGCATCTCTAACTCCTGTAATGTTCTTATTGTAGGGTATAAAGTCCAAGCCCACTGCTGGATTTGAAAACTCACCAAAACCCACCAATCCCTGAGCTTGAAAGCCCACCCATCCCTGGGCTTAGCCTGAAACACCACCAGTCTCCACCCTGAAAAACTCTGCCCCAGGAAACCCTATAGGTAAGGCTGCCACCTGCTCCTGCTCCTTGTCTCCTGAGTAGAGGCAGCTACGCTCTTGTGTCTCTCCCAATAAATCTCTTGTGTGAGGTTTGTTGGGTGGTGTGACTTTGTGGTATTCCTTAGCTCCTGATGCCAGGATGCCTTTCCCCGCAGTGCTGTGACACTTGCACTGGGTAAACCTTTCCCCTCAGAGCTGCCATGCTTCCATTGTGAAGCCTTTCTCCTCAGACCTGAAACACTTAAATTTATATTGAATCAATATTTTTTCAAAGTCTTTAATAGTTCTTTGTATGGAAATGATGATAAGTATCTCTGGGGAAATTAACCCAGAAACTGTACAAACTTTTGGTCTTTCCTCTATTTTTTTTTTTATGCATTTGGATTTCTTAGGTTTGTGCTCAGTATATATCTGTTGTCATGAAGCACAAATAGAAAGTTTATTCCTAGACCCATATACTAACTGTGAAGAATAGAAAGAATCCAAGTGAAAGTATTTAATTTCTTCAAGTTAGTACATAATACTAAAATAAAAAAACATTAAAAGTTCAAAAGATGATTCTTTTAAGGGAAAAAATTCTGAATATAAATGTCAAAGGTAGTCATTTGGATGAACGCTCCTTTCATATAAATGGGAGCCTCAGTAGAAACCACTGGAATAGCTGAGCCGAATCTTTCCATTCACAGAAAATCATCTAACCAAGTACAGCAGCTATTGAAACCTGGTGTTCCTCACGCCAGGCTGATTCTCAAGTCTTTGCCACGGGTATGCCAGCTCTTGTCATGCTTGGTCCTCTCACTTATCCTGCACTTCTTTCTTGTCTTGGAAGGAATTCATGTAATCTTCTTAGTCTGGAGGCACCTGAGCTCCACACTTTTTTTTACTGCTGATGGAAACACCACACAGCTTCCACTCCCTTCATGTATTCCAGCTCCCTATGTTGTGCTATGAGCTCTTCAAGGGCAAATGCTTTTATATCTCCAGGCAACCGAACAGTGGGTGTGGACATATAATGGATGTGAAATGCTTGTATTTGGGTCACTTACAAGGCAACCAGTCATTTGCTTCTCATCATCTCTCATGGATGTCATCTCTGATATCTACAAGAAAGTCGGTGCCTCTACTGTGACTCGGCATTGGAGCTTTCCTGAGGAATCCAAGGAGCTTTCCTGCTGGAGACCAGAAGCTCTTGTCCACACCCCTAAAGATCAGACATTGGACCTTGGAAGTGGAAATATGATTTTAAAAAAGGAACGGGAGGGACATATGTCCTGAAGTTATGTTTGTAGAAAAGGAGCAATATTCTTATGTTTGTGTGTGAAATTGGAGTGACCAAGAGAGGCATTCAGAGAAATGGACTAGCGCTCCTCCCACTGGTTTGGTACAGCTCATCCGACTCTAAGCTTCATGATAAAAGTCCCCTCCCCTCTGTGTCAGTGAGAGTCTCAGGAGGACATAGAATGCAGCATAAGCATAATCATGGCTAATTTTGATTTTCTTCCACATGGCATCTAGAATTTTGACCAACTAGTGACCAAAAAAAAAAAAAAAGGCATTTATCTTGTCCCAGTGAAGTTTATACATCTATACTACTTGGGAGATAGCCCAACTGGTAAAGCCTTGCTCTGCAAGTGTGGGGACCTGAGTTTGAGCCCTAGAAGCCATGAGAGGAGGAGGAGGAGGAGAAGAAGAGGAAGAAGAGGAAGAAGAGGAAGAAGAAGAAGAAAAGAAGAAGAAGAAGAAGAAAAGAAGAAGAAGAAGAAGAAGAAGAAGAAGAAGAAGAAGAAAAAGAAGAAGAAGAAAAGAAGAAGAAGAGGCAATGGTCGCAGCCACCAAGCCATGGGGCCAGAGAGATGTTCAGAAGTTCAGGATGCTTCTCACTCTTGCAAAGGACCTGTGTTTGGCTCTCAGTACCCTCATGGTGGTTCACAACCACTGGTAACTCCTGTTCAAGGGGACCCATAACCTCCTTCTGACTTCTATGGGTATCAGTCACACACGTGGTACACATATATACATACATGCATGCAGATGAAACACTGATATGAATAAAATAAAATAATTAAATGTAAAAACAAAACAAAACAAAAAACGAATGCCATGCCAGGCAGACATAACAATCCAGTAGTAGAGAGGGGAAGACAGGCAGAACCTTGGGACTCCCTGGCCAGGTAGCCAGGCTTTCCTACTATGTCATCTCCAGGCCTGTAAAAGACCTTGTCATGTTTGGGTGTGTAAATACACACACATAGATGCACACACTTGCACACACACACACACACACACACACATACACCTATGTTTGAAATTTCTCTAAGAGAAAACTTACTTCCTGACACTTCTTGCTCTCGGCTTTCCTGGAACAAGTCAGCTGACATGAGCAAACACTGTGAAAACATCCTTCCTATGAAAAGAGGCCAATAAAGTCTGCCAACCCCACCATGTGAGAAACTCTTCTGAGGCTGGATCCTCATCCTCAGTGATGCCTTTAAGTGAGGGCAACCTGCTTCATACCTTCGCCACAACAGAAAGAAGAAAAAATACCATATTTTTGACTCATCAAAGTCATGAGATAACAAATTTCTTTTCTTTCATTAAGACTGGGCATGAGGCTGGACATGGACATAACTGTGAACGTAAGAGCCCCTGTGCACCTTCAAGGTCTTTAGCAGAAAGTGAATCCTTCCTGGCCACTGATTCGCACTTTATTCATGCCTCAACTCATGGTCTCGGGGGTGGGACACAGCTCAAATCCAGAATTCTAGTTTTAAGAGAGTCTAAAAATACTGACCATTGAAGCTAGAAGGCACAGCGAAAGAAAGCTAAACAGATGGGATGGGAGTCGGTGACTGTTCGCCCCATCACACTTCTGTCACCTGACATGCCCATCCCTTCCCCCTCCCTCCCCCCCCCCCTCCTTCCTTCCCTCCCTCCCTCTCTCTCTCTCTCTCTCTCTCTCTCTCTCTCTCTCTCTCTCTCTCACACACACACACACACACACACACAAACACACCACACAACCCATTCATACACATACATGCCCCAGACACACACATATATACACACACACACCACACCACATACACTCCACACATACACATATACACCACACACACACACACACACAGACACACACACACCACACACCACACACCACACACACACCACACAACCCATACATACACATACATACCCCAGACACACACATACACATATACACCACACACACACACAGACACACATGCACATATACACCACACACACATACACACACACACCACCCCCCCACACCACACACACACACACACACACACACACACAGAACACACACAAAAGAACATGTAATACTTTTCATTTGTCTTCACTATATTTTGAAAGCAGTCACCGAGGATGGCAAGGACTTGGTTTATGACTGCAGCAGGTGGTTCGTGCCCTGTAACTCTTAAATCAATATTTGTAGAAACAAAGACTTACAAAATGACCAAGCAAATAAATAAAAAGTAGTAGCTATTTTAAAAAATAGTAGCTATTTCTAAGATGGACTTTTGGAGGGTGATGTTCCTACTGATGCCATTTCCTCTTCTTAGCAGTTTCTCCTGCTCAGATTTAGCCTAGTCATGAAAGCCTCATTATCCTGATCTCCCACCATACCCCTATCCCTTCACCTTTAAAGAAGTTTCTCTCACTCCTCAGTGAACATTTTTTAGAGTATGTTATTATAGCAGACATTAACAGGATAAGAAGTGACATCTGCTCAGATTTTAAATTTGTGTATCTAAGAAAAATAATGGTAATGAGCACCGCTGAGGGTGGGGTTCCATCAGTGTTCCAGGGTTCCTACCACCAAGAGGGGTGGACACCCGAGGCTTTTGTGGAAAACAACTTAACAGTCATGCCTTTTGGAGACAAAGTGTTATGCATTACATTAGTCAACAATATATTGAGGAAAGAAATATTTTCTTATTTACAGAACTCTGTCCCTTCTCAATAGACTTCATGGTTTCTTATAATTGATCTGAGAATTGCTGGGCTGTTTCTTCTTCTCTGGAGAGTGGTGGCATCAATCAAGAATTTCACTGGCTTTTAACGTCACTTTCCTTTGCTAGAGCAAGCATGACATGGGCTGTGGTTAAATTATTTTGCCATATTCTAGTAAATTGATGGATAAGGGAACAATTGAGTGTTATTTCCTTTTAGATCACCAACAACGGTGGCCAGAGAAGAGCTTATTGCAATTTATTCTCTCCAAGTGATGCCCATGTCATGTCCACATCATAGTTTCTAATTTATATTTTAAGAGACAGGAATGCTTTGGATGATAAGCCCCACGTCCCCTTCTAACTTCTGTTCGGCTAAATGTGTCAGCTGCTCTGTATCCTATTCTTCTCCATAATCTCATCCCTAATGACCCAGCTCATCTCAAGTCATCATCAAAGAACTTCTCCTTCCCATCTGTTTAGTGTCTAAGTCCAGCATTGATCCAACCTCCGTTAGCTTGACCTGGGACTGTAGTCCCATCCAGAGCACAGAAATAACAAACAGGTAGTGCTCAGGGAAAACAGAGGGTCCCAGTTTCCACCAGGGAAGACGGAATTTTGAAGGATGAACATACTACTGTTAATTTTGGACAAAACCAACCAGTTCTGTCATCGTTCCTCACAATGGTCAGCTCTACTTGGCAAAGAAGATAGTTCGTCATTAAGAAAAAAAAAAAAGTGAAATCACTCTCCTTTCTGATTGGGTTATGATGCAGGTTGAAGAGGGGTATCTGTCCTCAGAGAGTGAGTAAAATAAGACACAATAGATCTGGTGACATACCTGAAAGAACGGACATTTGTTGATTATTTGCAAATCAACAGTGTTTATTAGCTCTGAGGGAACAGCAGCTGTCGCCCAGAGACACACATCTCAACTTCATGTAGAAAGTGGCTGAACGAATAAATATGGAACCATTTTGGCAAGCCATTCCTAAGGACAATGGCTTGAAACATGACAAAGCAACCACTAGCCCACCCCTGGGAGGCTGAGGCACTCATGCTGCGCAGTTCAAGCAGCTACAGGACCGAGGTCTCCTAAGACTTAGGCTGTGGTCAGAGTGGGTAGATGCTAATATAAATGTTGCTGCTTGGGATTATGGGAAACTCGGGAGCTTACTTCACCAAACCAGAGGATGCTTGAAGTGTTTAATCTTCTTTTCAGAGGTGAGAAGTCACACATCTGAGGCTTTAGATTTCCTCTAATGCTTCCACTTGTGATGAGAGCTCGGAGGTCCAGTCTTCCCTCGTTAGCTTGCCAGTCTGTGTTTATGTGTAGGTTACAGCTAACCGGTAGCACACCAGCTCCAGTCCACTGTGGTAGACCAGCACTATTCTCTTTGCTGTTTTCCTGGAGGTAGTTTGTAAAGTGTTTCCAGACTCCAGACAACTGGGTTACGCCGAGCACTCTTGTTTTCTAAGCATCGGACACACCCCCTCTGCCCGTGACTTGGGTTGAAACTCAACTCTGATCTGTTGATTTAGGTGCCTAAAGAATTTAGATAGGATGTGGGGAGGCACAGAGGTAAACAGATGGTGGACACATACACACACACACACACACACACACAGAGACAGAGAGAGAGAGAGAGAGAGAGAGAGAGAGAGAGAGAGAGAGAGAGAGAGAGAGAGAGAGAGAGACTCTTAAAGCCATGGGCCATTTTTGGGAACCTGAAGCATTGATTTGTTGGTTGCACATTAGTAGAGAGAAGAGGAAATAAAAGGAGAAAGAGTGTAAAAGAACATAAAAGGGAGAGAGAAAGAGACAGAGCAAGAAACAGAGTGAAAGTCAGTTCAAGTGGGCGGCTCTAACCCCTGGCGAGAGATCAGACGAGCAACTTCAAGCCAAAGCCAATTTCACTTTATTGGACCACACTGTCTCAAGCAATTAGAAAAATATTTGTTAAACATCAGATGAGAAAAAGGAACATGGAGGCCAATAATGCACAACACTGTTTATAAGAAAGAATTCGTGAAGTGGGAAGAATAAACACAATTATTCCATCAGCACCTCCTGTTCTTGCGATGGCTTGACTCACATGTAGAGAGCAACTCTGAATACGTGGCCAAAATATTTTCTCGCTGGCATCCTCTTACCCCCAGCATTGTTTTAAGAGTCAAACAAGAAGAGCAACAGCAACTTCAAGAGTCGAAAGAAAATATATCATGAGATGATCAATCATTTTTTAGGTCAAATGATAACAAACCAAAAGGATAATAAAATTGTCTTTATAGTTCCTATTCATTCTGTGCTTTTCCACCTTGAGCATGGGTGGAGGGTGGGGGTGGGGGTGCTAATTGCTAAAGTATACTGACAGTAGGCACAGGCTATAGTGTTTGTAGAGGCTTATGAGAATGTGTGTCAGCTCTTTATCCAACCCAATAGACTTCTCAGTTTCCTATAGTTCATGCAAGCATAATCAGTGTGGCTGGGCCCTGTAGCCTGCTTTGCCAATATTTACAAATAGCAATAGTCAAGAAACTGGCAAATCTGATACTCCATATCAGTTATTCCCATCATCCAGCACACACACACCACACATGCACACATGCATACCACACACACACACAGCACACACATGATCACACATACACTACACACACACATACCACAAGCACACACTGCATGCTCACACATGCACCACACACAAACATACACACACACCACACACATGCTCACACATACATCACATGCTCACACATACACCACACACAAACACACACACATACACACACACCACACATACCACACACATACATGTTCACACACACACCACATGCACACACCACATGCTCACACATACACCACACACAAACACACACACTACATGCTCACACATGCACCACACACAAACACACAAACACACACACACACCACACACACCACACACACCACACATGCTCACACATACACCACACAAACACACACACATACACACGCACCCCACACATACCACACACATACATGTTCGCACACACCACACACACACACCACACACAAACACACACAAACACACACACATACCTTACCATGTGAAATGCCCACTATTTGTGCCCAACTCATATCCAACCCCTTCCTCTGTGACTCCTGAATCTCTGCTGGTCTACACTATTTTTACAGAACCTCTGTTATTTCCCACCCCTTCCAGTTCCTTCAGACTTAAATTCTACCCATGCCGTGGGTAAGAAGCACTCACTCAGCTTTTCTCATGCTACAATGAAACAAGATGAGGTTAAAGGTCATCTTTCATCACAGCCTAAAGTCAGTCCTCAGATCAGTTTGGCTTTTCTGAAAAGTGTATGCAAAGTTTGCATTGACAATCCAATTACTCTGAAACACACATAAAGACGTCTTATATATAGTGACTCTCTCCAAGAAACACTGCTATTAAAAACTAGGATTTCTACAAATCCTAACATTAATTGTCTTCTCAACCAGTGTTAGCCTACAGCTTCGTTTTTCATTGAAACCCAGTGACACTCAGGAAATTTGTTTTTTAATGATTTTAAAGAAGAGAGAGAGAGAGAGAGAGAGAGAGAGAGAGAGAGAGAGAGAGAGA
>OU015753.1:44175091-44191512 GCA_907169655.1 Acomys percivali
GCACATTGTCTTAAACATTGGCTATGATTATATGCAATAATGACTAAAGGATCTTCTGCCAAATCTAACAGAAGGCATGGCTATCTGCCTATAACTGGAGAATTTGGGAATAGAAATCCAACTGCACATTAAACGAAATTGTGTGGCATGTGAGTGAGTGCACTGTGTATGCTGTGTATGTGTGTGGTGTATGGTGTGTTTGTAGTATGTGGTGTGTGTGTGTGTATGTTTGTGTGTGTCTGTGTGGTATGTGTGGTGTTTGTGTGTGTCTGTGTGGTATGTGTGGTGTTTGTGTGTGTGTATGTGTGTGGTATGTATGTGTTTGATGCATATTTCTCTGTGTAAACGTACTCTTTTGAAGATGCTTCAGAATGTGAGGTATTTATTATTGCCTCCCCCCCCCCCCCCCCCCCCGTCAAGACACCAGAAGAAACAAGCTTGTGTGGGCATCTGGTCACTTTCTAAGTACTATTATTGAATCACTGTTCTTGGAAGAGGCTGATGTGGTGAAACATTTCTGCTAATTTCCCCTGAAGAATGTCACGTCGGGTAATGTTCTGTGGGTGGTCATGTAATGAGACACTGGTGTGTGTCTATCACACATACTGTATATGAAAGGAGGCGTAGATAAAGGTAACTTGAATTCCAACCCCCCGTGTTTATATGATGCTTATCACCATGCTAGCTAGACACCCAGGCTAGAAGTTTTATAACAAGTAAAATTTCCATTTCCATTTATTTGAAATCAATGGGCACTGAGACTAGACAGGCTTGTGAAGGGGTAATATGACTGATGGGCCAGGACAGTCAGGGGTCAAACGACTGACCCAAGTGGCAGCAGCTCTCCCATTTCCAGTGGTGTGAGCATCTGCTTCCTTGGGATATCACTTGAAACAAAGCTTTGGTCTCATAAAGACATTATCATCACATTTGTGAACATTTAGCATTGAAACTGTTTTTTTTTAACCTAAACCAGTGAGTTTTGTAAAACCTGGCAAGTCATGGTACTAGTTTATTTTGAAGAACAATAGGTTGGAAAGTTTCAAAGGACAGTATTCCCATTTTTTGTTTGTTTGTGTTTGTTTTTTTCTGTAGAAAAGAGCACACTTTGAAGCAACTCATGTGTAATGTGTCTACGTAATATGCATATGCACATATGGGCATTAAAAATACCTATTCTTTTTGTAAGTCAATATGAAAGTTTTCTGGGCTGACCCCTAGGTATTATCTTCTCTTCACATCACAGAGTTAACGCACAGAGTGTGTTGTTGATTAAGACCAACCGTCACTCAGTCCAGCTGGACGTTTTACAAAGTCACATTGTAACAGCGAGGGGACATGTAGAACATCTGTATTTTCTTTTGGAAAGTCTTTCGCTTCCTTCCTCTTTCTACCCTCTAACTTCCTTTGTTTTCTTTCTGTCTTGAACTGTAACGAGGACATTCTGGCACACAGATTTATTCATCTTGACCTCCGCTGTGGCTAATCCACCCGAGACAAAGATCAACTTCTGACACATACTGCCTCCCTTTCCCTTGGACCATGAAAGACATTCACCTAGTTGCTTACATTCTCTGGCTTAGGTGTGCCTGAGAAAGAATCCCCTGACAGGAAAGAAGCAACTAGCGTCTGTGACATGTCGGTCTCCGCGTACTCGTTGGGCACCGCTCACATAGCACACTGCCTGATGGTATATTACATCTACTGGGACACACTCCATTGCCTTGAAGCTCTGTAATACAAAAGAGGTTGCAAAGGATGCTGAACACACTGGCAGCTAAGATGAATTCTGAGGATTCACTGGAACCATCAGTTCTGACCTCTTTTATCAAACCTTTGACCCAAGCTGCTAACAATTAACAAAACCAAGGTGTCTGAGTATTCCATATTTTGCCTTTCTCCTCCTGTTATTTGTCCATCAGCAGCTTTTGTTGAGAATTTACTCCACACGAAGTGCTGTACAAACTCAGAGCCTCCAAACCCTGTTAAGAGACCTCCTGCTTAAAAGAGTGTTAATGGGGTACCTAATACAAAGTTGTCATTTTTTTTTGCAAATAAATTAGTTCAGTTGTCAAGAAGCAATCTTCCATTTATAACAGGGCTCTTGAATCTCAAATCTAGTAATATGTTGTTAGCATCCAAGAGGGGGTTAATATTTAGAATTTGCTTTTGTTATTCAGGTGCTAATTAATACTTCTTGTAAATAGTGGTCCAAGTGTTCAGTGAATGTTCAGATGAATTCTGAGAATTCACTGGAGCCATTAGTGCTGACCTCTTTTATTAAACCTTTGACTCAAAATCAAGGTGTCTGAATATTCCATATTTTGCCTTTCCATCATTCCCACTTCCTCCCCTCCCTCAAATTCCTCCTGTCCTTTTCAAGTTTATGGTCTCTTATTCTTTAGTGTTAATGGTTATGTCTTCGCAGAATGGGCAGTCATTGCCACGGGATTGCACAGAACCATAGGATGTTAGAATCAAGAATGGAGAGAGAAAGTAACGCGGTTGTTCCCAAACCAAAATAACTCTTGAATTTCCCTTCACAGACATAATAAAACTCAGGTTCTCAAAATCCAGCCTTCCCACAAACTTAGGGGAAAGTATTTGGCTGGCTATAACCAAGGTTCTCAAGGCCGTGTGTTCAATCTGAGGATCTATTTGTCAGATATGAGAGGCACTGTGCAGCCTGAACCAAATCAATGCTCAAGTGAGAGTAGAGTTCCCCGAGACTCTTTAGCTTGATTGTGACAGTGCCATGGAGAGCATATTAGGTTGCTTTCTGCTCTCTGCCCACCTACATGGCAGAACCTGCTAGATCCCCATGGTGGTACCGAGAGCCATGCAGACCACTCCAGATGATGGACTTTGCCAACCCATTCCCCAACTCAGTATTCTTCACTAGAAAATTCCAGAAACAATTGGATCCTTGAGTCACGGGAACTAACATTGAAGAAGCATAGTGTTCTAGTTTGCTTCTCTGTTGCTGTCACAAGATATTGACCAAAAACAACTTGGAGAAGGAACAACTCGGAGTCCATCATCAAGGAAAGCCAAGGCAGGGACACAAGACAGGTGCTTAGAGGCAGGAACTGAAGCAGAGACCATGGAGGAATCTTGCTTACTGCCTTACCTCCTTATAGCTTGCCCAGCTTTCTTTCTTATAGAACCTAGAACCACCTACCCAAGGATCAGTACTGCTCATAGTGGGCTATGTCCTCCCACATGAACCACTGATCAAGGAAATGGGCCCGCAGTCACGCTCCCAGGTCATTCTGATAGAGGCTCTTCCTCAGTTGAGCTTTCCTCCTCCCACATGGCCCTAGTTTGCATCCAGTGGACAAAAGCTAACTAGCACACATAGGGAAAGAGAACCGCAGCAGCATGAGTTGGAACCCTGGTGTTTTCTTAAGTTAAGAGGCAGAAACCACAAAGTAACAAGCAAGGAGACAGGAAACCAGCACCAAAACACACAGAGAGCCTAAACTGTGACACAGACACCATGGGATACCACATCACATGACTGCTAGAGAATTCCTTGGCAGGGCACATGCAGCCTGCCTTGCTTTTATTTAAGGTCTGTAGACTTGACTCGTCTCTGAAGTTTACTCAGAGTAAAGAATAAGGGGGAGAGAATCTCTCTCGGACAGTGACTCTGAGCCTTGAGTGCACACTTCAAGTGCCTGAAAAAGGAGTGCAAGCATTAACGCTCGGTGCTTACTACAAAGCATTTCTTCTGGAGGAGGAGAACCCTGGTGTATGGGCAGGGGGTTGGGGGGGGCTCATATATAAGCACTGAATTTACATCATTCCCCCTTCCTCCCCTCACTTAAATTCCTCCTGTCCTTTTCAAATTGATGGTCTCTTATTCCTTAGTGATAATGGTTGTGTGCATTGTGTCTATAGATGTATAAATATAACCCACTGAGATCATTTGCTGCTGCGTTTAGCGCCGACTAAATGAAAATGAAGACATGAGCATTCCAAGGTATAGCCGAAGAGAAGGCTTTCATTGTAGATGTGAGGGAGAGCACAGCCAGAGCTGTCTTCAAGGGTCCAGAGCAGGAAGAGAAAGCAGTAGACTAGACATGGCCAGTAGACTGAATGAGAGAAGAGAGAGATGGGGAGAGTGAGAGAAAAGAAAAGGAGAGAGAGAGAGGGAGAAAAGGGAGGGGACTAAGGGAGAACTGAGAGCCAGGAGGCCAAGAGAGGAACCAAGAGGACAGAAAAGGAAGAGAGAGCATGGCTGAAGCGGCTGGGTTGTATTTGAAAGAACTGAAGGGGAAGAGCAGCCTGGGCTGGCAAATTCAGGGTAAGGGGGCAGAGTATGCCAGCCATAGCCTGTAACAGTAGGGACTAGGGGCTTCTGGGAGAACCTGGAGCCCTGTTTGATGTGTTAAATAGGCATCTCAGTTAGCCATTTGTCCTGGGTTTGAGACCTAACACTGACCTCTTGCACTGAGGAACCTACCACAGGCTCTTCTTTGAGAGGACTGACTCTGTCTCCTCCCAGCCGCTATTAGTTGCCTGCAGCCCTTCTAGGGGTGAAGGCTTGTGAGAATCCCTAATCCAATTGACATGTCAGCTTCAGTTGTCTGTTTTTGGATTTTGTTTGTGTGACCGTATAGAGATTTCCTAGAGAAACTCCGTCTCAAAAACAACAACAAATTTCCTGTGATAAATAAAAGACACTATCTTGCAGCAGGTGTAGTCTTTGTTACTGTTTGTTTATTTTATTTTATTTTATTTTATTTTATTTTATTTTATTTTATTTTATTTTATTTTATTTTATTACCACTCAGGTGATGCTATGGTCTGAACCTATTTTTTAGGAGAGAGAAGAAAACCTTGTTACTTTTCTCTGTGCCACAAAGAAGAGGAAAAGAAGTGAACCATCACTGATGGGACAGTGTGCTCAGCTTCCTTATGAGGCATGTATGTATTCTACAGGGTTTCTTGTTTGTTTGTTTCCAAGAAAGTATAGCTGTAGAGCAAACTAAACAAACCAAACAGGTTGCCAGTTGAGACATGTAAAGTCTCAACTACTGGAGCTAATGGCAATCTGGTTGGGCAAAACTTGAGGTGGTGGGAAGCAGATGAGCGAGGTCAAGGTCAGTGCATGGCACATGCCAAGGAGAGGCCCCAAAGTCCTGCTGCCCGGGGTACCCCAAGCTTTGGTTCTTCCTGCTCCCTGTGCCAGTTTTCCTTGGACCCCACACAGAGGAATGCAAATGGCTACCTCTCTCCAAACTCTCACTAACTTGAATGGCTCTCTGCTTCTTACAAGAAATGGAAATTTCCTAAGGTTGCTTTCAGAAGAGAATTACCATTGATAATAAATATATTTATTGTTCACTTGAAGCAGGGCTCTCTATTTCACAACTTTAACATATGTGCATGAAGGTGTGTTCAAATATGTATTTTGAAAGTTCAAAGGGGATATGCAGGTATCTGATGTTTCCATTTTCAATGCTACTCTGCTGTGTTGACTGTCCGCATGAGCCCCCTGCACCTAACTAAAGAGCTAGTAACAGTCGATGGCTTCTGAGAAGAGGAAGATTAAGGTTCTTTAAGAGTATGGCTCCCTTGTGAGCCGGGTGTGGTGGCGCACGCCTTTAATCCCAGCACTCGGGAGGCAGAGGCAGGCTGATCGCTATGAGTTTGAGGCCAGCCTGGTCTACAAAGCGAGTCCAGGAAAGCCAAGGCTACACAGAGAAACCCTGCCCTTAAGTGAAGTTTGTATTCCTTGTGAGACTCTCTTTTAGCTTGGGTTTTTATTGCTGCAATGGAGATACCATGACCAAAAAAAAGCAAGTTGAGAAGGAAAGGGTTCATTCTGTTTATACTTGCAGGTCACAGTCCATCATTGGAGGAAGTCAGGACAGAAACTCAAGCAGGGCTGGAACCTGGAGGCAGGAGCTGATGCAGAGCCCATGGAGGGTGCTATTTACTGGATTGATTCTCCTGGCTTGCTCAGCCTGCTTTCTTTTAGACTCTAGGACCACCAGCCCAGGGATGGCACCAACCACAATGGGCTGGGCCTTTCCCCATTGATCACTAGTTGAGAAAATGCCATGGAACTGGATCTCATAGAGGAATTTCCTCAACTGAGACTCCTTCCTCTCTGATGACTCTACTTGTGTCAAGTTGACACACAAAACCAGCCAGGGCAGACTCTATTGGAGAAAACTAAGTTTTCCATTGTGAATGGTTGTCAATTGGAGATAGCTTCAGATTAGAGCTGAAAGCTCATGGCCACTTCCCTTCTTAGTGCTGGGACCCAATGGAGCTTAGACCCTTGTAGGTCCTGTGCACTCCGCCACCACGTCCACGCCGCCCCAGCGCCTGCAAGTTCATATGTGCATCTGTCCTGCTGTGTCTAGAAGACCTTGTTTTCTGGTTGTTCTTCATCCTCTATGGCTCTTACAACCTTTGACCCTCCCATTTGGAAGAATTCCTTGTGCCCCGAAGGGATGGAGTCAATGAAGATAATGCATAGGACTGAGTGTTCTAAGGCCTCTCACTCTCTGCACATCTACTACAGGCGAAAGTGGACACGTTTTTTTCAAACCATACCTCTTTCTGCTAGTTTACAAGTGTGTGTCAATAGAAACATACGAAGAACCGTGATATTCCCTCTCTTGTGTTTATGTGTCAGGGAGTACGTATGTGGTTAGGTTAGGTACGTGTAGTACAAGTGTGTGTGTATGCTTGAGGTCCACTACACTTTTTGATGGCTCTCTACCTTTATTTTTTAAGACAACGTATCTCACTGTTTATGGAATGGACAGGGCTGGCTGGCTAATGGCTTCAGGAATCCACCTGTCTTCATACTCCCATGGCCCTACAAAGCTGGGATTATGGGACCATCAGCCATACGGCCAGTGTTTTCCTGGGCTCTAGAGATCTTACCTGAGATTATCCTGTTTGCAGGAGACTGATTAAAACAGTGAGCTCATGACGGTGCAGCTATATTAGGTAAATGCAGGTTTACTGGAGCAGCATGGGAGGGGAAGGGGATGGAAAGAGAGAGGTGTATGCTGCGGAGGTTGGGGAGAGGGAAGGGAAGAAGGGAAGGGGAGAGAGCGGGAAGGGGAAAAGGGGGGCAAAAGGGCGGCAGACCCAAAATGTCTAGATTATACAGTGAAGGGTCTCTGGGAGAGGGGAAGCCCCACCCTTAGGTAGAGAGCAGGGCGTGCCAGCTATGATCAGCAGCGGGACCTCACATCCCAGCCTTTTGTTGATAGTGAATGGGTAAGAGGCAAAGAAATCTTGTCTTGGGCTGCTTCTGGCTGACATTGGGGCACTGACTGAGGGGGTGAATGTGCAAAATTCTAGAACATTGGCCAAGTCTGGGAAGAGCAGGCTGTTATATTTGCCGTTCAGGATCTGGGAGGCCATCTGTGGCTAGGAAACTGCAGGACCAACCAACTGTTGCAGTCTGTGAGGTTTATGCCAGAGCACCTGAGTTCTGTATGCGGCACCTGGCAGGATACTGGGACATGTATATTTTAGGGGCAGAAGATAAAGTTAAAGAGTTTAGGGAGAAAAAATGTTTTCTTAGGTTTACACTTTAAACTTTTAGGCCCATGGACTTGATAGTTGGAGGAAAGAAGTCCTCAAGCCAGGGGATGGAGCAGGAATCCCATCCTCTGAAATAGGAAGTGTGTGGGAAACAGGGTGTGGAGTGGTACTTATCTGGAGTGTGACCTGTGTTTGCGTTTTGTTTTTCAAGACAAGGTTTCTCTGTGTAGCCTTGGCTGTCCTGGACTCACTTGTAGACCAGGCTGGCCTCGAACTCACAAAGATCCACCTGCCTCTGCCTCCCAAGTGCTGGGATCAAAGGCATGCGCCACGACGCCTGGCTGTGACCTGTGGATTCCAGTGGATCTCCCGAAGCTTTAGGTTTACCAAAAGAGATGAATTGGCTTGGGAGACAATTTAAAATCTCTTAATGTTAAAGCTCTGAACAGAATCAATAGAACAGTAGCATAGTGAGTGAGGGAAGAGTTTTTATATACCTTAAACCACTTTATTACCACCTTAAAACACTGTCTCAGACCCTCCAAACACTTTCTTATTTCCTCAGTAGACAAACTTTACACTTTTCTGAGAAGGCAGCTTGGTTATTTTTTTGTTGTTAAACTGATCTTCAAACCCATCACAGACCTGAGAAAGATAAAATACTGCTGGAAGCATGCCCTATGTATCAATTAATGTAACAGTGGTTTGACCATTATCCAGACGGCCTTCCCACTAGGCTCCTGTGCTGCTGTTGAGGAGGTCCTAGGGCAGCATCAGTTTTAGGCAAAAGAAGGCAGTCTGCTTTCTGAGGTGTCCTGTTTGTACACAGTTCAGGCAGGGCCCTAACAGCAGGCGGGATGGAGTTGGTGCAGCCTTGTCCAGTATCACAATGCAAGTGGAGTCATCTGTTGTTATGCCCAAATCTTCCCGGAGACCTTGGCATCACTGCTAGAAGCTGGGGGTCTCTACCATAGTAAGCTTTTATTAAGAATTTAAATTCTGCAGATTTTCGGACAGGTTTAAGGACCATCATCTGAAGCATAACCTTGAAAATATGTAAAACAAGAGATTAGGCAAAGCTTAGTCCTGTAATTAATTGCATCATTACAGACTAAACAGTAAAAGGTTAAAAGACAGAAGTTGCACTTAGCATTCAGTAAGGTATTGAATAGGGCTGGTAGCCCTCAATAAAGTGGCCGTGAAGCCAGGACTCTCCCACAACAAAGCTGGCGGCTTGTCATGTGATTACTCTCAGTCAACCACACCGGGGCTCCAGTGCCACTGTCATCATCACCAAAGCCCGCCAGCTCCAGTGCCACCATCATCAGTCATCACCAAGTCCGGCTGCCACCATCGCCACCAACCGCTGAGACCATGCAGGGGTGTGGAGGAGAATGGGGAGGGGGTAGTCGGGACCTGGAGCCTCAGGTGCAGAGAGCAGCTGCAGGAAGTAGAGGCGGGGGAGGGGTGAGAGGGCACTTTTAAAAAACCTGGACAGAGGCAGTTTCAAAACATTCATGCAAACACCCAATGCCAACCATCTCTCCCAGCCTTATTCGAAATCTCAAGGTTATTAAAGTGGAGATCCAAGTCAATAACCGTGGATCAGACGATTGTGGGCGGGTGTGTAACGTCTCTCAACTGCAGGCCCCCTTGGAACAGAAACTCAGTTTTTGTTCCGGATGGATATGTTTTCACATGGCCACGACTTCACAGAGTGAGTCCTAGGGATCCTAACCCCAAAGAGACATCTCATCCCTCTTGACTTTAGGAGGCAGCCGGGGGCTCACCAAGTGCAAAGTTGTATCAGGCAGAGAGCGTGGTGGAAAAGAAGCGGTCCCTCACGTGGCCCTGAGTCGCTAGGTTGAGTTCTCAACTTCTGGCTTTAAAGAAGATGAATCAGAGCAGGCAGAGAGCAATGAGGTGGAGGGAGCCGCCCCAAGAGTCTGGCCTTCCGGGCTGGGTGGGGCTCCACTCTCCCGAGTCCACACCAAAATGATTAAAATGCAGTGACCTAATAATGAGGAAGCTGTATTACATAAACGCAGGTTGATTGGAGCGGAGCGAGGGGGAGGGGAGGGATAGAGAGAGGTGTGGGCTGGGGAGGTGGAGGCAGGAAGGAGGCAAAGGGGGCGCTAATACCTGGATAACATAGTGAAGGGTCTCTGGGAGAGAGGAAGCCCCACCCCTAGGTAGAAAGCAGGGCAAGCGGCCATCAGAGGCAAACAATTTACCCACCGAGCCTTCTCCACACCTCTCTTTCTTAAGTGGAAAAAAAAAAACAAACATTTCCAGATATTTTTATTTTCGGTTGTAAGAACATTTGAAAAAAAAAGTGAGAAAGAAAGCAGAGTCTGTTCCATATGAAATTAGATGATTCCACCTACTTACTTTGTCATGCTTGAATTTATCAATCTTCACTCAAAGTCATGTGCTTTTGCAGCCCTCTGTAATAACACGCTGCGAAGAGTCACAATTACATAATTGTGCAATATAAAAATGATTACTTAACTCACATTACCGGTTAACCCTGGCAATTACCTGGACATGTATGTGGGCAAACAGACATTTTTTTGCTGTGGAAGACAGCTCTGTTAAAAAGTCACATTAGGATGAAATTGTGGTAGTGGGGAAAAAAAAAAAAAAAAAAAAGAACACTCAAAAGTGTTTGAAAAAGCACAGCTTTGCTTGGTCTGTGAACAAACTTTGTAGAATATATTTCATATTTGGCAAAGAACAAGATCGCAAGCCAAGGGATCAAAGACTATTGGTGAAGAAGACCTCTCGAGTCTGTCCGAGGCTGGAAGCAGAGATCCTTACTTGAGGCTGGGGCTGGAGAAGAGGACACACACAAGTGAAAGCATGGCTACCCATGGTTGTAGTACCGTGTAAGGAAGAGGTGAGCCAGTAAGGGGCAGGCTCGGATGGCTCCCTCCCACCTGCCCCGGCCAACACATCCTCTCTGCTTGACTTAGTTGAGGAGTTGGGTGTCCGTAAGAGAAAAAAGCAGGATTTGGCAATTAAGTGAAAAACAAGACATAGGGCCACAATGAACTGACCTCTAGGTCAGGGAAGACTGAAACGGTTGGTCGGGGTGACAGAACACCCAAGGCAGCGAGGCCATGGGTTCACACTTCTGAACACTGCCTGACATGTTTGAAATGAAAGTCACAACAAAAAGTGGTCTTGTGAACATAAGTATGTGTTGCAAATGTATGTATGTTAGGTTACAGACTTGGAACAAACAGCTGAGGTGCCTATTTAACATATCAAAGTGGACACTAGCCAGGTTCTCCCTGCGTCACTCAGCCCGTACAGGGTCCTCCTGTCCGGTGGGGCCAGCCCCCTACCTTAAACTTCTTTAGCCCAGGGCTGGGCTATTATTCCCCCAGCCTGCTTCCTTATATAATGCAGCCATTTTGGTTACCCGGTCCTTTTGTTTACTCTTCTGGACCTTCTGGTTGCTGCAGACTGTGTCACCACCCCTCACCCATCTCTTCACATGGCTCAGGGTCATGTCCAATCTGGAGCCTCCAAGATGTCTCTGACTCGGGCTATGACTCTGACTCGAACCTCTCTTTCATTGTATTTCCTCCCCCACCCCATTCAGTATGTATATGCATATGTGCATAACATAAAATATTGGACAATAATTATATGTCTAAAATGATTCACTCAGGGGAAAACTTTTATAAAACATTTCTTGCTTGCTTTATTTTGCTTTTCACTATTATTATTATTAGTATGTGTATATGTGTGTGGTGTGTGGTGGGCATGTGTGTGCCACACATTTATGTGCAGTCAGAGGACAAATTTGTAGAGTTGATTCTGTTCTTCCTTGTTTACAAGGATTCTGGGAATCAACTCAGGCCGTCAGGTAAGGGTCTGTCCCATATTACCAGTTTGTAATCATCTCTAAGTTGACATGTTCTAAAATATATAATTCATAGTTTGTTGAGACTGTTTCTTTGTAAAGAGTGAGTGAAAAGTAATGATAAGCTAATGATACCAAGCAACAGAGAAGCCAAGTTAAAGTTGGCTAAAGAGAAGTTTATAAAATAGACATTCATCCCAAACTAGCCCTTAAATTACTAAGCAGACAGGAAGGCAAACATTGTGCAGAGTAGACTGCCAGCCATGAGTGTCAGCTCTTCCCGCTGCCTAGGTATGTGGCAAGGAAATGGCCCATGGAGAAGAAAAACACACACATTAGCTTTGCAATGTGCACTAGATACTCTGAAACAGGATGAGCATCACAGCTCTAACACGTGTGTGCTCAGGATGAGCATCGCAGCTCTAACACATGTGTGCTCACAAAGATTCCAAGGGCCAAGGAAGGTAGCAGGGGACAGACTGATCTTTTGGGGATAAGAAAAAAAAATAAAACTAGGTTTAAACTAGTCTAATAGTTTAAATAGTCTAATAGATGAGATCTATTGTACTGTCCCTTGTCTCCCTCCCCCTGGAATAATAGCCAAAGAAATCACCTTTGTCTCACTAATAAAATACAGAAGAAGCAGCCACTAAACACAGAGACACACCTTGAAAGGCAAAGAAAGCCCATACCTTACCACTGGAAAGTAAAGGGAAATGGCAGTTTTCCTTTTGATATTATAATTTCAAAGCCTTTCACCTTAATCGAAAAGAAACGAATGTCTGTTTCTCTAAGGCTAAACTTCCCTTAAAAGCAATCACTTAAAACCACTACCCAAGAGGTACTGAATTACAGGTAGCTTTGCTATGGTGTTAGGTAGATAATAAACTTTAATGGAAGGCCCATTGGTGAGTTTTTTCAGTGCTATTACGTCATTCTATTTTTTATGAAGTCTCAATTATGGTAGTAGTATATTTGTCCTGGCTCAATAAAAATGGAGGTGAGATTTAATCTTAGCTTAAGAGGGAATGTTGGTCGAGTCTGGAGGAAAGTCACCTTCCATTCCCGTGTACATGAAAAATGACACTTTTTAGCTTTTCAGGGAGGTCTCAAAGATTACCTTCTGTGATGCTCACAGATGCTGTGACATTTGGAGACTGGAAAAATTATCTTCTAAATGCATTTACAGAGTCCCAAAGTCTTAGCAGCGACATCCTATTCTTGTCAATCTTTCATGGAGGCCAAGTGCCCAAGTGAAGTCATGTGCCTTCTGTGGCACTAGATGAGGCCTCTGCTCTAGGCTGGTGGTTTGGAGAACACCATGGTTGTAGTCCCTTTACCTACCTGGCCTCTATTGCCTCAGTCTTTGGCACAAAGCTTGTGAGGTTGGACATAGATTGTGGGAGAAATCTGAGCTTCAGTTGGTAAAGTGTACTTCAACCAAATCAGAAATACAGACACTAGAGGACTAAAGAGAGCCAGATATTTCTCATATCAGGAGAAATAGAGAAGAGCTCTTAGTGGACCAAATAGAAAGCTTCACTTGAGAAGAAACTTTGCTTTGGAAGTGAGCAACTTTATTTATTTATCTGTCATATACCGATTTCATATGATAATGGGTTTCGTATGACATTTTTTTTAATTTTATTAATTCATTCTTGTTACATCTCAATGGTTATCCCATGCCTTGTATCCTCCCATTCTCCCCTCCCTCCCATTTTCCCCTTATTCCCCTCCCCTATGACTGTTCCTGAGAGGGATTACCTCCCCCTGTATAGGCTCATAGGGTATCAAGTCTCTTCTCGGTGACCTGCTGTCAATCCTCTGAGTGCCACCAGGTCTCCCCCTCCAGGGGACATAGTCAAATGTGAGGCACCAGAGTACATGAGAAAGTCATATCCCACTCTCCACTCAAGTGTGGAGACTGTTCTGACCATTGGCTAGATCTGGGTAGGGGTTTAAAGTTTACCGCCTGTATTGTCCTTGGCTGTTGCCTTAGTTTGAGTGGGACCCCTTGGCCCAAATCTGCCTATCAATGTTCTACTTGTAGGTTTCTAGGACCCACTGGATCCTGCTACTTTGCTATTCTCACATGGTTCTCTCATCTAGAGTCCCAATAGGATGTCCTTCCCTCTGTCCCAGTTTCCTGGTAAGTTAAGGCTTTCATGGGACATGCCCCTTGGGCTAGTATGCAGATATAAGTGAGTATATACCATTTGAGTCTTTCTGCTTCTGGGTGAACTCACTCATTATGATCATTTCTAGCTCAATCCATTTATCCACAAATTTCGGGAATTCCTTGTTTTTAATAGCTGAGTAGTATTCCATGGTGTATATGTACCACAGTTTCTTTATCCATTCTTCTACTGAGGGACATTTAGGCTGTTTCCATGATCTGGCTAATATGAATAAGGCTGCTATGAACATGGTTGAGCAAATTTTCTTGATGTGTGCTGGTGCATCTTCTGGGTATATTCCAAGGAGTGGAATAGCTGGGTCTTGAGGAAGCCCTATTCCCAGTTTTCTGAGATAGCACCAGATAGATTTCCAAAGTGGCTGTACTAGTTTGCATTCCCACCAGCAATGAAGGAGTGTTCTTCTCTCCCCACATCCTCTCCAGCATGTGGTGTTGCTTGAGTTTTTTATCTTAGCCATTCTGATGGGTGTAAGATGGAATCTCAGAGTTGTTTTGATTTGCATTTCCCTGATGCCTAAGGAGGTTGAGCATTTCTTTAAGTGTTTCTCAGCCATTTGATATTCTTCTGTTGAGAATTCTCTGTTTAGTTCCAAGCCCCATTTCTCAATTGGGTTATTTGGTTTGGTGGTGTTTAATTTCTTGAGTTCTTTATGTATTTTGGATATTAGACCTTTGTCAGATGTAGGGTTGGTGAAGATCTTTTCCCAGTCTGTAGGCTGTCGCTTAGTTCTCTTGACAGTGTCTCCAGCCTTACAGAAGCTTCTGAGCCTCATGAGGTCCCATTTATTAATTGTCGACATTAAGGTCTGGGCTGTTGGTGTTCTGTTCAGGAAGTTGTCTCCTGTGGCAATGTGTTCCAGGCTCTTCCCCACTTTTTCTTCTAAGTGACTTGATGTCTCTGGTTTTATGTTGAGGTCTTTAATCCACTTGGATTTGAGTTTTGTGCAAGGTGACAAATATGGGTCCAGTTGCATTTTTTTACACATAGACCTCCAGTTAGACCAGCGCCATTTGTTGAAGATGCTATCCTTTTTCCATTGAATGGATTTGGCTTCTTTGTCAAAAATCAAGTGACCATATGTGTGTGGATTCATATCTGGGTCTTCAATTCGATTCCACTGATCAACCAGCCTGTTGCTGTGCCAGTACCATGCTGTTTTAATTACCATTGCTTTATAGTACAATTTGAGATCAGGTATGGAGATTCCTCCGCAGCACCTTTTATTGTACAAGATCGTTTTTGCTATTCTGGGTTTTTTGTTTTTCTATATGAAGTTCAGAATTGAACTTTCAATGTCTTTAAAAAATTGTGTGGGTATTTTGATAGGGATTGCATTGAATCTGTAGATTGCTTTTGGTAGGATGGCCATTTTTACTATGTTAATTCTCCTGATCCATGAGCAAGGAAGATCCTTCCATCTTCTCATGTCATCTTCAATCTCCTTCTTCAGAGTTTTGAAGTTTTTTTCAAACAAGTCCTTCACTTGCTTAGTTAGAGTAACTCCTAGATATTTTATATTGCTTGTGGCTAATGTGAAGGGTATGCCTTTCCTAATTTCTTCCTCTGCAAGCTTGTTATTTGTGTATAGGAAGGCTACAGACTTTTTTGAGTTAATTTTGTATCCAGCCAAATTGCTGAAAGTGTTTATCAGCTGTAGGAGTTCTCTGGTGGAATTTTGAGGGTCACTTATGTACACTATCATATCATCTGCAAATAGGAATAGTTTGACTTCCTCCTTTCCCATTTGGATCCCCTTGATCTCCTTTTGTTGTCTTATTGCTCTGGCTAGAACTTCAAGTACTATATTGAAGAGATATGGAGAGAGTGGGCAGCCTTGCCTTGTTCCCGATTTTAGAGAAATTTCCTTGAGCATCTCACCATTTACTTTGATTTTGGCTATTGGCTTGCTGTATATAGCCTTTATTATGTTGAGGAAAGTGCCTTGTATCCCCCGATCTCTCTAAAACTTTAAACATGAATGGGTGTTGGATTTTATCAAATGCTTTCTGTGCATCTAAAGAGATGATCATGTGGTTTTTATTTTCAGTTTGTTTATATGGTGGATTACATTGATGGATTTCCGTATATTAAACCATCCCTGCATGCCTGGAATGAAGCCTACTTGGTCATGATGAATGATATCCTTTATGTGTTCTTGTATTCGTTTTGCAAGAATTTTATTTAGTATTTTTGCATCGATGTTCATAAGAGAAATTGGTCTGAAATTCTCTTTCTTTGTTGAGTCTTTGTGAGGTTTAGGTCTCAACGTGACTATGGCCTCATAGAATGAATTTGGTAATGTTCCATCCAATCTATGTTTTGGAGTAGCTTGAAGAGTATCGGTATTAGCTCGCCTTTGAAGGTCTGGTAGAATTCTGCACTGAAACCATCTGGCCCTGGGCTGTTTTTGGTTGAGAGACTATCAATGATTGCTTCTATTTCTGTAGGGGAAATGGGACTATTTAGCTTGTTTATCTGTTCTTCACTCAACTTTGGCAAGTGAAATTGATCAAGAAAACATCCATTTCCCTTAGATTTTCAAATTTTGTGGCATATATGCCTTCAAAGTAGGATCTTATGATTCTTTGTATTTCTTCAGTGTCTGTTGTTATGTCTCCATTTTCATTTCTGATTTTGTTGATTTCAATACTGTCTCTCTGCCTTTTAGTTAGTTTGGCTAACGGTCTGTCTATCTTGTTGATTTTCTCAAAGAACCAGCTCTTGCTTTTGTTGATTCTTTGGACTGTTTTCTTAGTTTCTAATTTGTTAATTTCAGCCCTGAGTTTGATTATTTCCAGACGTCTACTCCTTTTGGGTGTTTCTGCTTC
>OU015753.1:44191522-44220153 GCA_907169655.1 Acomys percivali
TTTTTTCCAACCTTTTACCCTGAGGTAATGCCTATCGTTATAGGTGAGATGTGTTTCTTGAATGCAGAATAATGTTGGATCTTGTTTATACAACCATTCAGTTAGTCTGTGTCTTTTTATTGGAGAATTGAGACCATTGACGTTGAGAGATATTAACGACCAGTGACTGTTAAGAGTCTTAATTTTGATGTTGTTTCCAATCGAGTGTTTGTGTAGTTGTGTTTTTGCCATGGTATAGTTACCTATTTCCTGAGTAGTTTTGGTTGTAGCTTGACCCTTTGGGATGGAGTTTTCCTTCTAGTACCTTCTGTAAAGCTGGATTTATGGATAGGTACTGTTTGAATTTGTTTTTGTCATGGAATATTTTGTTTTCTCCATCAATGGTTATTGATAGTTTTGCTGGGTAAAGTAGTCTGGCCTGGCATCTGTGGTCTCTTAGGGTTTGCAGGATCTCTGTCCAGGCTCTTCTGGCTTTTATGGTCTCTGCTGAGAAGTCGGGTGTAATTCTGATAGGTTTGCCATTAAATATTATTTGGCCTTTTTCCCTTGAAGCTTTTAATATTTTTTCTTTGTTCTGTATGTTTTGTGTTTTGATTATTATGTGACGGGCAGTTTTCCTTTTCTGGTCAATTCTATTTGGTGTTCTGTAGGCCTCTTGTATGTTTATAGGCATCTCTTTCTTTAGATTGGGGAAATTTTCTTCTATGATTTTGTTGAGAATAGTTTCTGGGCCTTGGAGTCTGATATCTTCTCTTTCTTCAATGCCTAGTATCCTCAGATTTCTTCTTTTCATGGTGTCCTGAATTTCTTGGATGTTTTGTGTCAGGAGTTTTCCAGATTTGGCATTTTCTTTAATGGTTGCTTCAAGATCTATGATTGTATCTTCTAGACCTGAGATTCGTTCTTCTGTCTCTTGGATTCTGTTAGAAAAGCTCACCTCTGTGTTACTCGCCTTCTTCTCTGACGTCTCACGTTCTCGTTTTTCTTCTGTCTGTATGTTTATCATTGAATCCATTTTCGTCATCAGATCTTGAACTGATTTTTTTATTTCTCTCACCTGATTTTTTGTATATTCCTGAGTTTCTTCCATTGCCTCTTTATAGGTCTTCAGAGCTTGAACCGTTTTATTTATTTCTTCCATCTGGTTATTTGCATTTTCCTGAAATTTTTCCAGTTCCACTCTATGTGCTTCTTTCATGTCTCTCACCTGTTTGGCTGCATCTTCCTGTATTTGATTACAAATTTTATTTGTTTCCTCCATTAATATGCTCATTATTAAGGATTTGAGGTCATTTTCTTGTCTTTCCATTGTATTTGAGCTCTCTGGGTTGTTTTCTTTGGGATAGCTGGAAACTGGAGACGCCATGTTGTTTTGGGGTTTTTTGCGTATGCTTTTACGCTGTCCTTTAGACATCTTGCTGGCTTTGATTTTGTTGGGTAGCTTCCCGAGTTGGATGTAGGGTGTCTGATGATAGATTCACTTGTTTTCTCACGATTTCCGTAGGCTGGAAGCTCTGATGCTTCACTGGTGTGGATGACAGGAAGTTAGCCCTGTCGTTTTGGGCTCTCACAGCCAGTGATCTTCAGCTCCCCTGTGCCATGGGTCCTGCAATCGTTCTGGGTCTCTGGATGAGCATTGGGTCAGGCCAAGGTATCCACAGTCTTCTGGGTTCCCTGCCAAGTCCAGCCAGGGACACTGGGCCCGAACCACCCTCCGAGCTCAGCTAGAATCTCAGGGCCTGAACCGTCTGCCGAGCTCAGCTAGGAATTCTGGGCTCAAAGTGCACCCAGGGTCCAGCCAGAATTTTTGTGCTGGGATTGCACACCAAGCTCAGCTAGGGGCTTTGGCCAAAATGCTTGCTGTGGTCAGTTATTGACTCAGGCCTGAACAGTCCACCCAGCTCCTCCAGGAATTCTGGATTCAAACTGCACACTGTGTCCAACCAGAGTCTTAGAGCCAGGACTGTGCCAAAAGCTCTACTAGAATCTCTGGGCCCAACCTGTCTGCCAAGCACGGTTAGGGACTCTGGCCCTAAACTGCACACCGAGCTCCACTCAAGTCTCCGGGGCTGAATTGTGCACCGAGCTCAGCCAGGGACTATGGACCCACACTGCACACTGAATTCAGCCTGGGACTCTGGGCCTATACTGCATGGATAGTCCAGCCAGAGTCTTGGGGCCGCCGAGCCTGTGTGCACTGCTCAGCTAGAATCTCTGGGCCTAATCTGCCCGTCAAGTCCAGCTAGGGCCTCTGGGCTGAATCTGCGTGCTGACCTCAGCCTGAGTCAATGCCCCAAAACTACCAGCTAAGCTGAGTTAGTGTCTTGGGCAGAACTGCTCCTTGATGTGAGTTAACGCCTCCGGTGGAACTGAGCATTCTGCCCAGCCTGCGACACAGCAGGCGAACTGCGGCTGCACTGAGTTGGCACCTTTGGTGGACCTGAGTGCTCCGCCCAGCCTGCGTCACAGCAGGTGAACTGTGGCTCCGCTGTGCCTGCGCCTTTGGTGGACCTAAGCGCACCACCCAGTCTGTGTCACAGCAAGTGAACTGCGGCTGCGCTGATCTGGCACCCTTGGTGGACCTGAACGCTCCACCCAGCCTGCATCACAGCAGGGGAGCCGTGGCTGCGCTGAGCTGTTGCTCTGGGCAGAATTGCTTGCTGTGCTGAGCCAGCGTCTCCATGGCACTGCGCACTGAGCTGTACCCGGGACTCTGGGGCCGAACTGTCTGCTGAGTCCAGTTTGTTTCACACTGCACCACGCTACCCAAATCCCGTCCGGAGTCCCCTCCCCTGCATCAACTCCTACCAGCCACCACACTAATGGCCTCCACCGGAAGGCTCTGAGCTGCAAACCTCAGTTGCTACCGCTGGTGCCGCTGGTGTCGCCGCTGCTGCCCTGATCCGAGAAAATCCTCACTCCTCCCGTGCGTAGGGGCACACAGGGCCTCCGCACCCTGGTCCCCCTAAACCCGGTGCTCCTGGCTCAGAAATCTGCGCAATTCCCCGAATTGTTCACTGGAGCCTCCAAACATGGTCCACACTGCTCGCCGCCATCTTGGATCTCTCTCGTATGACATTTTCATAAGTACACTTACTATATTTTATAAGGTTCACCTCCCATTTCCCAGTGAATTGCATTAGGGTTGGTTGCTTATAGAAACACGTGAAGGCGCAAACCTGGGACAAATGGCTGCCATGCCTATTTAGCATCAAAGGGCCTCCAGGTTCTTTCAGCATCTCTCAGTCCTTACCTGTCACGAGGTATGGCTGGCATGTCCCACTCTGCTCCTAACTCTCCAGCCTAGGGTGCCCCTTCCCTTAGAGGCTCTTCCCAGACATTTTAGTTAATCAGCCCCTCCTTTTTTTCTTTCTTTGTTCTTTTACTTTTCCCCCTCTCTCTCGGATGCTGCACCTGGTTCTGCTCTCTCCCCTCTCCATTTCACAGCCCCCCCCCCCCACAGCTCAGGGTGATGTCCACTTTGGACTCTCCCAGATGTCCTTGCCTCTGGCTATGCTCTCCATTTTATCTACACTAAACTTTCTCCCCCATCATGCCTAGGAGGAGTCATATCCTTTTTTTCTTATTTCTTTCTTCATTCAAATTATTTATAGGCGAATGGACAACTTAACCAGTGTCTACGACGCTGAGGAAAATGTCTCTCCTTCCTCCAGTCATCATTGCCTGTCCATAGATACTCAGGGAAGGGTGGAGTTAGCCTTGCTCGGCTCTTGTACAGGTAGTCATAGTTGCTGTGTGTTCATGAATACAATGACCATCTTATTTGGAACACAGAGCTACACAACAATCCACCTCTTCCTCTGGTTCCTATGTTCTTTCTGCCTTCTTCCTCTTATTCTTCACTGAAGGAACACATTCTTTTGGTGGTTTTACTTTTGAGTTGAGCAACACTTCTTTAGCTCCATCTGTAAAACACGTTATCTGCAGATACACCTGTCCTTCTAGCCAAGTGATTGCTGTATGCTTGCTAGTCCAAAGAAGAAGAGCTCAATGGCTTGTTACTGAAAAGACGTGTGAAAAATTTCAACCATGTACAAAGAAAAGAGCTGCTCAGTGAACAAACTATATGTCTATGACCAGCTTCAGCGACTGAGACATGGTGACTCTCCTTTCAGTTAAACCTCCTACCACCTAATTTCCCAACTCCTACACTGTTTTAAAGAGAACCTCTAACCTTGTGTCATTTTGACTGCAGATGTTTTAGTGTATGTCCATATACCGTTTGCTTTTTGTATTGAGTACTTAGCATCTGTGTGCAAAAAATAAAGATATGTGAAGTCTAAAATAAGTTCTTGGAGAAAAGGTTTCTGTTTGGTTCTGGATAAACTTGTAGCCAGGAAAATCAGTTCTTTCCTAGAGTGGGGAGTTCAGCTTAAATCCTTTCACCTCAAGCCTAGTCCTATTTCTTATTTTTTTTAAAAAAATATTAATTTCTTTATTTACTTTACATGATGGTCATAAGCCCCTCTCTCATCTCCTCCTAGTGCCACCCTTCCTCCTTTATTCTCCCTCCCCTGTCCCTTATTCCTCAGAAAATGGGAGTTCCTTCCTATTTACCCACCCCAGCTATTCAAGCCCTATGAGGAGTGAGGATGTCCTTTCCCTTTGTGGCCTGGCAATGCAGTCCTGCCAGGGGGAAGTGTTCCTACAAAACAGGAAACAGAGTCCATGTCAGGGACTGCCCCTACTCCCTTAACTAGAGTACCCACATGAAGCCTGAGCTGCCCAACAGCTACATCTGTGAAAGGGGCCTGGGTCCAGTCCATGGATAGTCCTTGGTGATTCAATTTCACAAACTGCTCTAGACTGTGGTTTGTTGGCTCTGCTGGTCTTCTTGTGGAGCTTCTATTACCTCCAGGCCTTTTTCTCCTTCCCTGCACTTTCCCACAGGACTTCCTATACTTTGCCTAGTGATTGGCTGTGAGTCTCAGCATCTGTTTCAAACTGCTGCTGGGTCAAACCTCTCAGGGGACAACTCTGCTGGGATCCTGTGTGCAAGTACAGCAGAGTGTCACCAATAGTGTCAGGGGTTGGTGTTGTAGAAGTTTTGGTTAATATGTAAACATATTATTGTTTTTTTAAAAATTCCAGGTGTGGGACATGGGGACTGCTCCAGTTTGTGCAAAGCTGCCAATTGCCTCCTGAGAGGGCATGTGATGTTTGTCAGCTGCGAACTACCTCATGTTTGGGCATGGTCTTTGTTAGTGGGGATAAAAGCCACCTCCAAAGAGAGACTGGCGACTCTGAGAAAGAAGGCTGCTGATGTTTGCTCCCTGCTTCTCCTGGTTGCTATTGATACACTGTGATGAGAAAAGTCAGAGATATTCCTAAACAAAGATTGGACTTGCCCCAAGGAATGCAATGACTCTAGGCAGTTGGAATCATCTAAGGAAATTTTTTCCCTGCCTCCTCACTAACCTTCTTTCTCCACTACCTGGTGTTGAAGTTTTGGAAGGGATTGGGGTGGAGTAAGGAGAAAGATTTAAAGAACCCAAAATAAAAATAGTACTTTGTTGACTGTAGGATTGGTGCAACTCTTTTTCAAATCTGTAGACTGCCATATTGTCCTGTTGATAGTGTCCTTTGCCTTACAGAAGTTTTTCAGTTCAAGAAGTCCTATTTCTTAATTGTTGATCTTAGAGCCTGAGCTGCTGGTGTTCTTTCCAGGAATTTGTCTCCTGTGCCAATGAGTTCAGGGCTCTTCCCCAATTTCTCTTCTAATAGATTTAATGTATGTGGTTTTATGTTGAGGTCTTTGATTGACTTCGGCTTGAGTTCTGTGCAGGGTGATAAATATGGATCTATTTGCATTTTTCTACATGTAGTCATCCAGTTAGACTAACACCATTTGTTGAAGATGCTTTCTTTTTTCCATTGTATGTCTTTGGCTTCTTTGTCAAAAATCAAGTGTCTGTAGGTGTAGGGTCTATTTTTGGGTCTTTGATTCAATTCTGTAGACCTACCAGTCTATTTCTATGCCAGTATCACGCAGTTTTTATTACTATTGCTCTGTGTTATAGCTTGAAGTCAGGGATATAGATACTTTCAGAGGTCTTTTATTGTATAGGGTTATTTTATCTATTCTGCTTTTTTTCATATGAATGTTAGAATTGTTCTTTCAAGCTCTGTAAAAAAAATGTGTTGGTATTTTGATGGCGATTACATTGAATCTGTAGATTGCTTTTGGTAAGATGGCCATTTTTACTATGTTAGTCCTACTGGTCCATGAGCATGGGAGATCTTCCCATCTTCTGATATCTTCTTCAGTTTCTTTCTTCAGAGATTTGAAGTTCTTGTCATACATATCTTTTACTTGTTTTATTAGATTTGCACCAAGATACTTTATATTATTTGTGGCCATTGTGAAGTTTCTTTAATTTATTTCTCAGCAGTTTGTAATTTGTATACAGGAGAGCTACTGGTATTTTTGAATTAATCTTGTACCCAGCCACTTTGCTAAAGGTGTTTATCAGTTGTAGGAGTTTTCTGGTGCAATTTTGGGCGTCACATATGTATACTATCATATCATCTGATAATAGTGATACTTTGACTTCTTCCTTTCCCATTTGTATCCCCTCGATCTCCTTTAGTTGTCTTATTGCTCTAGCTAGAACTTCAAGTACTATATTGAAGATATATGTCTTGTTCCGTATTTTAGTGGGATTGCTTTAAGTTTCTCTCCATTTAATTTGATGTATTTTTTTCAAAGGCTTTTTCTGCATCTAATACAATGGTCATGTGTTGTGGTTTTTTTTTTTTTCATTTTTCTTATATGGTGGATTACATTGATGGATTTTTGTGTGTTGAGCCATCCCTGCATCCCTGGGATGAAGCCTCCTTTATCATAGTGAATGCTGTATTTGATGTGTTCTTGGATTAGGTTTGCTAATATTTTATTGAGTACCATATTTTCCAGTGTATAAGATGACTGGGCCTATAAGAAGACCTCCAACTTTTCCATTTAAAATACAGACTTTGGAATATACTCACCGTATAAGTCCACCCCTCTTTCAACACACACTCTGTACAGTAGACTTGATCATGTCTCTATTTGCAAGCAGGGCACAGAGAATCAGGTGCTTCATTAAATGCCTGCAGACAGCCATTGCTAGCCTACACTACTCCTTTAAGGCACTCACCACACTCAACCCTCAAGCCCAGAGTTGAATGGGTGGGTTCTGGGGGAGAGCCAACCCATGCTTAAGTTCTACTCCTGGAGGTACAGGAAGATGTATGCAGCTTTCTCCTTCCTGCTTTATACTCCCCACACTGAGCAGATAATTGGCCATGGCACCCCCCCAACACTATATGGGCTGGACATAGGAAGTAAAGAGAAGCAAACTGCAGGAAATTACGCGATGTATAAGATGACCCCCAACTTTGGCACAGATCATTCATGAGGGAAGTTAAAAAAGTCACTTACACAAAGGAAATTTTGATATTTTTGTATCAATACTCATTAGTGAAATTGGTCTGAAATTTTTTTTCTTTGTTGAGTCTTTGTGTGGTTTAGGTATCAGGGTGACTGCGGCTTCGTAGAATGAGTTTGGCTTGTTTCTTCTGTTTCTATTCTTGTGGAATAATTTGGGGAGTATTGGTATTAGCTCTTCTTTGAAAAATCTTCTGGCTCTTGGCTTTTTAAAATTGTGATACTTTGGATGACTGCTTCTATTTCCTTAGGGATTATAGCACTGTTTCAACTGTTTACCCAATATTGATTTGAATTTGGTATGTGAAATGTATTAAGAAAGTTGTCCATTTCCTTGAGATTGTCCAATTTTGTGGAATGAAAGCTTTTGAAGTAAAACCTAATGATTCTTTGGATTTCTAACACATTTGTTGTTATATCTCCATTTTCATTTCTACCTTGTTAATTTGGATACTATCTTTCTATATTTTAGATAGTTTGGCTAGAAGTTGGTCTATCTTGTTGATTTTCTCAAATAACCAGATCTTGGTTTCATTAATTCTTTGTATTGTTCTCTTTGTTTCTAATTTATTGATTTCATCCCAGAGTTGGATTATTTCCTGCCATCTACTGCTCTTGTGTTTGTTCCTTTTTTCTAAGGCTTTCAGGTGAGCTAAGTTTCTAGTATGGCATCTCTTCAATTTTTCTATAGAGCCACTTAGTGCTATGAAAAAAAGTAAGTTTATATATGAGGGCTGCAAAGATGGCTCAGTGGACTCTGGTTTAGAGCATCACATCCACATGATGGCTCAGGATCATCTGCAACTCCAGTTCCAGGCGGTCCGGTACCCTATTCTGGCTGTATATACACATGAAGATAAAATACTGGTACACATGAAATTAAATAAATAAATCTTTAAAAGAGATTTAAATATATATATGAATATATGTGAGTATGCATGGATACAAGAGTTGTGAGCTACCATGTGGGTTCTGGAGACTGAATCCACATCTTCCACAAAAACAGGAGGCACTCTGTACCTCAGAGGCATCTTTCCAGGCCCTCATCCTATTTGTAGCCTTTGATAATTTAAAATAAGAAAGAAAGAGAGTTTTCACTTATTACAGATCTAGCCACTGCAGTATGTGATTTTTTTTTTTTACTTTACTCATCCCAGAATATGTTTTTTTGCAATGAGGCAAACATGTAAGCTGCTGAAATATATTCTATCTGCCAGTAGGTCTTATTTATTTTTTGAAGAGAAAATCTAAGAAGTCAAGAATATTGTTCACGCTAGCAAACATTAGGAATTGGTCTTACAGTATTTCATTTCCACAATGCAGTGCCGTAATAGCTTCCAAATATATTTTTATTTTTAAAAATTTATTCACATTATATCCCTATTGTTACCCTTTACTTGTAGCTTCCTTCTTCCTGTTCCCACACACTCTTCCTTTCTATCCTATTCCACTCCCCTAGTCCTCTGACAGGAGCCCATCCTCCCCCACCATCTGACCAGTTTATTAGGTTTCATCAGGATAGCCTGCATCCTCTTCCTCTGTGTGTCTGCAAAACCACACATCCAAAGGGAAGTAACCAAATCAGGGACACCAGAGTTCATGTCAGAGGTAGTGCCCACCCCCCAGACCCCCAGATGGAGACTGAGCTGTTCATCAGACATATCAAGGGATCTAGGTTCTCTGTATGCATTGTCCTTGGTTGGTGCATCAGTTTGTGAAGCTCCTCCCCATGGATCCTGATCCACTGGCCTTGATGGTCTCTTTGTGGAGTTCCTGACCCCTCTGGGTCCTTCCAATCCCCCACTCTTTCATATTACTCTCAGATCTCTGCCCAGAGTCCAGTCAGCATCTGTCCCAATCCCATACTGGGTGGGGTATCTCAGAGAACATTTTTGTTGCACTAAAATCCACTTCTAAGTGAATATATACCACACATGTCTTTCTGGGTCTGGGTTATCTCACTCAGGATGATCTTTTTGACCTCCACCCTTTTGCCTGCAAATTTTATGATGTCCTTGTTTTTGATAGCTGAGTAGTATTACATTGTGTAAATGTAGCACAATTAGTTTCTTTATCTATTCTTCAATTAAGGAACATCTACACTGTTTTCAGATTTTGGATGTTAGGAGTAAAGCTACTATGAACATAGTTGAGCAAATGTCCTTGTTGTATGGTGGAGCATCTTTTTTCTTTTTTTTTTTCTTTCTTTCTTTTTTTTTTTGTTTTTGTTTTTTGTTTTTTGTTTTTTGAAACAGGGTTTCTATGTGTAGCCCTGGCTGTCCTGGACTCACTTTGTAGACCAGGCTGGCCTCGAACTCACAGCCATCCACCTGCCTCTGCCTCCCGAGTTCCGGGATTAAAGGCGTGTGCCACCACCGCCGGGCGTATAGCTGGGTCTTTAGGTAAAGCTATTTCCAGTGTTCTAAGAAAGCACCAGTTTGATTTCCAAAGTGAGTGTACAAGTTTGCACTCCCATCAGCAATAGAGGGGTGCTCTCCTTTCTCTACATCCTCACAAGTATATGCTGTCACTTGAATTTTTTTATCTTAGCCATAGGTGTAAGATGGAATCTCATAGTCATTTTGATTTGCATTTCTCTGATGACTAAGGACATCGAAAATTTCTTTAAGTGTTTCTCGGCCATTCAAGATTTCTCTGTTGACAGTTGTCTGTTTAGATCTGTAGCCTATTTTATAATTGGATTGTTTGCTTGTTGCTGTTTAGTTTCTTGAACTCTTATATATTTTGGATATTAGCCCTCTGTTGATGTAGGGTGAAGATCTTTTCCTAGTCTGTAGGCTGCTATTATGTTCTATTGATAGTGTGCTTTGCTTTACAGAAGCTTTGCAGTTTCACGAAGTCCCATTTATTAATTGCTGATTTTAGTGTCTGTTCAGGAAGTTGTCTCCTGTGCCAATGAGTTCAAGGATCTTCCCCACTTTTCTTCTAACAGATTTAGTGTACCTGGCTTTATGTTGAGCCCTTTAATCCATGTGGACTCGTGTTTTGTGCAGGGTGACAAATGTGGATCCATTTGCATTTTTGTACATGTAGACATCCAGTTAGACAAGCATCATTTGTTGGAGATGCTATCTTTTTTCCATGGTATGGATTTGGCTTCTTTGTCAAAAATCAAGTGTCCATAGGTGTGTGTGTTTATTTCAGGGCCTTCAACTCGATTCCATTGATCAAGGAGCCTATTTCTATGCCAGTAACATGCCATTTTTATTATTGTTGCTCTATAGTACAGCTTGAGATCAGGGATAGCAATTCCTCCATACGACCTTTTATAGTACAGGATTGTTTTTTTCTATTTTAGGTTTTTGTTTTTCTGTATGAAGTTGAGAATTGATCTTTCAAGATCTGTAAAGAATTGTGTAAGTGTTTTGGTAAGGAATGCATTGAATCTGTAGATTGCTTTTGGTACGATGGCAGTTTTCACTGTGTTGTTCTCCCAGTCCGTGAGCATGAAAGATCTTTCAATCTTCCAATATCTTCTTTAATTCCTTTCTTCAGAGAATTGAAGGATTTTTTTCATACAAGTCTTTCACTTGCTTGGTTAGAGTTACACAAAGATACTTAATATTTTTTCTGGCTATTGTGTAGGGTTTAGTTATCCTAATTTATTTCTCAGCCCGTTTGTCATTTGTATACAGGAGGGATATTGATTTTTAAAAAATTAATCTTGTATATAGCCACTTTGTTGAAGGTTTTTTTTTTTAATCAGCTGTAGGAGTTCTCTGGTGTAAGTTTGGAGGTCACTTATAGATATCATCTGCAAATAGTGATACTTTGACTTCTTCCTTTCTGATGTGGATTACTTTAATCTCCTTTAGTTTTCTTATTGCTCTAGCTAGAACTTCAAGTACTATATTGGAGAGATATGGAGAGAGTGGGCAGCCTTGACTAGTCCATGATTTTAGTGGAATTGCCTTGAGTTTCTCTTCATTTAATTTGATATTGGTATTGGCTTGCTGTAGATAGCCTTTATTATATTTAGGTGCTTGTCTAACTGGATGTATACATTTGTATCCCTGATCTCTTCAAGATGTTAAACATGAACAGGTGTAAGATTTTTGTCAAAGGCCTTCTCTGCATCTATTGAGATAATCGTGTGGGTTTTTTCTTTTGGTTTGTTTAAATTGTGGATTACGTTGATGGATTTCCATATAATAAACCACCCCTACATGCCTGGGATGAAACCTACTTGATCATAGTGGGTGATATTTTTATGTGTTTTTGGAGTTGGCTTATTAAGTAGTTTTGCATCAATATTCATAAGAAGACTTGGTCTGAATTTCTCTTTCTTTTTTTGGTCTTTGTGTGGTTTATGTATCAAGGTTACTGTCATCTCAGAATGAATTTGGTGACATTTTTTCCATTTCTATTTTGCGGGATAGTTTGAGGAGTATTGGTATTAGCTTTTCTTTGAAGATCTCGTAGAATTCTGTGCTGAAATCATCTGGCCCTGGGCTTCTTTTGATTGTGAGACTTTTGATGACTACTTTTATTTTCATAGAGGATATAGGACTATTTAATTTGTTTCCCTGGTCTTGATTCAACTTTGGCAAGTAGACTCTATGAAGAAAGTTGTCCATTTCTTTTAGATTTTCAAATTTTGTGACATATCAGCTCTGGAAGTAAAACCTAATGATTCATTGGATTTCCTTCATGTCTGTTGTTATCTTTCCCTTTTCATTTCTGATTTTGTTGATTTGTATAGTGTTTCTCTGCCTTTTAGTTAGTTTGGCTAAGGGTTTGTCTATCTTATTGATTTTCTCAAAGAACCAGCTCTTGATTTTTTGATTCTTTGAATTGTTCTTTTTGTTTCTAATTTATTGATTTCAGCCCTCAGTTTCATGATTTTTAGCTGTCTACTCCTCTTGTGTATGTCTGCTTTCTTTTTTCCCTAGGGATTTCAGGTGTGCCATTAATTTGCTTGTATGAGATGTTTTCAATCTCTTTATATAGGCACTTAGTGATATGAACTTTCCTCTTAGGACTGCTTTCAGTGTGCCTCATAAGTTTGGGTATGTTGTACCTTCATTTTCATAGAATTTTAACTGAAATTTAAAGTCTCTAATTTCTTCCTTGACAGAGTTGTCATTGAGTAAAGAGTTGTTTGGTGTTTAGTTCCCGTGTGTGTGTGTGTGTGTGTGTGTGTGTGTGTGTGTGTGTGCGCGTGTGCTTTTTGTTATTTTTGTTGTTGTTGAAGCCCAGCTTTAGTACATGGTGGTTGATAAGATACAAGGTATTTCAATCTTCTTGTATCTGTTGAGGCTTGGTTTGTGACCTACTATATGGTCAATTTTGGAGAAGGTTCTGTGAGTTGCTAAGAAGAAGGCATAATCTTTTGTGTTTGTGTGAAAAGCTCTGTAGATATATGTTAGGCCCATTTGGTTCACAACATCAGTTAGCATCATCATTTCTCAGTTTAGTTTCTATTTCATTGACTTATCATTTGGTGAAAGTAGGGTGTTGAAGTCTCCCACTATCAATGTCTTGTTTAAGCTTTATTAATGTTTCTTTTACAGATGTGGGTGCCTTTATATTTGGCACATAGATGTTCAGAATTGCACTGTCATCTTGGTTGAATTTTCCTTTGATGAGTATGAAGTTTCCTTCCTCATTTCTTTTGATTAATTTTGGTTGAAAGTATATTTTATTAGATATTAGAATGGCTATACTAGCTTGCTTCTGTGTCTGTTTGCTTAGAAGACATTCTTCTAGGCCTTCACTCTTGGTAATGTCCATCTTTGTGGCTGAGGTGTGTTTCTTGTATGCAGCAGAGTGTTGGGTCCTGTTTATACATCCATTTAGTTAGTCTTTGTCTTTTTATTGGAGAGTTGAGTCCATTGATGTTGAGAGAGATTAATGACGAATACCTGTTAGATCCTTTTACATTGATGTTGGTTATGGTAGTGTTTTTGTGTGCTTGTCTAACTTTTGTTTTGCTGAAGTGAAGTTATCCATTTCCTGAATGTAGTTAGCCTTCTTGGGTTGGAATTTTTCTTCTAACATCTTCTGTATGGCTGAATTTTTGGTTATGTACTGTTTAAATATGTTTTTGTCATGAATATCTTGTTTTCTCCATCTATGGTTATTGAAAGTTTTGCTGGGTATAGTAGTATGGACTGGCATCTGCGGTCTCTTAGGGTTTTCAAGATACTGCCCAGACCATTCTGCCTTTTATGGTCCCCGCTGAGAAGTTAGGTGTGATTTTGCAAGGTTTGCTATTGTATGTTACTTGGTCTTTTTCCCTTGCTGCTTTTAATATATATTTTTTTGTACTTTTAGTATTTTGATTATTATGTGGCAAGAGGAGTTTCTTTTCTGGTTTATTCTGTTTGGTGTTCTGTAGGCTTCTTGTATGTTTACAGGCATCTCTTTCTTTAGATTGGGGAATTTTTCTCTTATGATTTTGTTGAAAATATTTTCTGGTCCTTGGAGCTAGGATTCTTCTCTTTCTTCAATTCCTATTATTCTTATGATGGTATCCTTGATTTCTTGGATGTTTTCTGTCAGGAATTTTTTTTATAGTTAACATTTTATTTGATGATTGATTCACATTCTTCCATTGTATCATCTATGCCTGAGATTCTTTCCTCCATCTTTTGTCTTGGTGATGCTTCCCTCTGTAGTTCCTGTTCTCTTCTCTAAGTTCTCCCTCCTCAGGATTTCCTCAGTCTGTGTTTTTTGTTTAATTGTTTTTATTTTCATCTTCAGATCTTAACCCTTTTATTGATTTCTTTAACATGATTGTTTGTATTTTCCTTAATTTCTTCCAGTGATGTATTCATTTCCTCCCTCTAGGCCTCTCTCACGGCCTCTCTAAGGGCCTCAATCTGTTTGACTGTATATTCTATTTACAGATTTTTATTCATTTCTTCAATTATCATCACCATAGGGAAAGATTTGAGGTCATTTTCTTTGGGATAACAGGGTTCTGGAGATGACATATTGCTTTGACTTTTGTTGTGTATGTTTTTATGTTGGCCTTTAGCCATATGGCTGTCTCTGTTGATGTGTGATAGTTTTTGATGCCTTTCACTGGCTCTTGAGAAGCAGCTGATAGGTGAGTGGCTATAGACTGAGACCCCTTATGTGTGGATACCAGGAAACCCTTCTGTAGATCAGCCTTGTCACCTTAGTTCAGACCTGGGAACTTTCAGTGAACCAGCCATTGACCTATGTTCCGCACTGTGGTGCCTCCTCTCATCAGGAAGAATCAGCCACTGGTCTTTTGTGGCCAATTGTTCAGTCTGAGACATTTAGTGTAGTGTGCTGCATGCCTGTGTGTGGCTAGACTCTGGAGACCAGGTCTGTACCTGCTTGGACCTGGGAACTTTCTTTGGATTAGGTGGGTGACCTGGGGTCAAATTCACTTGTGTTCCACCCTGTGGGGTCTTCTCTGAGCTGGGAGACCCAGACATTGATGTTTGTGGCTCACAGATCTGTCCAAGACACTGAACACAATGAGCTGCGCACAGGCCTGTGGCAAGACACTGAAGACTGCGTGCAGGCCTGCAGGGACCCTGGGACTTTTCTGTCAATTAGCTGGGTGACCCAAGGCTGGACTCACCTGTGTCCCACACCATATGGTCCTCTCTCACTAACAAGATGATAATATCTAGCCTCTGACTTCTAGTTTCTCTCAGGCAGTATGTTTTCAAATGTAATCCTCATTGTAGGATACATTTTACTTCTTTTTTTCTGGCTTAGTAATAATCTGTTGTTTAGACATCATACACTTTGTTTATTAATTTATCAGCTAAAGGATCTTTGGCTATTTTAATTTTAGTTTATTATGAATGTAAGAATATAATGCTTATATAAGCATGCATAGATGTTTGTATAAATTTATATGTGCAATTATATAGTTGAATTGGTGTTTTATGGTAGTTCCTTAACCTATTAGGAATCACAAGCTTATTTTTACAAGCTAATTGTGCAATTTCACATTCCTGCCAGCAATATACACATTTTCCAATTATTACTCCACTATGCTGCCTACATTATATATCATTTTTTAAAAAGCGACCACAGTGACAGCAATGAAAAAACCAACAAAACTATTCTCATTGGTGTGATGCAGCATCTTACTAAGGTTCTGATTTGGGTCACACACCTTATCCTGTGCTACTGGGCACTTATACCCCACTATGTGAAAAAAAAATCACTATTCAAATCCCTGCCAAGTTAAAACATGTGGCTTTTCTTTTCGTCATTGATTTGTAAAGGCTCTTTATGTATTTGCAGCACAGAATGCTTGTCAGATGTAACACTCACAAAGTGCCTCCTGTTCTGTGGGTTATCCTTTCACAATGCCCTTCAAAGGGCAGATAATCATTTTGACAAAGAATAATTTATTATTTTATGACATTTATGAAACCATTGTCCAATTCAGTGTCAAAAAGATCCGTATGTATTTTTCTTCAAGAAGCAATAGTTATGTAGGCATTTAATTCATATTCTAGTCAGTTTTATTGGTTGTATAAGGCACAGGTCCAATTTTTTTTCCCTTTGCAAGTGGATTTGTAATCTTCTCATCCCAAGTCATTAGATAACTATTTTTCTCCTCTACATTTTCTTGGCACCTTTATGTAAAACTATATATTTACATATTTATGTTTGAATCAAATCCATTTAAAATGAATCCCCATCATTTTGGAGGTGGTTATCCAAATGTCTTAGTATCATTTGTTGGAAACCAATCTACTCCATTCCTACTGAAATCGTTTCAATGCCTCTGGCAGGAGGCATGCGCTCCTAATGATGGATAAAAGCTCGGATTGCGGATCTCCGACTTCAGCCACACTCTCTTCTTGTCAGCTGGCTGTCTTCGTGACTCTGTCTGCCTGGAGATTAAGCACCTCCTTCTCACACTCGTAACTCCTGTCACACTTTCTCCTAGCAAATACGTATTAAAATTAAACTTTAACAGATGTAAATTTCAACTAACACTAGACTCTTGGCACAAGGCCCCTGAAAAGAATAAGAAAAGAATATGAACTTATTATCAGCAAATTGCAAGGTAAGGTGACTCCTCAGATGACAGTGCTACAGGTTTCTCTAAAGGAAGGAAGAGGACTGATGAGATGCATGGCAAACCGAAAGGTGGGAGGGCAGCAGCGAGAGAAGTGTCCAATCAGTCCTCATACCAAACTGTCACAGGCCACGTGCAAAAGTCTACTTCCTTCCATGCAGTACAAGCTCTTTATCATTCCCTGGGCACTGAGATAAATTCAAGGCCAAGGAAAGGGAGAGCAGTGTTGACAGAGTTCTGTAAGCATCCATAGTAGGCGGGGGCCCTGGGAAGCAGGACTCAGCTCACTGTCCTCCCTGTTGTGACACATGTTGTACTCAGGAGGCGAGGCAGATGTCAGCTGCAGGTGTGTGTGTGTGCTGCGCTAGCTGGTGGGCAGTAAAGTCTCCTTCTGCCTGGACTACTGAGCTGCAGCTGCATTGGGGGCCAGCCTTATGGCCCTCTCCCCAAGGGATGTGAGATACTTGAAGAAGATGCAGGAGCAGTGGCCAGCCCCTCCAATATGGAGGGAGACACTAGAAGGAACAGGTAGTTGGGAGATGGACTGGGTCTACTGGTCCCATCCTGGCTATGTTTCTTGTCATTTTATTTAATCGTCTGGGACATATACTAGACAATGCTATAAGATTAAAAGTGGAAATATGTTAGTTCATGAATAAAAATCAAAAAACAAAGAGTTAAATAAAGGAGTGGTTCATTGTATGCTCTAAAGGACAAGTTCACGGCTGGTGAAGTGGCTAAGAGAACATGTTCAGAAGAGCATGGCCTGGGTGTGGGTCCCAAACCACCTGCTCATCAGCTTGCTGGGCCTGAGCCATGGGAGCCTCTGTAGTTTATGTAGAAAGGCCAATGGAGACATGTCTTACTATTTATGGTTTCTATTGCTGTGTAGAGACCCCATAGCCATGGCAACTGTTATGAAGGAAAACATTTGATTGGGACTGGCTTCCAGCTTGGAGGTTTAGTGCATTCATCATGCGCAGGCAGACATGGTGCTGGAGGAGGAGCCCAGAGTTCTGCATCGAGATCACCAGGCAGCAGGAAGTGAGTGAGGCTCTGGGTCTGGCTTGAGCATTTAAAACCTCAAAGCCCAACCTCCAGTGACACACTTCCTCCAACAAGGCCACACCTTTTATGGTGCCACTCCCTGTGGCCCTGTAGGGACCATTTTTATTCAAACTACCACAATACGCGCTCAAAGAATTGTAGCAGGTCTGATGTATAAAGTACTTGGTGGTAACTATAGCTTACTAAAGGGCATTTGTTCTTTATGGTATATAATACTTACTTGGTTTTGCCACATATTTTAATTCTAACTAAAACACTATGGAGTCATGTGTACCTTAAAATTGTCCATTCTTATCATTTTATAGTATGTAAGAATTAATGTTATTCAATAATAGGCACTAAGAAATCTAATTTGATGTTTGATGGTTGAATATTAAACATACTAATTATGTAGTGTTTTGATTCACAGTAAAGCTGGCACTTTTGAAAAGATAAATAAAAGGAAACTAAACCCTTCAAAATTAAAAGTGATCTATATTATTTTGGTAATATAGGTGTGTTGGTTTGAATGATAATGCCCCAGTAGGTGCATATATATTTAATTATGTAGTCACTAGGTAGTGAAACTGTTTGGGAAGGACTAGGAACCCTTTGTTGGAATAGGTGTAGCCTTGTTGGAGTAAGTGTGTACTTATTGGAGGAGGTGTGTCACTGGGAGTGGGCTTTGAGGCTTCAAGTACCTCTCTGCCTCTCTCTCTGTATCTCTTTCTCTCTGTCTCTGTCTCTCCATCTCTCTCTGTCTCTCTCTCCCCCAACCCCCTTTGCCTGGGGATCAGATGTAGCTCTTAGCTGCATCTTCAGCACCATCATGCCCATTAGCTGTTATGCTTCCTGCCGTGATAGTCATGGGCCAAGATTCTAAAACTGTTAAGAAAGTCATCAATTAAATGTTTTCTTGTCTAAAACTTTCTCTGGTCACAGTGTCTCCTTAGCTAAGACACTAGGTGTTTGGTGATAGAGGGCATTAGTGCACATTGCTTTTGAGATTTTTTTGTATGCAAATGACTTTATTTTTAATGAAAAACAGTTCTTTGTAAGAAAATAGGCTGAAGGCACATTGACATTACTTTCATAATAGTAACTGCTGAAGAATTAAGCACAAGTGTGAAGCCTTATAAGCATGATTGATTGCTGCCATGGAGAAACCAGTCTTTCTTAGAATGTGAGCTATCTACAAAGTTAGCTCGTATGTGTGTGTAAGAAATATTCATAGAGATGGAAACCAACCTTCTTCCTATATCTTTTTCTTCTATATTTTTTTCTACTTTTATCTTCTACATACATCAAAATCTACCAATGATTAGGGATTCCATCTCCCTTTTCTTTGTGATATTAAAATGTTTGGATTAGCTGAATAGCAAACAGATGAACAGATATCCTCCCAGATGTGGTCAAGGTTGAGGTCAAGATATTGCAAGCAATTGTGTTATGTGGATTTTGTAGTTCAAAAAAAATTCTAGATTTCTTCTTTGTGCCCCATTGGAGGACCTTGTTGTATCTGAGAGAGTGTCATAGCTGAAAATGAGGTCAAAATGAGGTCTTTAACTCTCTTTCTTAACTTGATTTGTAGTATAGTTTTTTGTTTTTTTATTTATATTTATCTCTTGCTTTTTACCTTTAATTTTTCTATAAAATTTTATTTTATTTTATGTGTATAGGTGTCTTGTATGCATGTTTATCTGGGTACCATGTATGTGCCTTGTAGTCGAGGAGACCAGAAAAAGGAATTGGATCCCCTGCAACTGGAGTTGCAGATTGATTGTGAGCTGCCATGTGGGGGCTGGGAATCGAACTCAGGTCCTCTGGAAGAGCAGCGAGTGCTCTTAACCACCGAGCCATCTCTCTAGCCCTTATCTTTGCTTCTTACCCTGTATAAATATGTAAAATCGTGTCTTTGATGATGCTTCTGAAGATAATTTTATGCTTGCTTCTTTCTGCCACATCTCACTATCTCCTTATTTATTTCTCAGAGATCAACTCCTGTTCACCACTATCAACGACACAGTTTCTCCAGCTGTCCTGTCAGTGTTACAGTTTGTTCACACCTACTGTATGTAATGTGACACCCTGTATCACGCTTGCCAAGCAATGGCATGTCATGTACCCCTATGGGAAGTCCTCAGTTTCCAAGCACACTCAATTCAGGAAAGCTGTCCAAGGGATATCTACCTTCCTTTCTGATGGGCAGCAGATAAGCAGTGGCTATTGGGTCACACTTAGCATGGCTACTGACTGCCACAAGAATGCCTGTCCTTTAGGATGATGGCCTTTCTGACAGGCCAGTCCTGTCAGCTTGGTCTGGTTGTAACAGAGTGATTACCCCTGAATGGCTCCCATGTCCTTCACACAGCATGCTCTCAGGAACGTTGTCACTTGGAGACTGATCCATCTAGGAAGCATTTCACTCTGCATCATCTAGGTGTCACCCTTGTCAACAAGGCCCATGGGGAGCTGGGCTGGGGCCTGTGAGCAAGTGGTATCTTGGGGTGTATCATTGGCTTTGGGTCTGCAAGCTCGTTGGAGCCTTTTGTCAGTGACTACAATATTAGATTTACAGTCCTTGCCATCACTGGAGGTCCTCTGAGGTCACCAAACTAATGCACTTTCTCTCAACTCTCATAATTGTAGATGCTTTCCACAAGTAAAAATAAACTTAGCACTCGAGTTAAGATTTCGGTTTCCCTAACAGAGGTCACGTTCTTGGTTTCTAGAAGAGCTGACTGTGTGTGTGGGGGACCAAATGATGTCAAATTAGTCATGTCACCTTTTTTCAACTGCTAAAAACAAAACAAGAGCTTCCCCCACCTGTGAAAATAGAATGGATACTTCCTGTATATTTTAATATCGTGTCTTAGGAAAAGGAATCCACTACCCAAACTCTTGACTGACACCTCTTTATCCTGTGATTGAAAATGATGCTACGACTCCCTCCCGTAAGAGCCTGGGACTTAATAAGACAGATCTAGAGTTATGCACATCCTATGCTCCTCCCCCAAGAGCAATGATACCTCATGGGGAATCCAGAAAAGATTCAAGATTCCTTTTAATCTCAAGGTTTTAAACGTCCCAGGAAGAATCCTCTAGTATGAAATAGCTCCAAATGTTTACATCATTGCTCTGTATGCTGCTCATTATAACGAGGAAGCTGTGCTCACGTCCAAAGCACGGGCAAGAGCCTTACATCTCACTTTGCTGGTGTTAATTCTTCATGGGCCTGACGAGAACGCACCTATGGCAGTGCCACACTTGTCTTGATCTTGAGTTCCATTCAGTATGATATGGTGAGAGAAGACGGAGAGCTGGGTTCTCTCAGGAGCTGCATTCTTTCCCTGTGTTATGCTAAGCTTAGGCAAGCAAGATATATGTGTGGGTAACATGCTAATTAGGCACCAGTAATTTCACTTTAGAAAATTATCTAGTTGTGGGAAGCTTAAGTTTGGCAAATTATGGAAAATGCTGAAGCAGAGTTTCGTAGTGTGATAAAGAGTGACTCTTCGTTGTTCCTATGAAGCCACTGGCATTCGAAAGCGTTAACCAGCTCAGTTCGAGCAGCCAGGCAGCGGGCACTCAGTCTTGTGCGCGCTTGGCAACGCAGCCACCGGACTAGCACCAGGGTTCAAACGGAATTTCAAGGCCAATTTCTTTTGAAAACACACAATATCTTTCCACTTTGACACTGTAGTTCAGGTAGCCAAACAAGAATAAGAGGTGTTCTCAGTTGAAAGAAATTACAATTATTTAGCATTTAGGAGGTGGAGGCAGGAGGATTCTAAGTTTGAGGCCTGCCTGGGCTACATAGACTGAGACCCTATTACCAAAAATCACAACAAACAAATACTACACTATTTCAAAGTTGATGTATAGTAAAATATGAGAAATGTAATTTTTTTATTTTATTATCATTGTGTTGAATGACCCAAGTTTTCCTATAAGGTAACTTATGGCACATACTGTAGCAAAATTGTAGTTTTTTTTCTTCAGAAGATGGTACTTCCTGACTAAAGTGACAGCTCCATATTCATAAGGTAAGCTCAGAAAATGGGAGAAAACGTGCAATCTTTGTTGCAGTTTTTAGTCACTAGATCTGGAATCTGCCCTGGAATGTGGGTTGAGAATGTTTCAGACTGTATGTTAATTAAGGTACTATTGCTGTGATAAAACACCGTGACAAAAAGTAACTAGAAGAAGAAAGGTTTTATTTCATCTCACTGCACACAGTTCACCATGAGGAGAAGGCAGGCAGGGACTCAAGGCACGACTAAACAGAGACAAGAGAGCACTACTTCCTGGCCTGCTGCCCTGGCCTGCTCCCCCTGGCTTCCTGATACCACCCAGGACCATCTGCCCAGAGGTGAACTGGACGCAGCTGCCTGGGCAGTCTCATATTAACCACCAAGCAAGAAAATGCCTTACTGACTTGCCTACTGGTTAATTCTGTAGTGCCATTATTTTTCTACTTAGATTCCTGTTCTTGGGTGATCCTACTTTCTGCCAAGTTGACATAAAATGATCAACACAGGTAACTGCAAGTCAGCATCATTCCTTGGAAAAACGTGACAGACTGATTATCTTTCTCTGAAGATTCTTTGGGTCAAAATATTATAACTATACTACATCCTTCAGTTTTTAATTGTAAATATACTCATCTTATTTTTGCTTTTAAGACCATCGGCCTCTGATAGCCTTACATAGACTCTAGGGTATTTGTCTTGGTAGAAGCAGTCCACATATTTGGAAGAGCTATAAATTCAACTGATGTTATAATTATATTACCTATCTAATAAGCTTTGAGTTTTAATACGCCAGCAATATTGATCATATTGCTATAAAAATTAAGACTATTTTGAAAGGGGGTTTTAATGAATTTTTCTCAGTTTTCTTTAGATGCCTGAATGACCTGAACTTATTAATTATTTTTTTCCCCCTCTGAGATAGGTTTTTCTCTGTGGAGCCTTGGCTGTCCTGGACTTACTTTGTAGATCTGGCTGGCCTTGAACTCACAGTGATCTGCCTGCCTCTGCCTCCCAAGTGCTGGGATTAAAGGTGTGTACCACCATGCCTGGCCATAAATACTTCTCAGTACCCAGAATAATCTATCCTATACCAAAGATGTTATAGTTGTTATGACTATATTTAGTAATCATTTCACCCTTGAATGACAACTTTAATAGGATTGTTGTTACAACTCAACGCAGGCTGATGAAGTTGGTTTCTGGGTACTACTTGCCCTGGATTCTTAGAATCCTATTTCACATTGGTAAGAAGTTCAATACTTCAATCAAGTTCAAAACCAGTGGTAGGTGTTAAGGTCTTCAAGGTGTGCTCTCCATGGCTACCTCTCACAGGCAGCGTTATACCAGCCATGTTCCAATTGCAAAACAGAAACCGCAACAGGGATTGGAGCAGGAGGAATATCTGTCTTAGCTTCCTTTCCCATTTTACTGCAATTAGACACCCTCACAGAAGCAACCTAAGGGAGAAAAGGGTTTATTCTCTCAGTTCAAAGCACAGTCCATAACGGCAGAGGGGTCAAGGCATCAGGAGCTTGAAGCAGTTGGTCACGTTATGTCTGTAGTCAGATGAACAGAGAGATGGGTGCATGCTCATCTGTGCTTGCATTTATTTCTCCACTTGATACAAAGAGCCCCAGGAAATGACATCATCTACCACTAAGATGTGTTTGTCCACTTAGATGAACATCATGCCCTTGTAGGCATATGCAGAAACCTTTCCCCCCTGCGCTCCTAAAGTCCTTCAAGCTGACAATTAACTACAGACATCACATCTTATAGAACTAATTTCTAGGTAGGTATATGGGTTGGTCCTGGGTTGTATATGAAGGCTGGCTGAGTATAAGGCAAAAGGTGATCCAGCAGCCAGTGCTTCCTATGGTTTCTGCTGCCTCAAGGTTCCACGTGAGCTCCTGCCTGAAACCTAGAAGCTGGAATAAGTCCTTTCTTTCTGCCCTAAGTTGCTTTTGGACACAGTATTTTCTCACAATAAAAAGGCAACTAGAAAGTGACTTGACAGCTACAATGTGTTGATTTCAATGGCAAAGGAAGATCTTGGGGTCTGTTCAGGATGCTATAACCCAGAGCCGTAGACTGACCAGGTTACAAACAACACGCGTATTTCTCATAGATCTAAAGCTTGGAGGTTCAAGAAGAAGGCATCAGCGAAGTCAATATCTGGCAAAAGTCTGTTTCCTGTTACTTAGATAGTGCTTTCTTACAGTGACCTCACATGGTGAAGGGTCTGCCCTTGTGACCTGCTTGTCCCCCACATGCCACATAGAGTGATACTATTCCCACTTGTGATTGGGTTTTGACACACTGTTTTAATTCCATTTCTGATGCTGTGATATAAGCCCCAACAGGAAGCAACTTAGAAGACAAAGGAGTCTATTTTAGTTTACAGTTTCTCATTATAGTCTATCATCATGGAGAAATGAAGGCAGGAAATTCAAACAGTTATTCATACCACATCCACAGTAAAAAAGCAGAGAAAAATGAAGGCAGACACATTTGCTCGCTTGCTTGCTCAATTTCCCCACCCTTGAATAGTTCATGGCTCCCTTGCTCAGGGAATGGTGCCACCCACGGTGGACTCAGTCTTCCCACACCAATTAACTTAATTGACTCTTACCCCTAAGGCACCCCCAAAGGCCATTCCAGTGTAGACAATCCCTCATTGAGACACTCTTCCCAGTGATTCTACATTGCATCATGTTGTCAACTAAAGCTAACCGTAACAAATGTATTGCAGGAAGACACAAATATTCAGGCCATAGCAGAAAGCATTTGTAAAGAGTTAAAGAATGCCATTTTGTACAAGTTTAATAACTTATAATGAATAAGCATTTTTTTCTCTTTAGTTCAAATCTATATCAAAATATGCTTCTAAAAGGCCATTGAGTAGAGATGAATCTAGTCTCTGTTCAGTTAAAAAGTTCAACATTGAACTTACCACTATAGTTTTTGTGGTGTTAATATGGACACATATTGGCACAATATAGCACAGAACACATCATAGGTAAAATTATGATTGTGTTCAATCAAGAAATACAGAGAAAATTATTCTTACAATTGGGTGGTATACACATATGAAATAAATGATAAAATATACCTATATTAAGCAAATTGTAATAGCGTCCTCTATGAAGCAGCAGCTGCTGCAAGTATCAGAATTTAACAACATTCGATTAACACAACTGACTATAAAGCTTACGTTAAATGCAGAAACAAAACAAAGTAGCTAAGCCAAAACACTGCACATTTTGCAAGGTGGTGTGCACTTCTCTTGTTCTTATTTAATTGAATCTTAGAAATGTTTCGGTGTTCGGGAGAATGACATTGTAAATCAGCCCACTAGTCCCATGTTGGCGCTGAATGATTCTTCAATTAAAACATGATTAGTTGGAAATCTTTTATCGAGACACTTGTGTGTTGGAAGCCAGAAGATTTCAGGTTTTGTAACGACTACAAAGGCAAATGAATTCCTACAAAGTCAGGGACATGAGAAAATTAAGTGATGAAGAGCTCACACAGTGTTCAAGATTCAGTTTTGAAATTCTGTAAATGACTCGTAGGAACAATCTTTTGATCAAGCTCTGTTGTGGGTAATTGGATTATATTGTGTACTGGAATGGAACGAAAGCCCTGTGACTTTATAGCATCTACTTGGCAACACACTCAAATTATGAGCAGAGAACTTGTTATTATTAGTTTTGCCTTGTAAAATGTTTGGTGGCAAAGAGAATCTCTAAATTGAGGCAACACAGTATCTGATCTTGTATGCGAACACATTTCTCAAGGGCTAGAGCTGACTTGGTAGCATTTTCTCAGTGTGGATTACACACATGAGCACCTGCTAGTCAGTGTACTTTGTCAGTTATAATATTATACATTACAGGGAAGACTAAACAGACATCCATTTGAAAATTATTATCAATATTAACTTAGAGGATATTTGAAAAATCTAAAAGATCACATCAAGAAAAGTAAGGGTCTATAGAAATAATGTATTATGTATATGATATTACAGAACCTTTCCATTGAAACAGTAGAGAGAGACATTGTATATTATTTTTAGTGCTAAGATATTAAGATAATGTAAATAATATATTTCCTTAAATCTATGAAACTATGAGTCATTTTATTTTACAAAGTGATTTTTGCAAAGAATTTCTGCAAAGATACTTATAAGCCAACCAATTGAAATCACGCGCCAATTTATGGAAGATTTGTTTTTCTTTTCTCTCTCTTTGTCACTTAGGTGGCATTAAACCCAGGTACAACTCATAGACAATTTTTTTCCTATTGAATTGTCTTAATCCATGTATAAACTCATATGAAGTCAGTCTAGAAGGCAGAACATAGAAAAAGTTGGTCTTGAACTCCAGATTTTCTTGCCTCCACCTTCTAGGTGTCGAGATTGAAGGAGCTATTTAATGAATACTAGAAATGTGTCATTTTAATTAATTGTAACTCCCCTTTTGTTCTCAAAACTGTCCTGGCTTGGGATCTTAGTGTGCTAGATTGTCATTATAAAATTCTCTCATAAAGAGGTTAAACATACAAGTTCATTTTCTCCCTGTTTTGGGAAAGATGGATGTCGTGCATTGGAACAACAGCCCTGCCTGTTCTCATGTGGTGCATATTCCTGCCTTTCTAGCATCACAAATGCTATGGCAGGCCATGCCAAGTCTTAGATGGTAGAGACACAGAGCTCAGTCTTTCTGATGTGTCTCACTAAGGCATTGATACCACCAGGAGATCCTTATCCCTACGACCATATGTCATTCATGTTATCTCTGATGGGTCTCAACAGATAGCATCACATGGGGTCACAGCTTCAAAGGACAAAACACAGCCCATTACACTTTTACTTAAATTTGCAGTCCTATTCCTAGGAACCATATTGTAGAATAAGAAGAGACAACTTGTCCAATGCCATGGAGCATCATATGCACAGTGCCAACATCCAGGTTCTTAGCATGCAGATGAAAATGTACATCTCTCTACAACCTCTGCTCTCCAAAATGATCTCCTTTGTCCCTTACCCTTGACTCTGAAGGAGCTCTACTCTCTACTCTACTCTCTGTGTCCCCTTTGAGGACACAGCTCCTGCTCTCCATCTTGCTATGGAGCATGGGATTCTGTGAGCTTGCCATGAAGGCATTTTTCTGGGTCCCCTCACTTTACTATTGCCCGTAACTCTCCTGCTTAGCTGGCTCATAACTGTTGGCTACTCTGTGAGGCTTCCAACAGGCTAGGGATGCCATCTAATGGATTTCTGTGGTCTGAAATAACCCTAAAGCAATTTGAGGCATTTATTGTTCCTTCCCAGTCCTCCTTGCCCTTGCCTAACAGAATGAGTCCTGGATTCCTTTCCATGGCTTCATCACCATCTAAGGACCAGTCACATCCTCTCTTGAGTCTGCCTTCCAGAGTCAACTTCCTCTCTTTGGTAAAGCGCTAGCTCTTAAGTGATACCACATTATTTACATAGACATAGTTTAAGTTTTGATTCGCATCTTCTACAAGATGCTTTTGGACCCCTCTACCAAACAACTCACACTTACAGTCAGATGCCTTGGTTTCAAGACTATTGTGGCTAACACAAGTTTTAAAATAACAATGATAATTTGGATGACATCATTATTTACTGTATCTTCTCTTGTCTAAGTAGTGGGAGCCAGTGGCCCCATGGGGAAGGCAATGACAAGGGCACTGAGAAGACAAACCTTAGTTATTACCTCAAAATGTCCTGCCAAAAATGCAGGAATTTCAAGGCTTTAAAAAAAAAGCTTTATAAATTATTTATTAGATCTACTCTTTTATAGGCACTCTATGAAAAGTTGAGGCCCGGAAGGAATAAGTAAATGCTTGCTTTTAAGCTGGCCCGCAACAGTGACCCACAGTGGAACTCACCTCCTTCAAGCCAGAATTCTTTTCACTGATTGACAGCGGCCTTGGCCATTCGTTCCGTTGTTCTGAATTACTCTCAAGCCGTGTTTTTAAGAATTGGAGACAGTGTTCAGGATATGGTAGAATCTTCTGCGTTACACATGATTCTCTTGTGTCATGGGTGTGTGTGTGTTATATACATGTAGCAGAGGGTAATTTCAAGTATTCATCGGGTGTCATTCACTTTTTCTTTTCTTTTTTAAAGACAGTTTCCCATTTCCCCAGAACTTGCCAAATAGGCAGGGCTAGCTGGCCAGCAAGCCCCGGAGATCTACCTGCCTCTATTACAAGCCTACACCAAGTGCCCAAGTTTCCCCCTGTTGCTTCTGAGAGCGCAACATGAGTGGCAAGCTCTTCCCAGCCCAAGCCCTTCCCCAGACCGTGGACCTGACAGTTGGGTTACTCAGCCCTCGGGGTGGGTGTGGACTTGTCCCAAGCACATGCACTTATCCTGCCAATGCTGCCAGGGCTTCTCTTCTCGATCCTGCATTTCATTTGTGAACTTGTAGGCAATCCCCAGAGCCCCGGAGTGTCATGGAATGGAGTTGCTTTAATAATTCATAGAGCTGAGAGAGGGAAAATGGCTTGTGCTGTACAAAATGAAACCTTTCCAATTAGTGTATAATCTAAACCTTAACTGCTTATTAAAAACATTTTTTTTCCCTCACTGACTTGGATTAGGTTTCATCCCCAAGATTTTCCATTTTTAAGTACAACTTTTTGTGAAGATGCAGATGGCTTTGGAGCCACATCCTCTCTAGCGCTAACACACCCGGATGACAAGCTGTCCTATGCACACCTGTGCGTCTCTGCAGAACTAGGGGCAATCACATCAGAGCTTCGGGGAACCTGTGAAAAGGCAAGTTTAGTGGGTTTTTCTCAGACATGAATTTTTTTGTATGTGACATTTTCAATTAATCTGCTCCCACCTTAATTGGGCCCTTGTTCACAGAATATAATTAATTCTTTTCTTCTCTGTACTTCCTTTCTGAGAGAAGCTGAAGAACAACACACAGGCACATCTCACCTCAAGAAACAAGACAGCAGATGCGCATCATCATCATCATCATCATCATCATCATCATCATCATCATCATCA
>OU015753.1:44220953-44240293 GCA_907169655.1 Acomys percivali
ACACACACACACACACACACACACACACACACACACACACACACACATTCTGCAATTTTTGTGTGTTCTTTCCTAACACAGTGAAGTAATCTAGAAAAGTAGTAACAGTAAGCACCCCTTACTTGCACGGTCCTTTCCCTAACTCTTACAAGTTTATTTTTCACGTGATGCCCCTTACAACCCTCTGGGGGGAAGGAAAGCCTCTGAGGAAACCTGGGCCTCCAGTATACAAGTGACTGGAATAAGCCACACAGCCTTTGATGACTGAGCCTAGATAGTTATGAAAGTTTTCTTATTCCCAAGTCTTTTTCTGCCTTTCCATTAAAGAACAGTAGCTTGTGTTCTTCAGGTATTGCCCCTGCCCTGAGACTGTAGGATTTCATCAATTATGATATGTTTACTCTTTGTTCCAAGGAAACGGGAGGCTAGTAAGACCCCACTAAGCGTTCTTAGGTTTTCTGGCTGCATATTTCAGCATCCTACCTGGCAGACAGGAATGTCCTCAGGCTTGGAGAGTGTAAAACAAAATCATCTTCCCTTCAAGAATCCTCTTTCCCGGGTCTCACTCGAGACAACCAGACTTGCCAAGTTGGCCCTTAGCCAGCAGCGAGCTCCGAGGGGAAGGCCCAGTGTGGACTAGCAATAACTCCCTGAGTGGGCTGGTTTCACCAGCGACATGGATGCAACAGTGACCCGCCACCTTGCCTCCAGGGTGGCCTATGTCTTTGACTTTTGTCTTAGCCCTTTTAGGTTCCCTCACTTCCTTTGAGCTCCCGTATGTAGATCTCTGCCTGTTCCAAGCCCTCCTGCTATCAAAGCACTAATTTTACTGCAGAAGAATATCCTTTAGTCAGGATCCAGGAACCTTGCTTGGCAGATCCTTTCACTGCACGAACCTCTTCTGGTAGGCCGACAGATACTGAGAGGGACTGTCCCTAGTTAATTAAGGTAGCAAACTTCCAAGATGGCTGAAGATGGCTGGCTTCTTCCTCACTCTCATGACCTAAGAGAAAAGCCTGGCTCCTACAACCACCACCACCACCACCACCACCATCACCACCACCACCACCACCACCACCTACCATTATGAGTAGTTGTCTCCTACCAGCAAGCAAGATGGACTGACTCAAAAAGTTCAAGGCTGGATCAACACTTAGCACAGTTGTGGGCTGATCAGCCATCTTATCTCTCTTTAAAGGGACCAAACCTAAGTTGAGGGAGAAAAACTCTTTAGACACTAAACAAGAGGCGAGCAAGTGTGAGAGTGAGAGAGACAGAGACAGAAACACACACACACAACACACACACACACACACACACACAGAGAGAGAGAGAGAGAGAGAGAGAGAGAGAGAGAGAGAGAGAGAGAGAGAGAGAATTTTTGGCCTCTCTCAGCCCCCCTTTGCTCTTCTGTGTTTGCTGAGTTTCTGTTTCTGTGCTCCCAATAACACCCTTTTTCCAACTGATGATTCTGTCTGTTGATGTCTGCACCACTTGAGGTTTCTTCACTGCCTGTTGTGCTCAAGATTTTTCCTGCCTTTTACTCCTTTAACTGGTGGAGAAAATGAATGCAATCAAGACCCCTATACTTTATCAATGAGGATCACAGCTAAGTAGGCTCTATTTTCCCTTCCACATTCAATCGGTGCTCCAGTGTAGCTGATCGCATCATGTCTTCCCTATCACCCACCCCTTTCTACCCAGAATACTCTAAGGCAAAAATATAGATACAGCCTGTTTTCACTTCACATCACATGCAGATTGGGGTGATTTCAGGAGTAATACAATCATGTTAATAGATAATTATGTGCCTCATCTGCACTTAGAGGAAGCAAAACACTTTTCTGTATTTTCTACACTGGGTCTTTTCCAGATCCAGTCAGAGTCCACATCCACGTGGACAATAAGAGCCCTTCCTTGCATGCAGCTCTTTCTTTTCCACCCCAAAGTTGGCACCTTGGCATGCTGAGTAACTTAAGATGAAGGAAAATAAGACCCCGAAGGTAAGAGAGGATCTCAACTCTCTCCCACTCTTTTCTGCTAAAGACGTTCATGGAAAGGAAATTCCTGTCACCATTTCATTCCTAAAACAGACCGTAAAATCTAGATGATTCCTCTTCAAGCATCTCCATTTGGTCTCTATTTCAGGTACTCAAGTGATAGGTGTCCTACCCTGTGCCTAGAAGGAAGGGGTATTTTTTTTTCAGTGACTGAGTTTCTTTGTGTGACCTTGGCTGCTATGGACTCATTTTATAGACCAGGCTGGCCTTGAACTCACAGAGATCCGCTTGCCTCTGCCTCTTCGAGTGCTGGGATTACAGGTGTGCACCAGAACTAGAATGGCTGGGTCTTGCTGTGCTTTCCCCGGGGTATTGCCGTTGACAAGACTCCTTTTCAAAGCATCTGCTTCTGATTGCCCATAAACATGCCCAGATTTTCCCAAGTCACTGAGGTCCCATTCTGAAGGCTCTCATGTCACATAAAATGTTTATTAAATTAATGCATATTTTCTCTTGTTACTCTTTGTTCTAGGGATGTCAGCTATAAACTCTGTGCTGCTTTCTCCCTTACAATCGATTAACTAGGGGCCTAGCTAAGACGATACTTTAAAAAAAATCATCAAAATTGTCAAGTAGATGCATCAATTAATGAAAAGAGTGTCTGTGAAAGAGAGCAAGGAGAGATATATGGCAGGGCATGGAAGGAGGAAAGGGAAGGGAGAAATGATGTAATCATATTATAATCTCAAAAAGTAAATAATAATAATAATAATATTTTACCCTGAATACTTTCCCCCTGTCTTTCAGCCCCTTTCACAAACTACCTTCTCCTACAATTAAAAAGGCAACCTGGACTTTCACCTCATCCCGCATCTCTGACTACTCTTACCTCCACGGTTTCTGAAAAGCTAGGTTTGTTGTGGTCCCTCACACAGACCAGACACCTCTTCCCATCACCTTAGGCTGTGGAGATGTGTCGGCAGAGCCCGAATGGCTGCTCCACCTCCTTGAGGGTCGTTGACCCCTTCTTAGTGATACCTACCTTTACACAGTGAGGTCCTCTGGGAAGACTTAGCTCATTGAGAGGTATGTTCTTGACCAGGATATTGGTGCCTCAGTGTCCTCCACTTCCTTCCCAGATCCCAGAAAGTGGGCAGGGACCACAGTCTTCTGCTTCAGCGCTCATTGCCAACTAATGGGAACCAGGGCACTTGGGAGCACAGTAGGAAACTCTCTTGACATCAGGACTATTATCTCTTGGAAAGAGGGGGAGACTCAGTAGGCTCACAAGACACCCCCCCACCCATGTCCTGAGGTTTCTTAAGTGATAAATAGTTACTGAAGATAAAGAGAGACTCTGGCCGTGCAGAGGCCCGTACATCGCTCAGTGGGACCCATCAGAGGTGTAGTTTTTGTGAACATATCTAGTGTGGGTGGAACACTTTATTAGAATAGTCTGCCTGTTTATAAGTTTCCCAAAGGATCTCCCAGTGTTGTCATTGCCCCTATTCCTGTAAATAATGCCAACAAATGCATGGGTTTGCCAAGCCAAACCTGGATTGCAATTTTTCTTTGGGCAACTGCTGCCTTCTCTTTCTGGGGTGAATAGATTTTGTTTTTCATTTTGTCTCTGCAGGAAGAGTCCAAGGCACACCATGGATCCAGAACAGTGGGCTCAGGAGATCATGGGCTCAAGTCTCCAAGACCGTGAGCGGAAACAGATCTTTCCTCCTTGTAAGTGGATTTTCTTAGATGGTTTGTGGAAGCAACAGATACACCCAGCACCACCACTGTGGGAGGGGCGAGGGGAAGAAAGGAAGTGGTCCTGTGCACCATTGGAGAGTTAAGATGAGGGCCACCTGATGATTCTATTCTCTGCAGTAGATGCATAAGAAGTATATTGCCAAGATGGAGCTAAGGATGACAGTAGAGATAAGAGCACCGGGTAGGGTTCCTGACTAGCTCAAGCAACCAAGATCTTTCTAGAAACTAAAGAAGAAACCTGAGCCAGCATCCCATAGAAGAGACAGGGTGCTGCTTCCTAGAGCCATTGAGTTGCTACCTCGCAATTTGCAGCCTCCAGCCTGAGTGGCTGTGCTCCTGTGGGAAGTAGTTTTTGTTTTAAATACTAGCTGTGAGAAGGGGCTTAGGCACTAACCCAGGATTGTTATTAGGATTCTAAGGGTGATCAAAGCAAAGAGGCTTTGAGACAGAGATGGGACCTGGGATGCAACAGTAAGCGTTAAAGGGATTCAAGCAATGGATGGAGAGGATGGGCTGTCTGTGTAAATGCCTGCACGAGAACTGCTCTCTGCAGACACTCCATGCCTTTCTGCCCCACAGACTAAGTGTATAAGCATGGTTGTTGACGGGATGGAGCTTCTAAGTGAGGTGATTTCAGTAGGAGCTACCTGATCACAAAGGCATTTCCTCTCAGTGCAGCGGAGTTGAATTCGTTCTGACCCAATGAAGAAGAGGGATCCCCGGGGAGTGTCCCTACGAAGATTCTAGCTAGAGGTGTGTGGGGTGGGGCGAGGAACCCCGCCCAGTTCCTCTCTAGTGGAGGATGCCTGGCCTTGGTGTAGCCTTCTTGTCTGACTCACCAAGGAGCACCTTTCTGCCATTTTGACAGGAAGAGTCTAAATCCCCATCCTTTCTGCCAAATTCTGCCAGAGGCACTTTAACATCATGTTGTTGTTGTTTTGTTTTGTTTTGTTTTTCTCTCTTAGTCTGCCCTCATTTTCCTTTGGTGCATGGCTGAATGTGTGGCTAACCTGGCTGACTGGTAATGACGGCAGTTAACGCTGTAGTAACTGAACAGAGAGAGAGACAGGGTGGAAAAGAGGCGAGTGATTAATGAAAAGCAGAGTGCTGGCATCCTGCAATGAAGCTTCTAGAACGTTGAGCATTAGAGAGGAAGAAACCCAGAGCGGAAATAACAAAGTTCAGGATACAGGGCTGTCAGGAGGTCTTCCTTATTGCTCCAGATAAGTTAAAACAGCCTGCGAGAGTACAGAACATCTCTTCAAATTCTCATCAAAGTGAGGAGACCACCTTCTCCTGCCGAACCTTGCGAATACGGTTGGCCAGTGGCGGCTTCCCAGCCGTGGCTGCCATTAAAACCTAGAGATGATTTTAACAGCTGTTCTCACAAAAATGATTTCAACACGAGGGGACTGGAAAAGCTAGAGTGAAAAATGGAATATATATTCTCTTTAGAATAAAAGGAAATGACTAGAAGCCCCGTAATGAATGCCACAGCTTACTAGAAAGGCAAGTTTAAAGAATAAGGAAACACACGTAAGAACTCAAATTGAAAACAGGTGCCACGGCCGTTTCAGGGAGCCATAGAAAGTCAGAGCTGGAGGACACCCAGGGGTACTGCATCCAATTCCCACATTTGATGTTTCAGGAAACCCAGGTCACCAGAAGTGAAGTGACTTTTTCAGTGCCACCATGGTTAGTGTCAGATTAATCTCTTAACTCAACAGGTAGTTTTTTTTCTGACCTGAATACTTCTGGGCAAAGTTAATATAAGAAGTCTTTGCTTTGTTTTAGAAGAACTATCATAAAATTTAAATTTAAGCAATCACACCGATCTAGTCTTCCGACCGTCTCCCCCTCTAGCACCTTGTTTGAGCTCTTTCAACAGTGCCGATGAACTTAGTGTTTCGTGTGGCTCTAAGCTTTGGAGCCCTTCTTACCCATTCTTCTGCATTTTAGCCCTTCCCTCCTGTAGGCGCGTACATACTCAGCTTGGATACTGACTTCTGTCTTAGGATATAAGTAGTCTCTTATGTATATCATTTTTTTGTGTCTTGTATTTTCCTTTCTATTTGGATCTTAAACATTGGGAAGAACCACTGTGTTTTATATTAATTCTAAAATTGCTAATATTTGTTTTCAAATCCCAAACGGCAAATATAGTCTTTTCAGTTAACAGTTTCCATCATCCAACAGGACCTGGCTTGTTTTCATGAAGCACGGCTATTACTGAATAACATGAGTGAACAGCGCTTCCCACCTCCTCACGCTTCAGAAATAAAACACACACATGCCGTCTGCACATATACACGTTAGACCCTGTGGTCCCACTCTTCCCTGTACAACCATAGTTGGTCTGCTTTTCAAAGTCCAGCAAAAGCAAAAGCCACGGACTCCAGTTATTCCAATTTGTGTGTGTTGTCCACTTCTCTGAGTTCCTGATTATGCAACACATCACATTGTGAGCTCTAGAACATTCCATATGGCTACGTCTTTCAGGGAACCTTTCAGTACCTCTTAAGCTTACAACTGGATTGACTCTTTTCCTTCATGTCCTTCTCAACCATACAACACACTCAGGACCATACTCCCCTAAGTGATGGTGACATAGAGGCATGCTAAGGAGGCTGCTGAAAACGGAGGCAAAACGGTTTCCACGACCCACGTCTTCAAGCTGAAGGCAGCTCATTGAGTCTGTCAGCCATTGCATCAGTTGGTCATTTAACCAACAAATGTTATTGGAGCATCTCCTGTGTCCCGGGTACTTTTCTGGGGATAGCTATAGAGTCTGTGTGCCAAGGGAAGCTGTTTCTGCCTCTGCTCATCACGTTACGTGCAGAACATCTTTCCTTTGCACAGATTACAAGTTAGAAATGGACTCTGTTTCCATTTCCTACCTGAAGATCAGCTCACTTCTTTGGTTCCCTGGAGAACTAAAGCAAACGTCAGTCCCCACAGGACCTTTTTGACTGCACTCTGGCCAATGGCTCTGGTCCTGTTCTGCGTCCCACAGAAGTGGTTTGACTTATTTTTTACTCAGTGATGCCTGTACATAACACTTTACTCAGTTTTTCAGATTCAGGTCAAAGAAAGTATCAGCCTAGTTAGTGAGCACTTTACCTTCAGGCTCTCCTCCTGATTTTACCAGAAACTCTTTGTTCTTAAGAGTTATTCTGAGTATTTAATTAAAACTCTTTAGGGCTGGAGAGATGGCTTAGCAGTTCAGAGTCCTCAATGATCTTTCCCTAGGACAGGAGTTTGGTACCTAGCATTCATGTTGGGCAACTTACAATCACTGGAGCTGGAAATCCAATGCCTACTCTGGTCCCTGTGTGCACCTGTACACATGTGGTACGCATCCACACAGACATCCATACACATGAACAAAATAAAAACAAATCTTAGTAGAACCTTCCTTCTTTAGACTATCGTCCCATTTCCTGTCTACTAAAGGGACTGATGACATTAATAATTCCCACTGTCAGTTCAGCAGTGACTACTTGCCAGATCCTGCTGCTGAGTGCTCTGTGTGCTCTGAGTGCTCACAAGGACCCTGTGAAGTAGATGCTACTGTCATCTTCATTTTGTAAATGAAGAAAGTTATGCTCACTGCATATCCATTTGTTTAAATACCCTTCAGTGGTGCAGTGATAATTTTGGTTTCTTTAAAAAACACAGAAATGTTATGTGAATATGTTTTTGTGTTTTTTAATTAATTAATTAATTTTTATTGAACATTTTAAATTTTATATATACATTTATATTATTACACATATATACAATAAACTACCTATAGCAAGAAGAACTATGAAACAATCAGGAATTCTATAAATATTATAGTCTTAGTGTTTTGGCTATTTGTATTTGACAGCCTTGAAGAAAACATCTTTCCTATCTCGGTGCAACTAAAATTCTGAATGTAAATCAATATCTATCATATCTCTTCATTATCGACTTAAAACATCTATCTAGACCTAAAAGCATCTTAACCCCTAAACAACTAAGCTTACTTGTAAAAGTAAACTATCTAGTCTTCAGTCCCATCAGAGACTTGAGAAGGAATAAAACTGATTACCTGAGTGTACAGGGTGTGCAGGTTAGTAGCTTCCCAAATAAGAAGATGACAGAGACAGTTTGCTACCTGAATAGTCACCGAAAACTCTCTATAATGTTGGAGCATCATCTTCAGCCTTCTGGCCCAATATGTCTGACAGACATATTTGTGAGGCAGGAACTGTTGAGGACTTGCTTACCCTGTCTTGGCAGAGTTTGGCTGCTGACTCTGCCTGCATCCAAGCTTACAAGATTTTGCTTTAATCCCAGTCGTAGGATGTGTAGCTGCTTCAGACTATCCACAACAGCTGACTGTGATTTGTCTCGTGCTCTGGCAGGAGAGTGATTTTGCCAGCTGTAGATAGTTTATGCTTGGAATTCTGGGAGAGTCTTCAGAGGGTAGAGAAATGCTAATGCCTTGAGAGGTGGGGCAGCTGGGACTCCTGGAGAGGTGAGGGCTCCTCTTCCTCCTCCTCCTCTGCCTCCTCCTCTTCCTCCTTCTCCTGCTGCTGCTGCTGCTGCTGCTGCTGCGCTGTTCTCTGGTTGGAGATATCCTAAGGGCGAAGATCAAACTTGCACCAAGGAACGCAACACCTCTAATCAGCAGGAAATAGTGTAGTAACATTGATGCCCCCTTTCCCCTCTAACCTTTCTCTCCAACTTAATGTTAGGGTGGTGGTGGAAGGGACAGGGGTGGTGGAGGGAGGGAGGAAAAAGAACCCAATAACAGCCAAAAGGTCCAGTTACACAGTGGCTTCTCACTCACTACGACCACCAAATACTTTTTCCCTCCACAAATTGCTGGGGCTGGTGAGTGTCTTAGTGGGTAAAGGTACGTGCTGTGCAAGCTAAGCAGCCTGAGTTTGATCTCCAGAGCCCATTTAAAGACAGAAGGTAAAAAACCGATGGCACAAGGTTGTCTTCTGACCTCTACATGTGTACATGTGAATGCACAGACACATTGCATGTGTGCACATGCACACGCATACATCACCCCTCAAAGCAACAGTATCTGTTTTCCTTGTAAATCTCATTAGTGTTTTTCATTTAAATTTTTCTTTATTTTGTTATTTTATTTCCTTTTTATTTAAAAATTTGTATTTTTAATATATTCGCTTTACATCCCGGTTGTAGCCTCCTCCCTCATCTTCTCCCAGTCCTACCCTCCTTTCCCTCATCATCTACACCCCTCCCCTAGTCCTCTTGAGAGGCGGAGCCCTCCTCCCCTATCATCTGACCCCAGCCTATCAAGTCTCATCAAGACTCCCTGCATCCTCTTCCTCTGTGGCCTGGTAAGGTCACCCCGCCAGGAGAAAGCCATCTATGAGTGGGCACCAGAGTCCATGTCAGAGTTAGTCTGTCCTCCCCATATGTCTGTATACCATGTGCATGCCTGGTGCCCTGAGAGGCTGGACATTGTCAGATCCTCTGGAACTGGAGTTGCAGACTGTAGTGATCTACTCTGTAGGTGACGGGAGCTGGTTCTCTGTAAGACCACTGAGCGCTCCAGCCACCAAGGCATCTCTCCAGCTCTCATTACTGCCTTTCCTTTGAATTTAATAATCTACACATCAAAGATATGTATATATATATGCACATGCATATACATATATGCATATATATGTACACATATATGTACATATATATGTACATATGCATGGTGGCACACTTGGCTAACATGCAGAGTAAGAAAATAATTAAATAAAATAAACTTGTGCTTACACACACCGTGAAAATTCTATTGCAACTATGCCTGAGTTCTGGACTGTTTAGATCATGTTTAACTTTGAAATTATCGAACAGAACAGAATGTAAAAACAATGACTCCAACACTGAAACTACATTAGAACTCTAGCTTAAACTATACTACAGAGCTACTTATCCGTTTACTATAGTGTGAAGTTCTGAGCCTATCAATTCCCTGCAAATCCTGTAACCATGAATGCACCACCAGGCACTGGCGTCTAAGCTGGGGATCAGTCAGGACTACCCATCTGTACTCTGTAAGTGCTTCCTGGGGACCAACAGCCCAGTCTCTGGGAGAGTGGGTGAGCTGGAAGAGATGACACATTTATGGGCTGGAGAAACAGCTCAGCAGTTAAGATGGATTATTCCTCTCCAAGAGGGCTTGGGTTCAGTTCCCAGCATCCGAGTGACAACCGTTTCTAACTAAAGTTTCAGGCAATCTGATGCTCTTTCGTGGCCTCCTCAGGAACCAGGCACACTCATGGTTCAATGCGTACATCTAGGCAAAAATCCCATACATATAAAAAATTTTAAAATCTTTAAAAATAAAAAGAGATGACACCCTTCAAAATTAGACCAAAGAGATCAATAATTATTTATTTGATTTTGTCCAGATTTCTATGGGCTTCTCATTTTCCCCTACTGTGAGACAGGTGCAATAACTTAGTTTCTAAAGTGACTACCATCCATAGGAGTACGAACAGGAACCAGAAAGACACAAAGAAGAAGCTTTCCGTAAGCTCCTGGATTGTTGCTTATTTCAACTTTGTGCTAAGAGGTTGAGGAGAGTGAGGATGTAGTCCTCTCAGGTCACGATGCCGGAGATGGAGCTTCTTCTGCCCTCACACCAATGAGTGAGAAGGAAGGAATGGAGACTGCAAGGAAATGCGCTTTTCCCCTGGGCATCTTCTTGCGTAAATCATTAAGAAAATCCACACAGTTAGGATTTGTTAGTCAAGACCCTCAGCCTGTCTTTCCACGTGCCAGGATAGGCTCCCAAGGTGATCCAGAAACAGCGCCGTCAGCAACGCCCGCTGCATACTCACCATCTGAGCACTTTGTCCTCCGGGCCCTGAAAGGAGGTGACGCAACTGCTGTGATTTCTCCCTGATGCTGAGGCGCTGCACGTTCAGTTTGACGTAACAGTATTCCTTGGCGAACTTCCTTTTAGAATATAGTTCAGAGGCTAATTAAAGCCACGTACTCTCATGGATGAATTTTTGTCATGCTATAACCGGCGTGGCCGTGCTCCTCAAATTCTTCTACTTAAATGTTGATGGACGTGGATTTGTCCTTTCTCTTGCCCCCTTTTTCACAATTACATTGAAAGCCTAACCAACCCCATTCAGAACTAAAGGAGGGAACAATGTGGTTTTGTACTTCGTAACAGCAACCTCTCTGTTTATAGGGAACAGCTTTTTCTATGGATTCAGGAAAAAGTCTCCTTTCCCCAGCGCCCATCTCCTCTTCACCAGCTCTCCTAAGCCTCGGTACCTCATCCTCTTCCCGTGTTTTTCCACATCCCCAAGACGAGAAGAGAAAACTCGGGTCTCAGTAAAAGGGAAAAGGTGCTTGTTTCTGGAGAAAGGGCGAGGAGGAACTAAATGCTGGTGAAATACTGTACTCAGGCACGTTGCCTGGCGTCTTCATGCTGTTTACAAAGGGAACCCCCGGGAAGAAAAGTCCCAGATACTCTTCTTGAGTGATGGTTACAAAGAGTCACAAAGGTGGTGAGGAAACGCTGGGTTTCCGCCAGCATTAACCAGGCACAGCCCACAGCTCCTGGCCCTTTGCAAGAGCCTGGCTAATTCAGAACCTTGAAAGGCCAACATGGGGCTTACAGTTTTGTTTGTCACTCACAGCTAGTCCCTGAAATGGTCTTAGCCCACCTGGAAATTAAGGGGATCTTTGTCCTGCATTCCACATGGCCTGGGGTGAGGGAAAGGAGGGTGTCCCCAAAGTGAGTCACTAATCTAAAATGTTCTGTCTCACACTAGCTAGTTAATAACACTCCGTTCCACTAAGAGCTTTAGCATCTGTAAGCAGTAACTGCTTCCGTATAATATCCTGAGTCACTGTCCAGCTACCTAAACATATCAAATTAATTCCTCTAAAAAATTAAGGTGCTGGAAACTGAACCCAAAGTCTTGTGCATCCTAAGCACCCCCCCGAGATACACCCCCCTAGATCCTACAGTGATTTTTAATAACTATGAATTGATAGGGGGGAACCTTTTGACACCTAGGGTCTTAAGAAGGAGTACAAGAAAACGGCAGTCAGAACATGGGGAGTCATTACATTGAGTTCTTTGTTTTAAAAAGATGCTTTTATTTTAAAGCAGGGTTGCCATGGGGATGAAGTGATGTAACAGTAAGTGGCACGTACATATTTATTGAGGAAGAAAACAACCTTAGGACTGTAGGTGGTATGGTCACTTATGCATTCATCGGGGTTTATATCTGGAGAGTCTCTACAGGTTCGCTTGATTCCCTCATGGGTGCTGCTGTTCAGTGGGTCACTCACGCACAGGAGGCATGCTTTTGAAGTAGAGCATATGGCCCTACTCCTAATCCTGCTCATTGCTTTCCAAATGGCTAAGATGTGAGGAACAGCTCCACGTCACAATCCTGCCACCGTGGACGGACCTGGGGAATATTTCTGTAGCCACACCTTCCCTACCATAACCAACTAGACACCTCCCAGAGCGTGAGCCCAAACAAACCTTTTCTGCCATAGGTGCCTTCTGTCTAGTGTTGTTCCACAGTGAGTAATGAAGTTTCTAATGTAGCATTCACGGCTAGCCATATATACATTCAAATGTGTCACTGTTTTAAAACTTTTTGCAGTCTGTACTCCTTTTGAATAGTTTTCACAGGTGTGCCACTGTAGAGCGCAACTGTCATCAGCAACACACTCTATGAAGACCCTGCTGTCATAACCTAGGTGTGGAGCCCCTGGCTTCCTTGTGGGGAAGCATAAACTGCAAGGTGGCTGAGAGCACAGAATGACTTTGCTTCTTCCTGGCATTCACATGCTGAGACCAAGTCACCAAAGTGGTGGTATTGAGAGATGAGGCTACTCATCCTGAGGGCAGAACCTTTGAGTGGGATTAATGACCTGTCAAATGACATTTAGAGAGTTGCTTCCGCCTCCACTACCCGATGGCAAAGCAGGTAGATTCCTCATCTGTAAACCAGAAAGCAGACCCTAGGCCAGTACCAACTCTCTAGAACTTGCCTCTTTGGTGCATTGACTTCTAGAGCTGTAAGAAACAAGTGCCTGTTGCTTATAAGCTTCTTAGTTTACGTAGTTTTGTTTAGTTTTTACCAGTTCCAACTGGAGGTCCAAAGTATCTTCTGAAACTCAAGATAATCACTTAACTATGATCCTTTGTAAAAATCAACAAATTATATGCTCCCAACACACAGTGGCACAGAGCAATCATCCCCATTCCTAAAGAGAGGAGTTGAGGGTATAGAAAGGTAAGGTCCAAGCAAAGGGAAACTGAAGCACATGAGGGCAAATAGCAAATCCTGCCGCTCCGTGTCTGGCACTCAACATCTGGGACTCGCAATCACATTATCTGGGCACCGACTCTTCAGTTCTGTGGCCTACAGCATATATATCCCCTCTCTCTCTTAAATATACTCCCCTTCATCCATGCAGTTTTCCTTGGTAGGTGTCCTCTCATTCTGGCACCTCCAACATCCTGGGGTTTCTATGGAAACTTGGCTTCATCTTCACAGCTTCACTCAATGGCTTCTCAGGACCTTCTTGTGTGATGCTACTACATTTTGATGCCAGCCCTTGGACCACAGTTGCAGCAACCTCTGTCTGCTGATCCTGGGGAAACACTTTCCCAGGCATTGCTTTTTAGAACAGGGAACTCTTGTAACATTCTGAGTTTAGACTCTCTCCTTTGAAATAAATTTGAATTATTATTATTATTTTTTTTTACAAATTTGAAGCTTTGATGAGTGGAGTTTTGACCTCAGGTACCTTTCTTATTGTCTTAATACAGAGCAGAAAGTTTATCCTTTATGCTGCCAATTTCCCCAACAATTAAATATGACTTGTCACCTTCATTGTTCTTAATTTTAAGTCTATTCAAACAGCCTTCTTCACCAAACCACATTTTTATCCGACTCTGCTCAACTCTTTGCTCTTTTTCACTATAGACCTGAATAAGAGCAGTGGGCAGTAGCTAAGCCACAGTCTGAATGTTCTCATGTGTTGACACTTCATCCATCAGAAGAACCAGTCTACTAGGTCTAAATTTATATAAGTTCTTGGGGCATGGGCAGAAAAACGACAGATTATTTTCTGCAATACTACTTGAAAAGTCTCTAGCATCATGCACAATGGAGCTCTTGTCCACTCTTTGAAAGCTCATGAGCTGAGCCTCCATGGGTGGTGTTTCTCTAAGCTTTTTATATTTATTCTTATTGGATCCAATTCCAATGGCCCATTAGTGTAGCGTTTAAGGGATATTTCTAGCCCAAAGTTCTAAATTCTTCAATCTTCTTCCCTGGCGTTAGTCCAGAGGTCCTGAGAGCCACGTGGTGGGGCTTATCATAGCAGCCGTAGCATTCCTGACAGCAATTTTTATGTTTCAGTTACTTTTGCTGTTGGTGTGATGAAATACCCTGAGGGGGAAAAAGGAACAACTTAAGTAGGCAAGAGTTTGCTTATAGTATGGTATAGTATAGTATAGTCCGCCACGATTGAAAACATCAAGGCAACAGGAGCTTAGTGCAGCTGACCCTGTTGCATCTGCAGTCATGGGGAAGAGAGTCATAAACAGTGATCTTGTCTCTCTTTCTCCTTTTTATGTAGTCAAGAACCCACGTCTAGGAAAGTACACCGCCCACACTCGGGCCAGGTCTTGTCATGCAATGGACATAGTCGGCCAGGTTGTGTTCAAAGGCTAACGTCATCCTTCAGAGATGTGCTCAGAGGCTGATTTCCTAGCTTATTCTAGATCATGCCAGGTTATCAGTCATTCGTATCCATTACACCCAGTTTTTTTGTTGTACTTACTCTTCTCAACTTTGAGTTGTTCGTGGGGTCATGAGTAATCTACCTACACAGCTACTCGAAAAGACAACAGGTCTCTGCATAATCAGGCATCTGAAGTGTTGATGGTAAACATGTGTAAAGTTGTTGAAGTTCCGTATTTTCCATGTTTAGAATGTCACATGAGCATCAGAGAGTCTATTAAATTGGCTCCAAGTGAAAGTTCTTGTTTAATCATATGAGCCTCATGTCCCAAGTTGTTTCCCCTCGTCAATGTCACTGATGCTTTCTAGACTTTGTCTTGGGTGAAGCAGTTCATGGAATCATTTTAAAAATTACTTCTTACTGCTAAATGGAACAGAGGTGGTGAATTTAAATCATGATTCCAATGTACAAATGACTTATCAATGTCAATGACTTGCCCCTCCTTCTATCTATTATGGAGACCCTGTCTCTAGGCTTGGGGCCACATTTTTCTTTTTCTTCTTTCTTTTTCTTTTGTCTGTTGTAAACCAGGCTGCCCTGAAACTCACTGTATAGCTGGAGATAACTATGAATTCCTGACCCCTCTGCCACCACCTCTCAAGTACTGGGACTACGGGCATGAGCTACCAAAGCCAGACTTCTCTGCCAATGTTCCATACAGAAGAGATCTTTTATGTGCAAAAGCTAATCTATACATGAAACAGAAAACAGTAGTGCTATAAGTCTGCAGTATGCTGCTGCCACTGAGCCGATCCCTGGTGTTTGCTCACTCAAGAACTCACTGACCTACAGCAGATTCGAGTCTTGCAGACAGAGCAGTTCCCTGTTCACTCTATCTTTACGGTTTTTGACCATTTCCCTAGAGACATCACCAGGCTAAGCATTATTTCTTGCATCTCTTTAGCCCTCACACTAACCTTATAAGGCACGTGCCATTATGAATCTATTTTTACAAACAAAGAAACAAACTTTAAAAGATTTAATAAATGGTTCAAGGCCACATTTTCTTGGCAGCAAAGTAAATTCGTGGGTTCGGTTTTTAACTCCGCAGTCTCTCTGGAACACATCATTTAGCAAAACTAAGGATTATGAACATCATGATAAGTCACTTTAAAAATTGTCGAGATTGGGAAATCATATTATACCCAAATGCAGAAATGCACAGGTCAGTGTTTCTCAATCTGAAAATAATGTCATAGGGGGTGATCCATGTGGAGCTGACCCTGAAGACAAAAATTCATAAAAAAAATATGTTCTGTATATCATCCAATGAATATTAGGCTCTTTCAAAAAATCCAGAAAGTGTTTTTACCCTCATAGACAGTAGTTGATGGTACAGCTGGCCTTCTCCATTGATCTTGGACAGTGAAACAATGTGTAAAAATGTCCCTGTAGCTGTGTGTGTGTGTGTGTGCGTGTGTGCTGAGCATCATAAAGATAATTCCATTGAAAAGCCGGCCTGTGTGCACTTGCTCAATGGTCAGTCCCTTTCACTGTGGCTTTGCACACAGTAGCAACAGTGTCCTGCCATCTAGACCTCAGCAAAGAATGAGAACATTCATTATTAAATCCAGTTTCTAATTTTGGTGCCAGGTGGTACAATTTGTTTTACTTAGGGGGAAAAAATCCTTTCCTTTGAGGAAAAGGATAAAAGTTTTAAAAGGTATCAGGTTAAAATGTCTTAAAGTACAAAAAAAAAAAAAAAAAAAAAAAAAAAAAGGCAGCTCAATTTTGACACGTTCTTCCTCTGCCCTTTTTTGTGGGGTGGGGTAAAGCATGCCCAGGTCCCCACTAAGCTATCGTTTGAGTCCTGTTAACAGGGGGATAAGACATTTATTTTTCTTAATAGAGTTAAATGCCTGGGGTTTATTTGGCGGTTTTTGAGGGAGACTAGAAAACAGGATTCAAAGAGGGTGGGGAGAAAGAGCCAGGAAAACCAAGATAATTCCTAGTTGAATTATGACCTCAAGTGCATTCCGGAGAACGGAATTTCCACAACTCACAAGCTTATTACTGGTTATTTCTGAGTCTTTGGAGCTGAGGGCAATATCCTCTATAGAATCCCAAGTCTATTTCCTGTTCTGTTTGTCTTTGTTTTCTATTCTCTGTGTCACTAATTAATTGAATTTTATACGCTAGCTTCCTGAATGGTATTGAGGAAGAGAGGGCTTGTCCCAAACACCAACTGCTCTTCTATACTAACTCAAGGAGGTACAAAACGAATTCTCCAATCAGGGGGAAAAATAGTCACACCATGATTCTAGTACAAAAATAAGACAGAGGAACACAAGTGTAAGCTTGTACATCATTGGCTGTCCCTCAAAGCATGCTTATCACCACCCCCCACCCCCCATCTAGTGAAAACAAGAGTGAAGGATTCAAACAAATTCTGGAATGGCAAGAGGAGACCCTGGCAATACACACTTGCCTTTCCAAACTAAAGGAGGAAAAAGATTTAAATATAAGACAGAAATGAGAAGATGTGGAAACTCCTGCTGTCTATGACGAAGCTCTTCCTTAAGAATTCTGAAAGGGACAAGAAAGAGCCAAGTGTCACCCAAATGATCTGCCAGTAGTTAACATAACCTTTCAGTATATAACACTGTCAAGAAAACCACTTGAGGTTGGAGAGATGGGTCAGAGGTTAAAGCATTTGCCCAGAATTAAGAAGACCAGAGTTCAGATCCGGAAAATCCATGTAAAGCCTTGGTGGGGGCATTGGCCCACCTGTAATTACAGCCTTGAGGGGCAAGGACTGAGATCCCCAGAGCAATCTGTCAGGGGCCTAGTGCAGCAGTGAGGTCTGGCTTTTGATTGACAGGGCCTGCCTTAAAAGAATATGCAATGGAGGATGATTCCGTGGGCATCTTCAAGCATGTGCATACATGCGCATGTGCATTACACATGTGTGAGCATGAATACACAGGCAAACACTATGCACCCATACATATGCAAAGAAGACCATCGCTTAAAAAGGAAAAGAAAGAAAACCACTTAGGATTCAGGCATAGCTCAGTGGAAGAGTGCTTGCCTAGCATGCGAGAGGCCCTGGGTTCCATTCACAGCAATTTCCCATGAGACTGTGTCCAGAGAATTCAGTTTAAAAAGCAAAGGAGGAAGGGTAAAAAGTAAATAGTAGCTCAATTGCTTAGGCCAGAGACAGCCAGAGCCAACTATAGAAAGAAAGGACAGGAATGGTCACTTGGAACATTTGCTGCCAACTGGCACTGTGGCCAGTTAGTTACAGGGGGAGCAGGACCCAGGAGGCTCTTGGCGCAGTGTTGGCCCATTTTCAAGCGGCTTTGCCATTGACTTTGGCGGGTCAGCTTCTTGCAAGCGCATCTGGCAGGCTCTGGCAGGCCCTGTCAGGCACTGCAGCAGCTTATCAGCTAGGTCCGCAGGCTCGACAGAAGGACAAAACAGCTTCTAACGGTCCACTCCCCTGACTCTCGGGCTCTTCCACTGCATTCGCAATATCACTTTCTGCTAGGTGGAAGATGTGCAGACAGTATGACATGTCCCAACACAGGTCTGGTGTACCAGAACTGCGCCAGTGGCATGCTATTCTCACACAATGAGAACACATGGGTCTTTGTGCAACGTGCATCTGGAAAACGTCCCGGCTCATGCATCTGCCCTCTGATTTACACCTTGCAGAATAAGGCTGACCTGCAGGAAAGCAAGGACTCTATAAGCAGTGGGTGGGCTGTGTGCTCCCTCCCCCAAACCCTTGCCTCCTTCTTATTCTGAGAAACAATCGTGGGTGTTCCCACCTCCCCAAAACTCCCTCCCTTGGAAAAGAAAAGGGGAAAAGCTGTTTCCTGGCAGAATAAAGCTGAAACACCTGTGTGCCAGAAACACACAGATGTCAGACAGGCGCAGCAGCACTGCCCATCCATCTGCCCAGCACACTGCATTCACACTCGGGCGGTTTGGGCCGGTGACCAATTAGGGTGGGAAACCCACACCAGAGGGAAAGATTCCTCTGGCCTTGTTTCTCTCTTGCCTTGCAATTCTCCTTCTTATGTTTCTTTCTCACTATAGCTCAACCCACACACCCACAGCCATGCCCTGCACCCCAGCTCCCCCCCCGGCCCCCTCCCCACCTCCACTGTTACCCACCCGCTTCCTGACTGGAGCGCCTAGTGGAACAAATGGAAGGAAAAGCAGGGCTTGCTGAACTGTTGTCACAAATATGTATGCCCCTTATGTTCTAGCGCAGGAGCATCTGGCAGCGGAAGGTGTGCCCAGCTTCCACAACTCCTATTGTGTTTACTGCGCACTAATACATCCTGTTTTGTGCTAAGCATTGGTACTATGGTACTGTCTGACAAAGCCAGGGAACGCAAAAATACTCTCCAACCAACAGAATGAAAGTACCTGCTCCTGTGCTTTGAAAACTATGAGAGTTTTACCATCTCCGCCTTTTGTATACTGATGCTTTTATATGTAACCTGAAGGTTTTTTTTCCTTTCATATTGAACAATGTCCACGAAGAACCTAGGATGGCCCTAAATGGATCAGCACGGTTCTGAGTTGTGGTCCCTCTTGGAAGATAATGAGATGCTTAAAGCTGAACCCAGGCTTTGGAAAGTTATTACATTCTGGGTATCACACAGAAGAAGGACTGCTTTCCAATTGCTTTGGGACATGATCTGGAGTATAGGAATGGATGGATGTAAGGAGGAGATGAAAGTAATCAGTCAGGACTTCAAAAAATCCAGCAGGATGTGTGTGTGTGTGTGTGTGTGTGTGTGTGTGTGTGTGTGTGTGTGT
>OU015753.1:44240303-44261055 GCA_907169655.1 Acomys percivali
TGTGTGTGTGTGTGTGTGTGTGTGTGTGTGTGTGTGTGTGTGTGTGTATTTACTCTTTTCTACCCCCTAGTGTTAAAAATATGGATACAGAAAGTCATTGAATAGCACCAACTTTCCACGCCATCTTTAGTCTGGTGTGTCCTAAAAGTCATATCTCATGTAATCAGCTATATTATACTGATGCAAGCTAAGAAACTAACACCAGGACAATTCCAGAAGTTCTAAATTGGGAGCCTTACTCAGATTCTCCAGGATCTGTCCCCAGGTTCCCATCCAGGGCACAGCCCTGACCTAGGATGCTATATCACACTGTATTGAGGCTCTGCTTAGTTTTAAGTGACGCATTCATGTAGACTCAGCTGACGTCCTACTGATATGGCACCATTTTTGGAAAGATGCTCCCCTCTTTGGGTTCTGTAATCTGCAGAGAAGGGGATGGCACAGCAGGTGGAAGAGGATGAAGGGAGAATCCGTGCTGCCTTTATTTTCAGACCTACCTGCAGAATGAGCAGAATAACTCAGGGAAGTGGTTTTCCTGACTGTCCTGTCTTCTCGGGCCTGGGAAGGGCAAAGGTCAAGTGCCCCATCCTGACAACTTCGTTAATCTGTAGAGACTCAACAGCCATTCACCCAGATCAGCCCTGGCTTACTATCTGTATGTCTTCATCAGGGGAAAACAAAGGCCTGCCTTGCTGAATAACTGCTTAGGACCAGAAAGGAAAGTCTCACACGTAGGACCAAAATGGAGGCAAATACAACTTGGCCTTGAAGCCCAGCTCAGTGGTAAGCCTTATTATAGGAAGGAGTACTGGTTTGCCAGGATGTGAGGAATTATTGTGTGTATGTATATGTGTGTGTGCATTCTCATGTGTGTCCAATGTGTATGGAAGTATGTGTGTAGTGTATTCACAGAGGACATAGGTCAATGTGGAATGCCTTCGTCAGCCTTTCTGCACCTGGAACTCATGCACTGTAGAAACTGGCTGGCCAGTAACCCCTGGAATCCTCCTGTCTCTGTTTCCTAGGTGCTAGCCTTGCAGGGGCATGTCTCCACAGTGACTCTTTTAAAGTGGATGCTGGGGTTCAGAACTCAGGTCTCCATGCTTGTGTGACAAGTGCTTTGCTGATCGAACCATCCCCCTATGCCTGTTTCTGCAAAGAACTATCTAGAACAGAAACTGAGCTCAATGTCTCTCAGTGTGTTTGGGAAGATGGGAAGTGCTGGGTCCCTATTCCTGCAGTGCCAAACTCTGGCAGACATTAAGATAGCTTCTGGTGAGTTTCAATTTATTTAAGCTGCAAATCTGAAGCAACTGAATCATGTGAGAGATTTATATCTATGTATATATACATAGATACATATACATACATACATATATACATACACACACACATATACATACACACATATATTCACAAGCCAGTGCCCTGGACTGGCCTGGATGTTCTCGCTGGACCGTGATGTCTAAGCAACCTTGGAGGAACACTCAGAGAGAGTTAGCTTCATTTTGGATCCAGGATCCCCCAAGAGCTATGGACATCAAAGTGATTCACTTCTCAGCTCTGCACCAGCAGCCCCGCTGGCTGGAGGTAGGGCGGCAGGTATTACAGCCCCAGTAATGATCATTCATCTTAGTCACAGTCGCAAAGAGCTTGCCTTGCATTCATTCCCTTCCCTCACAATCCACATGAAGCAAAGTGTGCTCATTTCTTTCCTCTGCACTGGTGATGCCAGTAATGATGCTGTCGAGGGTGGCGGGGCGGGGGTGGGGTGGGATGGGGTGGGGGATGGGGTGGGGTGGGGTGGGGACGCTGTGGGGGGTGGGGGTGGAGGTGGCGGTGAGGGTGCTCCACTGGATCAAAGAGGCCTCTCTAGCAGGGCAGCATGTGGGAAATGAGCCTTACCATCCAGCCTGCTTCCCCTGCTCACACACACTTTCTCTCTCAACATCAGACATTCTTTTATCATTTCTCATTAACATTAAAGGACAAACAAACAAATGGAAAACCTGGGATTCTTCCACAGTGAAACTCCATAGAAAGCAAGCAACTGGCACACTTTAAAATGCCTCTTTATTAACAGAGGAAAAAGGGAAAAAAAATCATATGAGGTAAATCCTTCACTGAGCAACTCACCAGGGAGACTGGTAAAAATAAATTGCACAGCCTTAATTTTTCTAGCAGCTTCCATGCTAGTCTTTGAAACTGAGTACGAACCCCTTGGCCTAATCCCAAGAGCCGAGCTATAGTAAATAGTGCACATTTAATGCCTAGGTTCCTTTAGCACCATTCAGACAGTGACTTCAGCCGCGCAGCTTAGTCATAGCTGACATTTTTGTGGTGAAAGCATTAAACCCACATGCAGCTCTCTTTCTGTGGCCACTGGGGGTCATGCTCCTTTCCCATTAGCTGAATAAATCATAAAGTCGGCTTGGACCACCCACGGAGCATGGCCAGCGCGCCACAGGCAATGCCTACAGCCGCCTATTTCTTTTCAGAATCTACAGGGAGGAGGGGGAAAAAAAAGAAAAAGAAAAGAAAAACAAGGTGGGGGGAAAACATTGCAAAACAGACTGGCTGTAGGAAAACATTTGCTTTTTTTTCTCTTTTAAATTGCAATATCTTCACAAATAATTTGGAATTTTCTTGTTTAAATTTAAAAATCTATGTTGTTAGAAACAAAGGAAGTTTAAGAAGAAAGCTGATTGGAAAAACTAAAGCCACATGCTTGCCTTCTGTGGTAAACTGGTGTTGGAGGGGTTTCTGTTGTTGTTGTTGTTTTCTGTTGATTTTAAATTAAGGAAGCCCACCCTATGTGGCCATCCTCTGATAAGACACATAGCAGATGCTGCAGAGAGCTGAGCATCCGGTGAACTGACAAGGCTAAAGGGATTTTAGGAGGAAGCCACCGAGTTGTCGAATGTCCCCTGTGTCAAGTGATTCACTCCTCCTGGGAGTGGGGGGGGGGGAGTGAAATGGGAGGAAGGTCTTCCAGGTCGCATTCCCGTCAATCAGTAAATAAGATAAGAAACAGGAATTTTAAACACAACTACTAGCGCGCAACTGCTATCGCTTCAACAAACCGCAGCTCATTAGGCTGAACAGTTTCTTCAGGGGGAGAGAGGGGAGGCCTGAGGAAGAAGGCCAGGCCACTGCTGCTTCCCTCACCTGCCTTTCTGCACTCAGAAGTGTAACTAGCTGCAATTCTCCTCCCGACCTCACAGCAATTACTCCCCTCCCCTCCACCAAGGAAAGACTTGGCAAGGAGGTGGGTTTCCATCATTTTTCAGAGGCTCTTAAAGGAATTCGCTGCCAGGTGGCCAAACTGCTTGCCTTCATGAACAGGCCTCCCTGGGCCCCCACGAACTTGGGAATGTGTTTCTAAGTCTGCAACTGGTTATTTAGGAAAATGACCCTCAATGAATAGAGTATTTACTCTTTGCTTCAAGTCAAGAGAGTCCATGTACTTTCTCCCTGAGTGTTCACTCAAAGCTCGTTCTAGGGTGTTCCAAGTCCTCATCACCTGCACAGAAGGCAGTCGGCCTGTCTGCCAGAGGTCATGTTACTGGGCAATTTGTGGCTGTTGCCCAAAAGGAGGAAAACAAGTTCATGTCTATCAGTCTTGTGTGTGTGATCTAATATCGTGAGTTGTAAGGTTGCCTTTAATCAACATCGTCCTGTACAGAAACATTTTCAGTGGTCATCAGTCTACATCCTTAAAACTCCAGCAAGAAGGCAGGTGAATCTCTTTGCTGATAACCTCCAGCCTGCTGTGAGCTGGCTAAGTAAAGCTTTCATTTGCTAGGTCAGTGCAGTAAAAAGCCTGCTTCCACAGTGAGCCCAGGCCATTGCAGACTCACCCCATACACTGACTTTCCTTTCTCTTTTGACACACACTCACACACACACACACACACATGCATACACACACGCACACATGCATACATACACACATGCACATGCACACATGCACACGCACACATGCACACACACGCACATGAACACACACACACATGCACACACACGCACACATGTACACGCACACATACATGCACACACGCATACACACATGCACATACACACACGCACGCACGCACGCACACATGCACACACATAGTTTCCACATTCTTGAGAACATAAAGCATCCCTATGAGATGCTCTGAAGCATTCTTCCTAAGTCAGAGTCCTTGGAAACCTGTCTAGCTGCTGACCTGTGACCTACTGGCATGCCCTTGGAAACAGGACTGTGTCTGTCTGACCAGAATAGACACAGCAAGGACAAAATGACATGCCTCTGCATCTGTGAGGTCTCTGCATTGCAGCAAAGGCAAATAGTCTCAAGGAAAACAGTCCAAGCACAATAGAAACTCTACCAAAAACAGATGAGAGTTAAGAAATAAATTTGGAAACAACCCCTTTTGTTATTAATATATGTGTATGCTTGGGTTGCTAAAGCTGAGCTTGCATATGAAACATATATATATATATATATATATATATATATATATATATATATATATATATGAAACACAGAAGACATGAAAAATTGACCTTATAGCTTGTAAAACTTAAAAAAGTAAGGCTAACATTTTTGTGGACATGAAGATCCTGGCATTGAAAGGGACCCCTCTATTTCACCAGCAGTCATGTCACAATGCGTCGTGACCTACCTACCCTTATCTCAGTCTGTCTATATTTCCCAGGATAAGATCTCATCTGACTCATCTTTTTGCTCCCAGGTTCTGCTGTCCCGAGAACTTCCTGACTAGCAGAGACCCTTCTGATTTTCTTCTGCCCTTTTCCCAAAGTTACTCTGTTTCTCCCTTGCAGAATTGAACCTCAATCACAAGATAAAAACCAGTACAGTAGTAGTTATAGACAATGTGAAAAATTCAAACCCACCACAGACTCCAAATCTTCCTTAAAGACCAAGGCTAAATGAATGAGGGGTAATGCTTTCACTGGCTAGAATTAGCACACCCCCAAAGCACTTATCAAGCAACCCTTTTGATCTATGTATGAGTCACCTTTATATCAAGACATTTCCACAGGTGCCTGGTACTGTCAGAGAGGGCAGAATGGTACTAAAAATAGAGATTGTCAGAGCTTTGGATCTCACGTTAGCACTTAGCAGCTGAGTGTGTTTGGGCAAGAGTCCTAACTCTTGAATGACTCTGTTGTCTTTATCTCTGAGTATAGAGCAAGAATGGCACCTCAGTAAATACTCGTACTATTTCGTGCTGGAGGCAGGGGCCTGTGACACAGCCTCTGCGTCTTTGAAGCGTCCTAGTGAGTGAACTGGCATACAAAGATATGCTATGCACATGACACTAGGAATTTCCCAGCTGTTGCCGTAGATCATATGGTAGCTTTGGATGAATGACTCATAATTTTAACAAGGCAGCAGCTCCTGGGAGAGCTAAGGCAGTGCTGTGCTGTGATAGGCCCATGGCCAGCAAGCTGGAGAGCCTCCATTAAAGAGCAAGCAAACATTTCGTTGGCCTCCAGGTTCTGAACAACAAGGAATTGTCATGACAACCTGCTCATTGGCTTATGAGTGTCCTTTACTGTGGGTCCCTGTGGGTGGCTAGTGTATCTCTCATCCTTATTCTTGCTTCCTTCTCAGCACTATAGAACTGTTGTTTCTTACTGCCCTTGTGCCTTCTAACAAAGTAACTTATTACCTCTCTATTCTGGTCCTGTATAGTCAACTATTTTGAATGTAGGTCCTTTAGGAGCAGAAAGCCAAGTTCTATATAGAGCAATCCAAAGGTCTATGGTTTCTTCACAATTTCCTCTCCCAGTGCTCTTCATCCCATTCCTACCTCCTGCAACCAAACACAGGAGACCCTCTCAGGTAGGCATGCCCACCATGTCCTGAGAGGATCACTGCCATCTCATCTAAATCAACTCTTCCTGATGAGCCTGAAGAATGTCTTGTCTTACTTGATTAGTACATTGCCTTAAAAGTATACATGGTAAAAGACCATGTGGTATGGTCTGGAGGGGAGTGGAAACTGTGTTCTGAAGGGTAGATGATGCCCTTTGACAGGGAAGAAGATGAAACACATCCATTAACCTTTGAGGAACATATGGACAAAGTAGACATACAAACAGATTATTCCTGGTAATATGATGCAGAATAGAAAGCAAGCATAAGGACCATCAAGAAAGAAATTGGGAGTGATAGGCAGGTTAAAGACTCAGAAAAGCCAAAGACTGAATGAGCAAACACTGAGAATGTGCTCACAAGGAAAAGTAAAGAGGTGGGTGATAGGGAGGAAAAACAACTCTCAACCCAGCAATGGAGGAAGGGAAGCGGACAAGTGGACATGAAGGCACAGGTGCACGTTTGGGTGGAGCCAGAAGGTGCCGAGTTCCTGCTCAGTGGCCTTGTTTTGGTAGGAAACAAAACCAAATGGGGACTAAAGTGAAGCAGGAGCAGGCAGAATGATGAGAAGGAAAGAGAAGATGACAACAGAGAAGGAGGAAATGTTCAATATTCAGTGATATTGAATTGAAATTAATGAGAAATCGGAGCAACAGAGAAATAAAGAGACTCCAAGTTCCAAATGAGCTGAGAAGAGAGAGATTGACATGATGTGATTGCCTTCAGTGGGACCACACTACCAGGGACAAGACAGACAGACAGACAGAGAGAGAGAGACAGAAAGAGAGAGAGAGAGAGAGAGAGAGAGAGAGAGAGAGAGAGAGAGAGAGGAGGCAGATTTTAATTTGATCAAGGTTTTGCATTCAAAGACGTCACAAATCCTGTGGAAGAGTGGCATACGTGGTGGTTGAAGAGTGGCATACGTGGTGGTTGATGAGTGGCCTAGGGTTACTCTATGGTTGTTAGGATGAAGTTTATAGTCTTTTACATGAACCCAGATTCTCAGGTGCAATGGCCCTTCCCTCTTTGTGCCCCCCAGTCTTTACCTTTCTTCACTCGCTGTGTATCTTCAGTCCCTTAGCACTCTTTGAAAGTGAAAATATCTCCTGAGCTCTTGGGCTCCTCCATGGCTTGGGAAGTCTTTCTTCCCTGCACTCTCCACTGTCTGAGGGTTCTCACACCAGTGATTACCCTCCCACTCACTTTCTTCTATACTATAAGTCCAATGAACACATTTCAATTGTTTACGACCATATCCTGGGTATTCAATGGGACTTTGCCCCAGTAGACACTCAAAATCATTTGGAGGACATGGCAAGATGAGCTGATGATGCCAAAAGGCAAAGATACATGCCCAGGCAGACAGGGCTGATGTTCCAGAGGTAGATTTCAGAGCCAGAGAGCTTTTCCCTATGACACTAATCAATATTCACTAACAGGAAACTGTTGTTCTAGCTAACTGGCAATCTTTGGCATTGAGAATATCAAAGACATGGAAGGTTGGTATGGTTGATGATTTTAGTCAAGTAGCGATCGATAGTTCTGGAAGTATTAATGCAACTGGAATCAGAGAGTGGTCTAAAATCCCAAGGCCAGAATCTTTGGTTAAAAATGGAGAATGAAAGGAAAATCGGTGGATAATTTCCCCCAAAGAGAAGTGGGTGGTAAAGTTCTGTGGCTTGGAGTTCCAGGGGGAGGAGCCTGCTGCTCTTTACTGGGTGTCTGGATTCCAGATTTTCAGCTCATGGGAGCAAGGCCAGGCTGCCTAGAGGGATTAGCATGGCATCGCTGCGCTGGAATGAACATTTGTTGAAAGTGCAGTGCATACAATTTAGAATGTCTTTCAAAACAAGGGCTTAAACAAACTGGCATTTTCTGATTAGCAAAAGGCTAATGAAACCATTAATCAGAAACCTGCATTTTCCAGGCATTCTCATCTTTTCCCCATTTAGCATTTAATAGTATTTATCAAACTATGCTTTTTTTTCCTTACTAGCATTTCTTTCCTAGTAATAGTAAGTCCAGGAAATAGAAATTTGAATGTGTCTTGATCACTGTTATACCCATATGATTAAGCAGGGCCTCAAGTAGACTTGAATATTCAATCTCTTCCTTAAAACTCAAATCTAGTTTTAAAAAATCAATCTACATCATTAAGTACTTAATTTTCCTGTGTGGCTTTTGTTTTAAAAGATTGATTGCATGTTTTGATTTAGGAAAAAATGAATTTTTATTTGTGAGTTGGGTCCTACCCATTACCCAGTGCAATTATCCACAGGAGTCCTGATCTACAGTCTCCTGTATTTTAAATAATACTCAAAATACCACACAAGAAACTAAACTTTGCAGCACTACCCCGATACTCCAGCCACTCAGCCCTCTCTGCTTTCCACAGAGAACAGTAAACTGGGTACTCTTACACATGAGCAAAATGACAAACAAGCTCCTAACACTACTCCAGTGTGCTTTTCCACAACACAGCAGCTGTATCCAGGGAGAGTAAAGTACTTCCAGGGCACAAGCCATGGACAACACTGACTTGCCTGTGATCATGGTGAAAACGCTGGGCATTATAGATCTTGAATAATGCATCAGGTGTATGTGTGCAGATTAAGCAAGAATACAGAATGTCCAGCTAAATTAGAATGGCTAGATAGACAGTGATTTTTTTTCCTCTAAGTGTGCCCAAAGTAGTACACAGATCATACCTGTAACTAAGCAACAGGTTTTTTTAAAAAAAAATCTGAAGTACAAATGTAACTGGAGGTTGCTTAATCCTAAGAACATTATTGTTTTCCTGTTATAGCTTAGGGCACGAGGAGGCCCGCCAAGATTGGAAAGTGAGTCCCCGTGGAAACCTCGAATAAACGTCATTGCTAGCTCTTGCTTTTGATTCAGCCAACTAAATGGAGGTAAAAGTGAAGTTTTGACAGCATGGACAGAAAAGACTTTCACAGAAGCCCTGGGGAATGACCTAGAGCCACATATGTGAGCGGGGTTCCAGGGAGCCAGCTGCCCCTCTCCTCTGCCCACTGCCTCCTCGGGCGTGTGTATTAAGAGAAGTGGGGCAAGATTGGAGGGACGCACCCTGTAAGCATATCCCTGACAGTTTACTTTTAACAACGTTGCTTGTCTTGTGAAGTTGAGTAGAAAAGGCAGTGGTCAGAGGCAGCTTTGATGCTGTGAAAGACCACCAGATAGCCAAGCTAGCTCTGCAAGGAGTTTTACTTTGGAAGCTCACGGACTCAGAGTGCCATTTGTAAACCTGGGAGAGGGACCAAAAGCGAGAAGAACTTGAACCAGGGAATGACAGAGGTCCAACTATTGTGTAAGGTAATTCACATAAAGATGCTGTCTTCAGGAACACTTCCTTAGAAGGCTCACAGAAAAATCTGAGACCAGAAAAGGTAGACACATATGAATGATTTTTATATAAAAGTCCAAGTTTTGTACTATGGAGAATACAAATAGAAGCCCACTCCCAGTCTTGCCTCCCATGTCCTCATCCCCTGGACTTCATACCCCCATGTATGAAATGAACAAGCAAAACATTCGGCCACTCTCAGAGAGTCACTATTACACTACTTGCAACAATGAAGTCAAACGCTTGATGAACCATCATACCAAAGCACCGAGACTCATGCCTGCTGGCTGCCAGTCACAAATGGCTAACAAGTGATTTTCATGAATTACTCAATGCCCTGAGTCAACTTTTGTTGTAGGTCAAAGTGTTAGATCAGGAAAATAGCGTTTGACCAAATTACCATATTGGAAATCAAAACACCAATGCAGATCCGTTGGTTTGGAAAGTAAAGAAGACTGCGTAGCTGTACCTCTGGGACTCTGTAAAGGACAAAGGGCTTAAGACTGGTCCTTGCCTTCACTACAGCTATAATTCATTTGGAAGGGAGAAAAAGGCACAATTGCCACCACAGAAACACCTAGACTAGCTTGTGGTTCAGTGCCCATCAATGACAAGGGCTGTAGGGTTCTTTTAGAGATCACGATAGAACATGAGCCACACTGAAACTGGTTTTAGGGGATTGGTCTTTGGATAGAAAGGATCTGTGGAAGTAAAGAGAAGAGTTCAGGGCCATCAAGACAGGGACACAATAGTAGAAAGGTCTTTGCTATAGTAGCCAGGGTCTGTGAAGATAGCGATGGGATTATCCTGGTAGGAAGAAGTTCTTACTGGGACCAGATCACAGGAAGATAATACAGTATAAACATATCTCAGGTATGCATTCTCTGTAGTAATAGAATAATATGCAGTGTTCGTTGTATTTGCACTCTTTGTTTTATCCCCAAATAGTATGTCTTTTGAAGGTGGAACAACAGATATGTGCTCAGAATAAGGTTTTAAAAGAGAGCCTCTAGCCCTGTGGTTGACACCATAACCGTGATCATCACAAGCCTTACAGCCCACCGTACCTTCATTTAGCTATGCACGGCTCATAACACCTGCAGTAATACCTGTCCTGATTGCTGCACTCCTTATTATTGTCCTATCTGCTACTCATCTCTGAAACTCCGCTGTGCAATAGTTTAGTGGCTTGATCCTCCCAGCCTCGTCAGTGTGATTTGCCATGCAGAGAATGGCCGCTGCGGTTTCTGCTGTCATCCCTTCTCCACTTCTGTCTTACCCAGCAACAACTCCCATTTCAAGCTGGGAGATGGGTTGCATCACGGCTCTTCGTTAATTCACTTCTGCTGGTTACTATTAACTAAATGATGCTGGTGAACTGCTAAGGGCCCTGCACATATTCCTGTTGTAGGTCCAGGTCTTGGAAGAGCAAGAAGTGATTGGCATGGACACAGAGGTAGAAATAACTGATTCCGGAGAGTGGTGTCTGGTAGAACAGCATCTTGTTCTACCCACCAGTCTCCTGAAAGACATCCTGGCCTTATGGGTTTAATTTCCTGCGGCATGGTCAATCAGCACACTGATAGATGCAGTGTTGCCAAGGAGAGAAAAAGCTCAGTGATGACTTTTCTCCATGTTGTCAATGAAAATCTTACATTGGCCAAGTCTGGATTTCTTTGTTGAGTCTTTGAACACAGCTTTGGGATATGGATTTAATAAAGAGTGACCTATGAGAAAATTCTGTTTTAGTCCACTGGTAATGAGGAATGGATTGGCCACGATGATGTCAGTGTTGACATCACTGAATAAGCCTTCATTAAGCACTTGGGGATCTTCATGAACACTCGTTGAGAAGTCAAATTTCTCCAGCAGTTGCCAAGGCCCACACTCTCAAAGTCTTCATCAGCATTCAGACTACCCTGGCATTTTCTGCATCTCTGTAACAGCCAACTACAGTACTAAAGCCAAAGCTACACTCTGGCACTATGTTGTGACAGGGGATGGCATCAGAGCCACTGTCCCTGCTTCATGTAAATGCTCCTTTGGACATCTAAGTTCAGTGTGGATGAAGCTCCTGTATGTGAGAGAACACTACATGTTGCAGAAGTATCACTGCTGTGATCACAATTGTTTTTATCCTTTACCGTACAATTCTGCATACAATATCATACCATACAATATCTGTCTCTTGGCATTCAGAAACTGTATCACCTTTGGCAGATTTGCCCTAGGAGACCAATCTTTGTTGAGTTAATTTTAAGGTGGACACATGTCAATTCCTTTAAGTCCTAAAATAATTTATCTTTAAAATTATTATATATTTAAGAGATTTCTTAAATGTTGATTGAATGAACACAACTTTGTCTCCCTTCATATTACTATACCTAACCTTGAACACCAAACACAGGTGGGAATCTTGACTAAAGTCTTAACCTATGCTCTCTCTGTATTCTATCATATTTTTTATCTGGATATTTTGTAGTCTTGCAGGTCTTTGGAGTGTTTATTTAACTCATGTTGATGACAACCTTAAGTCTCTGATTTTGTTACCCTTTTATTCTGTTACTTGATAGAGTCCCCTCAACTTCCCAAAGTGGTAGTAGATGTTCTAGCAGATGTTTAGTATGTAACAACTATGCTATCTCTACTAAAGCTGCACAGACAGATGCTTATTTTCATTTTCTTTCTTCCACTTTCTTCAGAGACAAGGGAAGAAATAGATCTGTATGAGGAAGTTGACAAGTAGACTTCAAAAAACACTCTCCAATAGTTTTTTTGTTTGACAGCTTTTCTTCTTCTCTTTCTTTTGTAGGACACAGATGTGATGGCTAGAGCTCTGCTCACCATACAAGTAGAGAATTCTCTTGAGGATGGTGATTGATACAGACAACCCAGGCACACTGAAGGTACCACGAGCACCGAGGATGCTGTAGAGCTGCTGAGACACCTGAGCTCCTTCAACACATAAGCTAGAAAAATGACTTTCTGTTTTATTTTTAGGTGCTCTTGTTTTCCAAGCTAATTATTAAGTGTCTATGAGTATCTCTGAAGGATTCCTAAAGGATTTGTGCCAATGGTGCCTTGTGGTCGTAATGACAGGTACAGTAACAAAGAAATTCACATCACCATAGCCAGAGGGTGTGTATGTGTGTGTGTGTGTGTGTGTGTGTGTGTGTGTGTGTGAGAGAGAGAGAGAGAGAGAGAGAGAGAGAGAGAGAGAGAGAGAGAGAGAGAGAGAGAGAGGAGAGAATTGAATTGAATTCCCAGGCATCTGACTTTCTCTTTTTCCCCTTTATTCTACCCAAGTCCTGTGTCTGTATAAGGCTCCCAGGGCGACAATGTCATTACTTTATTCATAAGGTCTTGCTCGAAGATTTCTTTAAAAAAAAAAACTCTAGAATTAGGCCAGCCAACCCTGTGACGCACAGGCCTCAGTTCACATCCAGGTGTATTATTTTCTCTGAAGTATTAGGTGCCTTGACCCAAGGCATTGCACAGGCTAAGTAAGAGCTCTATCTCTGAGCCATATCCATTCTGCCCTCACCTCAGCTGAGTAGAGAAACTGTATCAAATCTTTTCATCACACTTACTACTGATCATTTCCTATAATTTCACTAATGAGCAGGAAGTAGAGCTTGTGCACTGGACAAGGAGATGTGAATTAAGTTGAGAAGCCTTGGTTTTGGCAACCAGGCAAGTAGAAATGAAGCTCTCTCCCCGCCCGTGCAGCACTCTCTCTATTTTATAACCTATCATTTTCCACATGGCCAGGGAGGAGGGTTTGTTTGACAGTTCTACTGATTTCAGGTTTCTTATTCATTGCAAAGATATTTGTGCATGTTCAGTCACATCCAAATATATATATATATCATACACACACATATATAGCGCGCACACACACACACAAATAACAACTGAAGATAAGCCTAAAACACTTCCTGAGAGGGCAAGTCTTTTCAAAAGAAACAGGAGGCACATTCATCAGGTAGCTGAATCAACAAGAAAGGGCCCCACATTCTCTGAAGCATCAGCCACACTGGGAGATTAAAGCCGATGTCACTGGTATGTCTATGGCCAGAAGAAAACGCAAGCCAAAGCCATTTGCTGGGCCTGAATGAGTTTGTTGCATCTGGGCTGCTCCTTGTGACTGCACACCTGGGGGCATCCTGCTAGCCAGGAGAGAGTGGCTGGGACCCAGGCAAAATTGACCACACAGGTTTACAGAGATTTTAGTACCAGACTCAAGCTTAGAAAGTTCTTTTAAAGTCCGGTTGTAGAAATTTAATATGCAAGTGCCTGCATTATTTATCTGCAGAATATCTGCAGTTATATTTCAACATATTGGTGCATTCCACTGAATTGACCTTATGCTAATTTATTTGCAAGGGACCAGGACATTTCCATTGTTTTTGTTAGAACACATTAATATATATATACATATAATATAATATATAATATAACATCTATTTTATGCATATATGCCTTAAAAAGCTATCAAGAGGATCCTAACTCTATACTTGTGGATTAAATCTACCTAACTGTATACTTTCAACACTCTTGTTAACCGCTGCCAGCGATTGCTTGGTAATAGATGGGTTTTGATGTTATCTACATGGCTTCTCCTTGGCGGCCTTCTCCATTTAAAGCCACTTTCCTGAGAGGGATGTACATTTTGGGCATCTGAGTATATTTGTAGAACTAGTAGTTATGGTAACAAGGCTAAGTTTACATGTCCGTCCACATCAGCACCATGTACTCAAGATGGATTTCAGCTGCCAAAAAGGTCACTCCAAACTGCTTGCACAGACCTGTCTTTATGCCCCTGTTTATTATGCTCCGTGTAGTAGATGTCTTAGGCACTGGAAAGCGCGGCCATATATCAACAGCTCTCTGGTGGTTCCGAATGTTCTAAACAAGAGCAAGGGTGCACTGAACCTCCCATGTAAACTTTATACAACAGTTTCAGCAGAACTGTAATTATTTACAAAATGATGGCATGAGAAATCTCTGGATTTATATCTTACATTAAAGTAACTTAGATGGTGTCTGCATAATTCTTGTGTTCGTGGTAGGTTCGCAATTTATTTTGCTTTATTTGGGTTGCACTTGGTACAACGCTAAGGCTATTTTCATTAAATTCCGAAAGGAAAAACAACAAGGACCGAACAGGTTTCTGAAAACACACGTCAGTTAAGTCTGGTATATCGGTGGCCCCATGGAAACTTGAATTTGTTTTTGCCTGGGCTCAAAATATTGTGCATTGGTAATATAATGTGAAATATACATTTTCCTTTTTTTTTTTGCTGTTATAACAAACTAACGTAAGAAAAAATAGGTCATTTTAGAAAAATATCTGTAGCTACTGAGCCAACTAAGTCAGGTGGAATTTAGAACTTCATGTCCCTTTCAAAATTTTGTTCCATGTCCAAACCAGCAAATCTAGGCACAAAGCTCCCTTTCAGGCCAAGGGGACTCCCTGTTTGTACTGGCATCTCAGGGTGGGCATGAAAAAAAGGAATGAAGCCTCGGAGAATGTGGAAAAACCCCACTTCGGTGAAGATGGCAATCTTAAATAAGTGACATTGTAAAATATATGATACATATGTAAAGTTGACTGTATTTCCATGTGTAAACTGTATCATTTAGTAGCTCACAAAAAAATCATGTCTTGTCATTTTCATAATATCTGTATCTACTACTGTCAAGGCTTCTCCCCATACCAAGAGAGACCTTAGGCCACTGAGGTCTTTAACAAAGGTAACGTAAAAGTCTCTCTTACGGCTTATCTGAATAGCCAGTTCTGTTAATTATGCCTTCCTCTTTCTTTTACTCTTGTGAAGTTTAATTTTGTTTTTGCACCAGAACCCTTGGTTCACCTCTCACCCGGGGTGTGCTCCACCTCTCACCTGGGGTGTGCTCCATCTCTCACCCAGGGTGTGCTCCACCGAGACGTGTCATTTGGTGTTCAGCGGCAAGACTCCAGATACCTGCCGTGATGGTTACCGTGTTACTGTTAGCATACTGTCCGGCCTTTACCTATTGCCCACCATCACTGGAGGAAAGAAAATGACTATTTATCACATCTCTTTTTCTGCGACTGAAGGCAGAAAGCAGGAGGGCTTGCGAAGTGGCTGGGCTCTAAGGGGATGGCTTGCTTTGAAGCAGGCACGGCTCTGGGAGTGCCTGCTGACTTCGGAGTATGAAGAAGAGAGCCTAGACAGTGGCTGTTATTCTCTGCATATCATTAGTGGGGGTAACTTAGGTTGGCTCATTTCCTCAGGTGCTGTCAACGTCACTTATGTAAGGTGTTTAATTTCACCCACCACCAGGAGGCATTTTTTTTTTTTTTTTTTTTTTTTTTTTTGTAATAGCAGAAGTTTGTCAAACTGGGCTTGGTACATTAAACATATACTGTGCTTGGGCTGGAGAGGAAACTCAGTGGTTAAGAGCACTTGCTGACCTTGCAGGGGACCCAGCTTTAGTTCCCAGCACCCATACTGGGGGGTTTGTGACCACCAATAACTCCAGTTCCAGGAGACCTGACTCCTTCGGGCCACCCCAGGCACCTGCAAGAATGTGGTGATAAAAACTCATGCAGGCGCACACACACACATCTGTATAAATAAAAACAAGTAAATCTTAAAAACAAAACCCGCAAATATAAATCCTGAAAAATTACAGACCTTATTATAATTTTAAAAACAGATTTTATATAAAAATTTTTTCCTTATATGGAAAATAAACTGACCTCTCGAAGCACAGATGATGGCAGAGAAATGTTTCATTGGGAGCCCTGACATTTGTAGAACTAGACGTGAGGGCATTTAAAATGAGCTTTAGAATTTACGTGGTGGTTCTGTGCCTCATTTAAAAAAGTACGAAACGGGGAGAACATAAGCTTACGCTTAGTTGGAAGAACCAAGGGGAAAAGGTAATGTGCTTTTACATCTTGGAGACTGTCACATTGTATTCATTTTTTGTGGTTGATTTTACACAAACTACCCTGCCTCTTAAAATGTCACTTGTATGAATTTATTTTGAAGATTAGAGTTGTGTACAAAGGTAAGCACACTTTCTTGTCTCTTTCAAGAGGAGGCAATGCGTTAAAGGACAATTTTATGATATGTCTTACATTTATCGAAGTTCCCCCACATGTAATCTAAACAGGTGTAGAAAAAAGGGGTAGTCTTCCCTGGTTTACATACATCTTATTTTAATTGCTTTAAAAATAAAGTTCATAGGGGGCTCCATAGTGTAGTGGCTATCACCTCTGCTTTATAAGCAGAAGGTCCTCGGTTCAAACTTCAGTACAACCTGGTTCACTCTCTTACAACTACCCTAGAAAAGAAAAAAAAATTAAGACTTTTCTTAAAAATAAAGTTCACAACAATGGGGCCCAAGGATCACTTATTTACAGTTATAAAGATAATACAAAGAGAAGGGGATGACCAGAGCTAAGTCCTCAAACAGGAGTCTATTGGTGACACAGCTTTTGGAAGCGATGATTCAGACATACGGCATCCATTGAGGTGCATTAGAAATCTCAAATTCTGGACTATAAACAATCTTGGGGCAAACAATGTCAGATTTTCTAAAGCTGGACTTTGGGAGAGAAGAGCTTTCATTTGCCCAAAGAACTGTCAATTACTCCAAGTAAGTGCGAATGCACACAAATATGGAGGGCATGCTGAAGAGAAGAGGACATCGTTTCTATAATCTATCTATCATCTTTCTATCTAATTATCATCTATCTATCATCTATCCATATATCTACTTGTGATCTATTTATCTTCTATCTATCATCTATCTCTATCATTTATCTATATCCATATATCATTCAGTCTATCATCTATAATCTACTTATCATCTGGAAATCTACCATCTATCTATCTATCTATCTATCTATCTATCTATCTATCTATCTATCAATCATCTATCTATCTATCATCTACCTATCAATCATCTAAGTACCTGTTTCTCTCTTTCTCTTAATTTGGAGGTATACTGCAAGATTTGTGTAAGAGGTACATGTACATATGTGTGTTAAGAAGTGCACACCTGTCTTGACTAATCGTGCAGTATGCCTTTTTTTTTTTTTAGGCTAGCAACCATCCAGCCCCAGTAACATTCCTGTCTCCACCTCCTACATCACCAGAATCGTAAGTGCTCTAGACTGCTGGCTGTTTAACGTGGGTGTTGAGATCTCAACCTGTACATTCACGTTTGTGTAACAAACACTTTTCCTGCTCACAGAGCCATCTCACCAGCCCCAGGACATAGCCATTTTTTTATTTTTATTTATTTATTTATTTATTTTAAAGAAGCCTCCTTTACTCACTCTGGATAAAAAGAAAAACTGTAAAAATCTCTCCACACTTCATCAACTCAGTCTAGACAGCTATGGACTGTGGTCCATTATAGCATGGATGGTTGGCGAAAGGGGGTGCGCAGAAAGAAGAGGTGGCTGATTCTCCGTCCTCTAAGCTTAACCCACTCAGACTGTCGTAAACTGCCGCTGAGGTATGGGAAAACACCAAGGTAGGGATTTTCCCCCAGGCTAAGATTTGGTGGTAACTTCTCTAACCAGAGAAAGCAAGCCAGGGAAGATATATAGTTGGCTTTCCCAAACAACTTTCTGGGTTCCTAGCAGCCTCTCAGGAGGCCTCAATGAGAGGAGACTGAGTGAACAGGATCTCCCAATTTGGTAGCCAAGGGAGCCTGCTTCGGAGCTGGATCACTTCCCCTCCCCCACCTCCCCTCGCAGTACTGGAACGTGGAAGCGTCCATCACCCAGCCTGTAGCTCTAGCAAGCACCAAGAAACTTGAGGGGGGTGTTGTTGTTGTTGTTTGCTTTTCCTGATGAACACTGTCAAGGTATTCAAAAGTTTACATGGGGACCTCAGGATGTCACAAACTAAGAGAGCTCTATCCCTCTGTGCAAACCGCGAACCAACCGCGCTCAAAAGTAACAGACTACAATACCTCCCACATGGTTGAGGCAGTGGTTAAAGCCACAAGCACGTCCTCGGATGGTTTCAAAGATAACTGGGTTCAGTTTTTTTTTTTTTTTAACTTTCATTTAAGGATACAGTTGATGTTCAGATCCAACCCATAGCGGTGAATTCTTTATACACAGATGCCTCGGCCAAGGCAAGAAGAGGAAAGAGAAATGGCTCTCACCGTCCCCATCCCGTGTTTCCTTCACGCTTCAGACACAGATGAATGAAAACCATCCACTCTCCCACAGCTTTCCTGAAAGGCAGGAAGCTAAGAGTTTCCGACTGGAAGGACATCCACTTGCCATAGAAGTGGATGCAGTGGTCCCAGAAGCCAAGTGACCGTCGCGGAATGTCATTCAAATGTCAAATGTCATCCATCAGGGACTCAGTGCTCAAATCCAAACCTTGGACAGGACTGTACTTTAAAGGATGAAGGAACCGGGTTTGTAATCCTGTGAGACCAGAAGATCATGACCGCAACTACTTTACTTTACTTTACTTACTGGTGAGTGGGCCAGTTTTCTAGGAGTCTCTGGATTTGTTGTTGTTCCTTCGAAACAGCCTCCCTGTAAAGCCTAGGATGCCCGGGACTCTTAATCCCCCTGTTTCAGTGCCCACGGCGCTGGGATTATAAGTGAACAACCATGTCCAGCTTGTTCATTCAATCCTGCATACACCCTGCTTTATCAGACCCGATTTCTAAACTTGACCTCACTCCCCCAAATTATTAAGCTATTGTTCTGATTAGTTACAGCCTCTGGCCTGGGTTGGGCACACACATGAGACTGTTTCAGTTTAAATAATCTTTCCTTGGGACTGTCATCGCCACCCCGAGTCCTGTATCACTTTCCCTACAGCTGCGGCCAGTGTCCTGACTCACACTGCTATATCGCTGATATTCTGTCCATCCTAACCTATGGGAAACACTGTTGAGATAGTCACAAGCCTATCTGAGGCCATTTCAATATGGTGAGCATCACAGCACTCTGCACTACAGAACATGAAGATTTCTTCTTAAAAAAAAAAATTATAACTTTGCGGTGGAATCACCAGACTCCACCATGCTATTAAGCAGTCCCACTGGTGCATACATTTCTTTGCAAGCATTTGCTGGGATATTGTAAATTACTTAACTACAGCAGCAGCATACTTTCTCTCCCTTAGTCTTGATCTGATCCCCGAGGGGCTATTTATTACAGATATATACAACTTGTCATTGGAAGTGAAGTTAATGTAATATGACACAAGTAGCGCACGTTGTTTAATGTGTTCCAGAAAGTTAGCAAATTTAGTTCAGTGGCTGTGTTACATGGTCTTCTGCCTGGAGAGCAGCAAAGAAGGGAGTGAGGCTGGGGGGCGGGGGCGGGGGCGGGGGCAGATATTAAACACTGCTCACTGTAGGTGGCCAATTAATACACTGTGTCCAAGCTGGAACAAATCTTTCCTCTGTATACATAAAGCATATAATCTCTTATCTGCTTAGGCATTATCAAATATTTTAGCAAATCCTAGTAACTTCAAACACAGGTTTAATGGAATGCAGGGCGTAATCTGGCTGAGAAGGTTTCAAGGGAACTGCTTCGCAATGCCATTATAATCTTATCCCATGTGGAAAGACGTCTGACTTGGCAAAACATGACATGCGTGAAAAACAAAATGCACAGCTCTTGCCTTCCCAGCCACAAATCAGGGGAAAAAATATCGCCGTGATTCTCTCGAACCTTGTGGGTCCGGTTCTCAGCATTTGGTTACCAGATCATATTAATCTGAGGGGAAATTCTAATAGATGACCACATGGTATTAACAGTACAATCCAGCTGGGGTTTGAGCCAGGATTAATTCAACGTTGTGGTTTGTATCTCATCATCAAGTTAAAAGCAATACAATTAATTAGACCGCAAGCACGGAAAAAAAATGGAAACCAACGTAACCAGTAATATAGCCCTGACCAAATTCCAGTTTTCACACATACATTGACTCTATAAATGGATCCACGTCTCTCCCAGTGAGGCTGTCTTTTTAAAAAAAAAATTCCCTGGATGGCTGGGATGTATTTTAAGCATCTTTTCATCTTTTCCTTCTTTGTGTGGGATTCCACCCAGGCACTTGGGGTGGTGTAGATGAACAATTGTCAAGTAGGTGTGGTGAGAATGCGGCAGATGGAGCAGGACGCCAGAGAGAAGGTGCAGAGAAGCAGCTGGGGGAGGCAGGAGAAAGGACACTGTGGGAACCACTCTTCACCTCAAGGGAAGGTGTATGGTGGACTGGACTTACATGTGTGACATCTCACACTTCTTACGTAGGCCAGAATGCACACAGCCAAAGGCAGGATCAGGTGGAAGCCAGGGAAAGCAAAGAGAAAGAGCAGAAAACACCTTACTTAGAAAAAGATGTTTTCAGGTTTTTAATAGCTGAGTAGTATTCCATAATGTAAATGTACCAGTTTCTTTTCTCTTTCTTTCTTTCTTTCTTTCTTTCTTTCTTTCTTTCTTTCTTTCT
>OU015753.1:44261065-44290916 GCA_907169655.1 Acomys percivali
TCTTTCTTTCTTTCTTTCTTTCTTTCTTTCTTTCTTTCTTTCTTTCTTTCTTTCTTTCTTTCTTTTCAAGACAGGGTTTCTCTTTGTAGCCTTGGATGTCCTAGACTCACTTTGTAGATCAGGCTGTCCTCAAACTCACAGCAATCCACCTGCCTCTGCCTCCTGAGTGCTGAGATTAAAGGCGTGTGCCACCACGCCAGGCTGTGTACCACAGTTTCTTTATCCACTCTTCAAATGAGGGATCTAGGTTGTTTCTAGATTCTGGCTATTATGAATAAGGCTGCTATGAACATAGTTGAGCAAATGCTCTTGTTGTGTGATGGAGCATCTCTTGAGTATATTCCAAGGAGTGGAATAGCTGGGTCTTGAGGTAGCCCTATTCCCAATTTTCTGAGAAAGCATCAGATTGATTTCCAAAGTAGTTGTACAAGTTTGCATTCTCACCAGCAATGAAGGAGTGTTCCTCTCTCTCCACATCCTCGCCAGCATGTGCTGTCACTTGAGTTTTTGATCTTAGCCATTCTGATGGGTGTAAGATGGAATCTCAGAGTCATTTTGATTTGCATTTCTCTCATGACTAAGGACATTGAACATTTCTTTAAGTGTTTCCCAGCAATTCAACATTCCTCTGTTGAGAATACTCTGCACCCCATTTCTTAGCAGGCAAATGAATGGAATTAGAAATGATCATCCTGAGTGAGTTAATCCAGACCCAGAAAGACATACATGGTATATACTCACTTATAATTAGATACTAGCCCAACATGGATGTCCTCTGAGAGTCTTCACTCAGCAGGGGATCGGGACAGATGCTGCAACTCGCTATTGGGACTCCAGGTGAGAGAGGTATGGGAGAATGGGGAGATAGAAGGACCCAGAGGGTCCAGGAATCCTACAAGAAGATCATCAAGGCTGGCAGATCTGCACCCAGGGGGCCTGCACAAAGTGCTGTACCAAGGACAATGCATACAGCAAACCTAGACCCTCCTATTCAGATCTAGCCAATGGACAGCGCACTCTCCATGGTTGTAGGTACAGTGGGGACTGCCTCTGACATAAACTGTGGTGCACCCTATTTGACCACTTCCCCTTGGTGGGGAGGCCTGGTGGCACTGAGAGGAAGGGGAAGCAGGCTACCAAGATGAGACCTGATAGGCTGTGGTCACATGGTGAAGGAGGAGGTCCCCTCTGTACAGGTCTAGGGGAGGGGAATAGGGTGAAAGAGGGAGGGATGGAGGAATGGGAAGATACAAGTGAGGGGATAACAATCAGGATGTAATCTGAATAAATTATTTAAAAATAAAAATGAAAAAATGTCTTCAGAAAAGAGCTGTGCGTGTAGGATTTGCTCAGCTCAGGATGTTCAGCACCTGGAGGTTGCGGGGGGGCATGCAGAACAACACTTCCTTGTAATTTTATACAGTAAGCAAAGATTCAGAATATTTATAGACCAGCCCTAGTAAGAACATCACTGGATGGTGGGAGCATGCTCAGATCAGAGCATTCATTTTTTTTTTAAAGTGCCCAGTGACCTCTGGCTATATTTGGCTATAGAGAAGGTATGTTTTTGATCTGGGGCCAGCAGAAATCAGAGCATTACGTCATTACAGCCTGCTGATGGGTTTTCTTTCTTGTTTTTGTCATAGTGGCTGACTTCCTTACTAGACCCGAACAACAGCTATGCTTAGCACCTTCAGTTTCCCAAATTTTAATCGCTGACAAAACACTGTGTCAGGGATCCTGGTGCTGTCCTGAGTGACAGCTTGTTGGTATGGAAGCTGTCTTAGAGATGACACTATTTTACACTCATTTGCACACCAGCCAGTGAGCAGTGCTGGCTTGCTTTCTGCTCACTGGCAGACACAGAAAGGAGGCCTGTGTATTGTGTTTTAAACAGTGTACAGCCAGGCTGGTGCAAGCTCCTTTTTTTCTGATTTATGGGCGATTCTTGAAGCAGTCAGTGTTTCTTCTTATTAAACTTGATATAGGAATGGCCCAAGCCTTCAGTCACGAAGCATTTCTTTCATTTTTAGCCTACGCAATGTAACTGTAATAAATTACAGCACTCCACTATCTATGTTCACCGCATACACTTCCACAGAAGTTTCCAGTCATCCTGCGTTAGCTAATAGATGCTATGAGGTCTGATCCTAAAGATTCAAGGTCCTGTAAACATTTTCCCATTACACAGGCATCCAATTCCTGGGATGTAAGGACACAGTGTAGAGATAGCATTAACCATTTGATGGAAACGCTGGTACTCTGGTGGATAGCTTCCTAAAATGTGGTGGGTATGAGAGATTTTGTCTTCTCCCAGAGTGACTATGAGGAAAATCTCTTTTTTGGGGGGGGGGGTTCTTAGAGGTAAGACCTTGTGTTACCTACCGTCCAGTTCAGTGTCTGACTTTTTACCCTCTTTCAGGAGTGACTCACTTACCAATTCATCTTACCTGGCTGAGGAGAGAGACAAGCAAGAAAAGGGAACTCCATCATTGCACAATGCTGCATCCTTACTCCCAACAGCCAGCTGGAGCTCGCAGAGCTCGCAAGGTTGTGTGTACACCTTCAGAGTCCACACAAACCCCGCAGAATTCTGCACACAAGACCTCCTGTGGGATGTCTAAGCTGCCTTTCAAGTGTCAGCTGGCATCTGAGACATTGGAAAACTTGCCAGTTGCAATTTTGTTCTGCAAAAGCATTTGTAGAGAGCAAGAAGAATGCAAACAAAACACAAGAATCACAAGATTATTCAAATTTTTATGCTTAAGAAATTCTATTGACTATATGATTCTGATTAAGGTTTCAAAAAAAAAAAAAAACTCACACAGAGCAAGTGATAGTTTATTCAAAAATCAATGATCTCCAGTAACATTCCTGAGAGCCTCAATAGGAGGTCAGGCTAGAGTGGGGTTGGGGAGGCTCCAAGAGAATGAATCTGATTCTGATATTGTGGCTCCTCATAAGACATCATAGGACACAAGTTCTTTTACTTAGACTACAAAGTAGATGCTCTAGGGAGAGGGGAGTTGGTTATCACTGCAGCAGTGGAGATATTTTATTTGAGTGGTCCTCTACTCAAGAGGACCAATAAAGACATTCTCAGCATTCACCGTGAGAAGATCAGTCTGTAGGTAGCTCAGAAAAAAAAGGCAAGAAATAAGAATGTTTGTAATGATTTCCTATACCGTTGGACATAAACACAATAGATTTTCTCTGTGGAAGAACATAGACTATGGAGAAATGTTTTTTCAAGAACCTGTAAATCTATGATTCACTCTTCTTTGTAAAACATAATCAGTGTGTGGGGTGTGTGTGTGTGTGTGTGTGTGTGTGTGTGTGTGTGTTTGTGTGTGTGTGTGCTGTGTCCATGCATTTATGAGTGCACAGAGGACACTGTCTACTGTTTTTTTTTTTTTGAGACAGGTTCCCTCAGGAAGAGGTGGGGCTGGCTAGACAGTAGGCTCCAGGATCCACCTGTCCCTGCCTCCTCAGTGCTGGGATTACACACGCACAGCACCACAATCCTAGGGAAGATGGCTCAGCAGGTAAACGCAGCATTGCCCTGCTATTCCACAGCCTCAGGCTGATCTCCGAAGCCCTCTGTGGATGACAGCACCAATGCCTGAAAACTAATCTCTGACTTCCACTTGTGTCCCATGGCACATAGGTGTGTTGCACGTGCTAGCACGCACATGCACGTGTGCGCGCGCACACACACACACACACACACACACACAAATAGCACTTATAAAAAATCTTTACTTAAGGAAATAAAAAAGAAGGCAATATCTTACTGGTTTGAAGTTTGAAGAGGGGTGTGGTGGTAGGGCCCTTTAGAGGCCCATTTTCCCTTTCATTTCCATTCTATGTATGGACAATATTTGTTTCAAAGTGGTGACCATTTTCCTGGGAGTGAGGACAAGAGTGCAGAGCCTCTGGAAATTGACTCTACTTTGAGAATGTTACTCATTCCGGTCTACCTATTGCTTTCCTGACTTCTTTGCTACTATCTCTCAAAGAAAAAAGTTATAAAATAAATAAAAAGCCATTCCTACTATGAGAAGGAAGGCCAAATAATCAGTTAGGAAAGAATTGCCTTAATGAACTGCCAAGCCTCAGCTGGACCTCACAATGTAAACTAAGAGAAAATGCCCACGGCTTCTGCTAAATTAATTCCCATTGCACATGCTAAACCAAAGGTTATCTAGTCTGTCTGCAATCTTGCAAAAGGCATGGTTGCCCAACCAGAGGCCACGGGAAACGGGCTTGGGGTAGGGGTGGGTGGACTATCACAGCTCTTCAAGTGTCACAGTCTAGCAGGATATTTTACCAAACGTATTGGATCTGGAGTTATTAGCTCTATCTAGAGCTCGCAGCTACCAAAAGCAAAGGTATTCAAAACCAGTAGGAAAAGCATTTGTTCATTATCTATGAAGGAATTAAAACTGTTCGCCCACTGGTACAGATGCAGTCTCTCCTTTTCTCCTGAGCAGCATGATGGTGACCTGGTACTTACACTGGGCTCACTTTGAACCTTCCATCTTTCTTTACTCCTTCTCTCGGGGATGGACGCCTGCCTGCCTGCTTACCCATCTCTAGGGATGGACGGACGCCTGCCTGCCTGCTTACCCATCTCTAGGGATGGACGGACGCCTGCCTGCCTGCTTACCCACACAGCAAGCTTGTGATCCCTGTAGCATGAAGAAACTAGCCTCTTTGGGCATTTCTTCCTTCACACTGGGACCGCCAAAGGGATTCCATTTCTGCACACAGAGTGACATCATATTTAAAGGGTAGATACTCAACTGTGATTATTGATTAAGTGAGCAGATGGGATAAGTAAATGGGAAGAGTCCGGGTACTGTCAGTATACTGACAGAAAACAGGACAATTCTGGCTATTCTCTGTGTATCTACTCTTGATATCAGTAACCAGAGGCCTTACTTAGCTGTGGCAATTAAAACACCTGCCGTCAACATCCCCTCCAGCCTTGGTGTATTATTTAAGAGAATTATGGCCCACAGTCTAGGACATTTCTTTTAGGTAAATGATCATTAAGGGTTAATGGCCCCATGCCATCCTTGAGGCCGAGACTTATTTCTAATCAGTCATCGGCCTCCCCCTTGGAACCCTGAAACCCATGATTATTGTTTAATTCCAACACAATCTACCATGCTCGCAGAACGCTCTTATCTTGGTCCTTAAACATAATGAGCACATTTCAGTGAACGTAATCTGCTGTTTACATATCAGTTGCTTTCTCGGAAACAGCCTGGACCCTGCCTCTCATTTCACAGAATCTGCAAGCAGTCTAAGAGGTCCACACACACCAATTCTCTCCTCCGTGGGTTGACACACATACATGTGTTTAGGGTTGCATATTTTAAACTTAGCCGCCGAGGGAAACTTTCATCCCAGTGCCCTGTCCCCTGTCACTTTGTTCTCTACACAGTGGAACACAGAATGGCACTTGTCTAGAGTGTCTGAGGCAGTTCATCGTATGCCTTTTCAGGCTATTTGATAATGATTTTAGAAATACCTTGGGGTTGGTTTCTAACATCAATGGCACTAAATGTATCGTGGATTTTTCCAAAGGTTCTCTTTGCAAATATTTACTGTTGCACAACACTTGGTTACGTTTCTTCAGTCTACATGCTAATCCCCTGATTAGACAGCTCCTACTTGGAGGAGCCAAGACAAAAAAAAAAAAAAAAAAAAAAAAAAATCACTGTGCCCGCCAAAGGCAAATAGACTATGGATGTCTCTCAAAATTCCGTTTTTTTTTTCCTTCAATGGCTTTTATTTTTGTTTTCTGATAAAAATAAATGATGTAGACTAACAAGCCACTCATTGATCTTTGACCTCTTTGGCAACATCAAAAGCATTTTAAAAGCCAATTAGTGGAAATACAGAGAAAAGGTCATTTTATTACAGCACTCAGCATTGCAGCCATTACATCGTACATAGATTCAATTACCCCATGCCTTTCATTAGAAAAATTGAAAGGAAAATAGCCTCCATCCTAAAGCAGATAGATGTTTGCATGCACAGATTTCCCTCATCCTCAGACTTAATACAGTGATTTCCTGCAACAGCCTGCACATGGAGCCCTGTGAATGCGGTCCTCAGCATCTCTTTATGTGAATCAGAGACAGCTCTGAGAAATGATGCTGGCCGATAACCCCCAGGCTAATTTTAGCCATTGGCTTTAATTGCTTTTTGAAAACTGCTCTTGACAGGACTGGTTCAGAAGATGTTATCCATAAAAGAGTCAAGATTTTCTTTTGGTTTCTTTCTGTCTTTTCTTCTCTGGCCCTGGTGGTGGTAAGGTGGAGAACAGAGGGGAGAGTTAAAACCGAGGGCAAGAAGACCACGCTGCTGAGTATAAGCCTTTAGAAATTAAAACAATTACTCCATTGAATAACCACTGAGTATGTTTTTAATTATGTTTATAAATGCTTTGTTTTATAAGAATCACTTGTGTACATGTGTGTGTGCGCGTGCGTGCGTGTGTGCGTGTGTGCGTGCATACGTGTGTGTGTGTGTGTGTGTGTGTGTGTGTGTGTGTGTGTGTGTGTGTGCATGCTGGGGGATGCTAGGGCTTGAAGCCAGATTGTTGTGCATATTGGGCAAGTGTTCTACCACTGAGCCACATCCTCAGGCCACTTATATGTTCTTCTGTCCTTATTTGATTTGAGAGCCTGCTGTCGTAAAGCATTAGGCTAGCTACACCTAGGACAACACAATGAAATGAAAGGATTGTTGAAGTTCTAGAAAGTTATATGTCTCCTTGAATGCCATACTATGGTAAGTCATCTTATACATTGTGCTGTGTCATGACTTCTTTAGCCTGCCCCATTAGAATTGGTAGACATTTTAGTATTCTGTAGTTAAAAGACCAATATACTTCATTAAAATGTGAATATTCAATTTTTCTATAAGCTTGATGTGTGCGTGTGTGTGTGCGTTTCATATTTTTAATATACATACACTCAAAGTAAGCAGGTACTACAAGAAAGCCACTCCAAAGCCACTGGAACAAAAAGCTAGGTACACTCTGAAATGAAGCATAATACAATAATGTAAAAAATATGTGGAGCTGGTGGAATAAAGTCATCAAGGTCGCTTGTAACACACAAGCTCAGGTACTGAAAAACCGTATCGGACTTTGATTTTCTGAGCAGGAATTTCCAGCTCTTTCCTGAATGCTTTTCCTTTAAAGTACAAGCCGACTCCGATCATCAGAACCAGATGCCAGGGCCTTTCCATTCAGCTGCACTTATCAGTATTGAGTTTGAAAGGTCCAAAACATCTGTATGAGAACTTGACTGTGCCTGCAGTCAGGTCCTATTCACCTGACGTGAGAACCAAAGCCTTTGAAACAAAAAAAGAAGGCAAGGTCACTCTGACCACATTTTCCCCTTTAACTCTTTTAAGTTGAAAATTTATTTGTTCAAAAACTTCACATGCTTGGGCAGCACACAAACTTGCTGGCTTAGCATTTTCAGACTGCTGGCATTCCGGAGTATACCTTTTATACACTCTGGTCAGCTCCGTTGGCCGCCTGATGGACATGATGGAGAGTGGTCAGTGGCCAAGCCGTACTGCTGTCCCACAACTGTCTGCAGTGGATAGGCCAGCCCCAAAGTCACCTGTCCACTGATAGACCCAACATGGTGTGAGTGATGAGCTTATATCGAGTGTTCCTATGGTTATGAGAAGAGCCAGGCCTTTTGGCTCCCTCACTGCCTTTCTCTTGGGCATCAAAATACCCTGTGTACCATTTCTACAACTCCATTAAAAAATTCTACATAAAAAACCCTTTAATTCTTATGACAGTCATGTGAAAAATTTATATACTTAATTTAAACAGCGTCTACAATTCATGAAAATAACATAAATTCAGAGAATAAATGATTTCAAAACCGAATTTAACCCAAGACTTGACCTACTGAGATAGAATAAAAAATGTCAACTATATGTTAATATCTGGTATAATGTATGAAAGCAGGTAAAATAATTAAGTGTTCTCTGTATAGCAAATATGTGGAAATTAATGGAACTAAACCTAGTTCTTAGAAACCAATATCAGAAATGAAAGAGGGACATCACTGCATAAACCACAAAAATTTAAATTATAGTAATAAATTATAATATGCATACATTTTGTGCTTAGATTTAAAAACAAGCACATTCCTTGAAATGAAAAAATTACCAGTGGTCACCAGAGAAAAGACAAAAATGCTTGAATCATCCTCCCTCTGTCCCTCTGTCTCTGTGTGTGTGTGTGTGTGTGTGTGTGTGTGTGTGTGTGTGCGTGCCTGCCATGCATGTGTGCAGATGTATGTGTGTGTGCACACATGTAGAGGGCAGATGTTGATATGCAAAACTGTATGACATTAAATCCAACTAATGCCATGTATCACACTGAAGGGAAAATACGATTGCCTCAACTTGTTATAGAAAAATCATTATGACAACCTAACATGATTCGCGGCAAAAATTTTCAAACCAGAAACAAGAGAAACAAACTCCCACCCTTTATGAAAAGAACATCCGTACAGTGCTGCGAATCATTGTGTTGTTCCGTGCTGTAAGAACAGGATACCTGGTGTCAGTGGGTTCCATGGCCTGGCTGCCAGCAAAAACCAGGGAGTCCCGGCAGCAGCAAAGAAGCAGGAAACCCCACCTAGAAATGAAGAGTGCTTGCTTTGAATCTGAATGTGTTCCTACAAGATTATTTCCAATGCTTGTTTCCCAGCCTGTGGCATGGTTGAGAGGCCATGATAGACTGAGTAGGTGGGACTTAGCTGATGATGTGAGAGGCCATTCTCTCACAGGTGGCACTTAGCTGGAGGAAGCAAGTCACCAAAGATCCCATCCCTTTACAGATGATGATGGCCCTGCCCCCTTCCTGCAGCCTTCTGCTTCCAGATGTAAATGGGTCCCCGCTGGCTTGATAAGGTCTCCAACTGTGGACAGCAATAAATACTTTCTCACATTGTTTCTGTCAGAGTTTTGGTCATAGCCATAAAAGTATAACTAACCCAAAGAGGCGAAGCTCATACCTAGCCTTTCTTTGGTCAAAAAAATAAAAATAAAAAAATCATTTCACATCTCCTTTTTATTTTCTTTGAATTTTACCTTTTATGGTCCAGTTCTCGCCTTATGCTCTTCCCCACCTAATTTTTTCAAAACCATAAGAAAAGCCTATTACAATAGTACAACAAAAGAATTCGAGACCCTGAAGCCATCTCAGGGACAGTTAGCAGGAGACTTTACAGTCAGGACCTGGTCTTGTTGCAATGTGATAGCAGGAGAACAGGCGGGCTCAGCTCTTAGGCCTGTGACATTAACTGGCTGAAAAGTGGTCTTCTGCAGCACAGTAAGAGTGTGCCAGCACATTTCCAGTGCTTTCGAAAAAACAAATGGCATCAGCAGACAGCGGTATTGGGGTATCACTGAACTAGAACAGGGAGAGGGTAGCTTTTGGGTTTTTCCCAGGGTCCAGGCTACTGTCTAGTGCACACACGCAGTGAGATTGAGACATCCAGCTCAGATAGAAATGAATGGTCCCATTTCTTTTGGATGAAAAGCTATTGGCCCAACAGGCCATAACTCAGTGCTGCATGGCTGAGCCACACTAGTTGAAAAGATCTTTTCATGTTGCCTTTACTCTGTGCCTAATCAGTCTGCTCTTGAGTAACTATCTGGACCTCACTGATGGGAGAATGCTGAGCTGTGCTCTCCATGCCATGGCTGCGATGGCCCTTTGACAATACAGTCAGCACAACCGAAAGAGACTTCATTGAGAATCCTAGAAACATCAGCGGGTGAGCCTATTCGCTAAGTGTTCAAAAGTATATGTGGGGGAGGGCATGCCAGTAGAAGATTCTCCTCTGTGCATAGAGCACCCACTCTTTGAGCCAGTCAACACTGAGGCAGTTTTAGAACTAGCACCTCTAGATTTCACATTTAGAAATCTCCATCAAATACCCATGGGCAGAAAGGGACCAACCAACCAAGGATACTTAACTCACTCATTACTCAGTTTCTTCATCAAAGAAAAATGAAGTGTCTTTTCGTCGCCTATTTCTAACATGGGGGCTACTAAGGGGCTCGCACATAACTTACTTCTCTTTAGGATAGGCACCAGAGGAAAAGGCTAGAGATGACAGCTAGAAGCTTCCAGTGATGTTTGTCCCAACTTTCAAAGATTTTTCTCTACAGGAGAGGCGTGGGTTGAGAGAAAAGTGGTGTGGCCAGGGCGTTTTTCCTCATTAGCGCTAATGCTCGCAGAAAGTGATTTTGGCTTCTCTGTCTTTACAACCATGAGGATATCATTTCCCTTTTCCTATTCATACACTTGTATACACAAGAAAACCGGGGCCTCATTTCTGGTTTTGCTTTCTCTCCTCATGGGACTTTGCCAATGTTCTCAATTTAATTTAAGGCATAAGTGCAATGGGCTGACTTTGGCTTCACTTGAAAGTCACATATTCATGAGGATAAAAGAAAAGCGCTGTGTGGATTCTGAGAGCCCACAGCCTATTCTGTTTCAGTTGATAGCTCTACTTCCTTCATGTACACGGCATGCTTTATGTTCATTATATATCTTTGTGAATGGGAATTGAAGAATTTGTAGCAACACTGAACATACGAGGTGCTCTTAATGGCCCGTATCTTGTCCTGATTGGTCTTCTTTTCATGAGGCCGAGTTATGTTGGCTACAGAAATATAACGCTGGTACAGAAAATCCAGTGATGGGCTGGCAAGTAGCAAAAAAAAAATTCTAGCTCGCTTTAATTCTCCGTTGCTATTTCCTCTGAAAGATGCTGAGAAGCTCGTGTCTGTAGGAGTCTGGCCTTCCAAACATGTTGGCAGCTTTGGCCTCCTCTTGAGTCCTGGCTGGTGAGGGATCTGTCTTTCTTTGAAGGGCACTCCAAGACTTGAACAAATGAAATGGTTTATATCTGCATCTGTTTGGCTTCCCAGGTTCCATTAGACTCCTTCGATGGAAACCGTGCCAGTAATAACCTCTGCTGGGAGGAAAGGACAAGGCGGGAGGGAGAAACGAAGCATACTGGACAACTGACTTTATATTTTAGAGTTTGAAGAAAGAAAGCAGGACATAGTGTGGACTTGCCTTAAGTAAATATTTCATTGTATAGGTGACCACACTCAAGTGTTTTCTTAGGAGATGAGAGGAGTGATCCTGCTTAATGGGTCCAAGCACAGTATCAGGCCACAAATGTGGTTTGATGCCAAAGAAGAGCAATGGGGCTACATCCACTGGTCCTGAGCTGCAGTAGTGTCTCTGGGTGTAATTCCGCTCCTGTGATGCTTTGAGAGACTGTGTTCAATCCAGTCAACACATCCTAAAACAATGCTGGCCTGTGGAACACTCACATCACACCAAACTCCGCAGACAGGGTACTTGAAGAAGAGCAAGGGAGGAAATCAATACATTTATGGAATCCTGAGGAATCGGGATGTGCATGGCTGTCATCGCAGCACTGAGAAGGCAAAGGCAGGAAGATCCCTGGAGCCAGTGGAGCTGAGTAGGTGAACTCCAGGCTCAATGATACTGAGCTCCAAAACCAAGTCAGAGAGCAGTTGAGGAACTATACTCCACACAACAGCCACAGCATACATTCATATGTGCATGAAAACAAATCTGCATGCGCACCCCCTCCCGACACACGCATGCACGCACGCATACACGCATGCGTAAACCCCACACGTAAGCTCACATACATAAGGGTTTGAGAACCACGGGAACACAGGAGCCTGAGAGCAAGCTGCCAAGCCTGATGGGTTGTCACACAGTAGATTCAGAGGTAAGGCATGCGGCATGGATCCAAGGATGGAACTAAAACTACAGGGCGTCACATTTCAGAGTCACCAACCCTTGAAACCATAAGTAAGTTTTCATCAGAGGCTGTTTTCATTTCTTCTCCATACCCTCATTCCCTAACGAGTGCATTCAGTTTGTAGGTGCTGGGTAAATATTTGCAGAATGGATGAATGAATAATTCTTATTAAAGGCTCATTTGTTCTGATTTAATGGAACGGTAATTGGTTTTACCAGGTCAGCCCCTGCCCTTTCCATTGCATTTCTCCAAGAACTATGTAGCTAACTAACTGATTAACTAATTTCTCTGTCTCTTGTTTCTTTTTCTCTTTGTAAAACAGCATCATCATTATTTGTGCTGAAATAAGGCAGGGTGAATGCAGCCTGCTTCTGCTTTGTATGTCCCGTTTGTGCCACCTCTGCTTTTGAGGTGACTGAAGGTGATCAGAGTTCTGGCTTTTAACATGTGGTTAAGTCTGAAAGGTGACTACCAGTGACCACCCACCCCCTTCTCCTTTCTGTACCTTAGTTCGGCTGTCACATAATTAACACTTCCTTTTATGGAAGAGTGTCTGGGGAGTTTGCTGATCAAATAACTACCTGGGGATTCAAACAGTGAACTCTAGCTTGACGGGGAGGGAGGTTTCTCCACGGGCACTTTAGAACCTCAGCCTGCCAAGGCTTGACCCTTGGTGTCACCTCAAAGATCCATTGATCCACTTCCTTTGACCAGGGAGCCAGGTCAAGGGAAAGTGCGGAAAAGTGTGCATTGGGTGTGTAGAAGTGTGTACAGGGAAGGAAGACCGAGCTCTGCCAAAGAACATAGAGCCGGTAATTGGAACACTCCTGCTACACTGGTTTTTTTTTTTTTTCAGAACTTTGCACGGTGTTAATCTTCTACTATTTACTTACTTTACTGTTTGCTAATTCTACTTTATTTTGCAATAAACCCTTTCAGCAGGCCTACATGGAAGAAAACTCAACCATACGTTACAGGAAAGTTTAAGTTTTCATTTCAGTTCACAAAATATTGGTTGTCATTTATCATCTATGGAAGGGACAGGGTGACATCACTGGCCGTGTGAAAACCAAAAGACACAAATCTCCAGAAAAATGTTTACGTTTAATTAGATCAAACTATATGAAACTGCCATTTTGTGGGTGAAAAAGCAAAGAGGTTTATCGTATTAAGTAATTTAACACTTTCTAAGTAACTCTTTATTGTAGGATGATATTTTATCATAATTTGTGGCAGAGTCTTCATTTATTCTTTTGTTATGACTTCACTGATTCAAATACCCATTTTTATAAACTGAGTTTTACCCATTTTCCATTCTGATATTATTTCTATGCATTAGTAAAAGTTGATGTTGACTTCTAGAGAGATGGCTCAGCAATTATGAGTGCTTACTGCTTTTCCAGAAGATCCGGGTCCAGTTTGCAGCATCCACCTGGTGGCCCACAATGGTGTAACTCCAGTTCCTGGCTATTTAATGCCCACTTCTGGTTTCCACAGGCATTGCACTCACGTAATACACACAAATGCATGCAAATGTATATACAAATCTTTAAAAAATGATGCTGACTTAATTAATGGTATATATTTGCAATTATTTTAATGGTGCCAATTTTACATCGGATGCTTCACTTGAAAAAGGAGTTCAGTGTATCACAGCTTAGGAGATGATGGCAACGTGTATTCAAACTTTGGAAAAGCAGATCTCTGTTCAAAGCAATATTCTTCTGAATTAAAAAAAAAGCTGGAGGGCAGAAATATACTTAGAACTAGTTCTTCCATATAGACAGCTCACAATCCCCTCCAAACATAGCGAGGCTTTCTGTGGTAGTGAGACAGTGTTCATTTTCTAACATATGAAGATACGTACACATGGGCAATCATGCTTAAGAGTGTAATAGCAAAGCCCATTTATGTATTTTTGAGCCTGAAATTTCCATTATTTTATTTTTAAGTTATTTTACTTTTGATATTACAATTAAATCATTTCTCCTTTCTTTTTCCTCCCTCCAAAATCTCCCACATACTTCTCTCTACTTTTTCTGAATTTATGGCCTCTTTTTAAATCCATTTTTGTTACATGCATATACATATGCATATCCATAGACATCAGCTGCTCAGTCTGTCTGTGTATTTGAACAGGTGCTCGTGAGTCACAACACAGTGTGACGGTCAGAGGACGACTTACCAAGTCCACTCTGTCCGTGCAGCACATGGTTTCTGGACATCAAACTGAGGTCAGCAGGCTGGTGACCAAGTACCTCTGGCTCCTGCACAATGTATCTGACCCGAATTTCACTTGGAAACATGGAATTTTTTGATAAATTTACCAAAATGATCCCAAACAGTCTGGATATACTTACCAAAAGGAACATTTTTAACAAGTTCACTAAAATCTAGTTACAGGTGTTTAATCAATTAGAATATTTAGCTGTTAAGTGAATGGAAAGTTTTATAGCTTGCCATGCTTTAAGAAAACTGGAATAATTGAAAATACTTTGTAAACCAGAAGACACTGAAATACACCTCACAGAAATAAGAGATAACAGAGTAACTAAAAAAAATTAAGCCAGAAGAGTGCAGATGCTATAGGAGATGTTATAGTTTGAAGTACCATGAATCACAGGGGAGGGGTGGGGGCGGGGCGGGGCACGTTGTCTCACCCACGTGCTGTGTTTAATGGGGTATGTTTGCATTTGAAATGAGAATGGGATGAACTTGAGAAATTCTGCTACTTGATAGCTCTACATTTGGTCAATAATTTCAAAAGATTATAAATAGCACATACATATGTGTGTGTATGCACTCACAGAGGTATACATGCACCCTGAATACTGGAAAAAACCAGCACCTGTTAAAATATTTACATCTGTTAGTGCAGTAAGAACTTAAGAATTTTCTTCTACTGAAGGTTTTCAAAGGTTCCCAAATGTGTGTGTGTGTGTACACGTGTGTGTTATTTCTCAGTTATGACTATCTTGATGGCAGATAAGGATAACTTGATGATAGTAACAATTTTCCATTTATTCAACATGAAATATAACCTTGCAAGAAGCTGTAAAACTGTAGATTAATTTAATTTATGAAAAAATTAAATTACTTTTACCATATTAAAATAATTGATTCTTTAAAAAAAACAATGGTGACACTTTCTTTTTCTTTTCTTTTCTTTTTTTCTTTTCTTTTTGAGACAGTTTTCTCTGTGTAGCCTTGGCTGTCCTGGACTCACTTTGTAGACCAGGCTGGCCTTGAACTCACAGTGATCTGCCTGCCTCTGCCTCCCGAGTGCTGGGATTAAAGGCGTGCGCCACCATGTCCAGTAGGGTGACACAAATTTTAAAGCTAAGAAACTGATGAACGAAAGAATGTGGACAAATAATCACATGGGTACATGATTTTGCAAATATTCAGATAAGTAATTTAATGAGATAGTTTTAAAATATTCAGATAAGTAATTTAATGAGATAGTTTTAAATGTTTTTTAAAATTTACATAGACATCTTATTTTTGCTTTTACCAACTGGTTTATAAGATATTAATATTTTATCCATTCACTGATTGTATTTACTATACACTATATATCAGTACAAAAATTATATGACTGAACATGTTTTAGTGATACAGTCTTTTTTCTGTTATGGATATCCCAGTTTTGATGACGACCTTCAGTGGTCTGTGACAGCTGTGTGAGATTGTCCTGGAAAGCAGAGAGACTCCTGCTACAAATATTCTGAAGTAGAGGATGAAATGGTCCTTATTAAGAAAAGTTGTTCATTATCCACTTTAACTAGGAAAGATCCAGGGCCATATCCCTAGGGCTCAACCTATCATATCTTGTCTGTACACTTGTTATTTTAAAGAATAAAACCATTTCTTAAATGAGAAATAGAAAAATAAATAGGAAGGGAAAGTTGGAGGGAAGAAGACAAGATGGACACAAATGGAGGGAAGAGGGAAGACGGGACAGAGTGGACGAGCTAAGAGCCGTTATGCTAACGGACTGCTCTTGTCTTGAGTCAGCTACACTGCGGCGAGTCTGTTGTTAGCCAATGGCCTTTCTACCAGCACACCACCAGGGCTTCACGCACAGCATTATTTTCTGGTGGCTGAGAGGCAAAGGAGCGATACTGGGTGTCCCTGGCCAACGAAGGCCATTGGTAGCCGTGGGTGGTACTCAGACATCTGGAGACGGGATCGCTGGAGGTGGCAGCTATGATGCCACTGTGGGCTGAAGACATTTCCTTGGTAGCTGCTACAGAATTTTCCTTTTCTCCCCCCCCCCCCCCCATCCCCCAGAGCTAAGGACCGAACCCAGGGCCTTGCGCTTGCTAGGCAAGCACTCTACCACTGAGCTAAATCCCAAGCACCAGAATTTTCAAACCGGACAATGTTGACATCTTGCTGGTGGCAAAGAATCGCTGACCTAGGGAGGCCTCCTCTCTCCATGGTGCCAACATCAGCTGTGGCAGTGAGCAGAGCTAAGCAGCCTGGCAGACTTGATATCTAATGAGAGTGCTATAGCTGCACCCTAGGTGCTCCCAAGGAGTTTCCTCAACTCATCTAAGCCTGTGTCTTCCCGAGTGAAGGAGACATAATATTTCTTGCTTGGTTGTACTTTGACAAGGATCAAATACAGTTTCTTATTACCAGAGCTCACCACCTGATAGCAAGTGCTCATCGGATTACAAGTATTATTAGTATGAGTAGTCTTTCTAACAGTGTCATGATTGTGAACACCATCGTCGTGGTCACTGCTGTTATCTCTATCATATGATTTTTTTTCGGTTTCCCTTTTTCCTTCTGTTCTGTGATTATTCCTTCATTGACTCAGCAAGCTCCTTAGCACACCCCAGATATCTGCAGGGTTTGGAGGTAAATAGCCTGAAAGGTGGAAAAGATGTGTACAAACTACTGTCTGGGAGGGGCAACTAGACTCTTTGCCTCTGTGAAGGTGGCAGTCTTTACTAACAGGTGACAGTGCGTTGCCCTTTGACTGAACTCATCAAAGCGCGTATTCCATGATCTACCAGTAAGCACGTGAATGACTTCCACACAGACATGGTGGCCTCCGTGTGAGTGTTCATGCTCCCTGGGTGTCAGAAAGACCTCAATGTAAACTAGACAGACAGGTCAGTCTTGCTTTAATTGTCTTAGGCAGTGATGAAATAGTGATCATAGCAGGTATGGTTGGTGCATCGCACTTAGCCGAATGCTTTGCTCCGCTTCGTCTGGCTCTGCCTGCTGCCTGCATGTCCTACTTTCAAGTTCCTTAAAAGCCTCAGTTTTCCTTTTCATGACTCCCAAATCTGACGACAATTCTATTTCTCCCTGCTTCATCCAGCTGACCAGGAGCAGGACCCTTTTGCTCACTCTGATCCCATCTCTTCTCTGTTGCTGATAACCCTTGCCTCATCTTGTATCTGCCTTTAATCTCATTTCCTCCCTGGGAACACATCCTCCTCATGTGTTCTGGCATGTTGGTATTCTGTTTGCATAGCAAGCCAACTCCCTGAATACCCTCTGTCCTCTGATAATAATTTTTTCTTCCCTTTCCTTCTTCTCCCCAGGGCTTTTAGGCCACATTTGAACACACACACAGGCTTCCTTTGTCTTCACAGAGTTGTCATTGGATTCCACATACTTACCTGACTGCCACTCAAGAGTCCCGCAGCCTCCAGTACATCTCACCCTCATGGCTGTTCCTTAATGCTCTTCCATCTGAGACTGAACTGAAAGCGTTGAGAGGAGCATCATGGGAGGGTGGAGTTGAGCCAGTCCGTTCTCTCCTGAGGACTTGACAAGGACGCCTGCTCACTCCTCTGTCTTCAACACTGGGTGCTTGATCCCCACTTCCTGCCTCGAATAAGCCATGGATTTATCACCACCTTCTTGACTCCATAATATCTAAACAGCACACCACACCTCTAAACTACACGCTAAGCATTGGGAAATACTCAAAATAAAATGCAAGAGGCATCTCAGATAATCCAAACATTTAATGTCCTTCAGTCCACTCTCTATATTTCTCTGTCATCTCTGACCACTGCAACACTGTAATGATTTTCATGCCACAGACAGCAGATGAACAAAGCAGCCACTCATGGCTAACCACTGACCCTTTAGGACCCACATGTCCCCCAGCATTGGCAGGGTCCTTCTTTGTGACTTGGCCTTTAAGTATACTTCAGACTAGTAAGTCTCCAACTCCAACTCCAAGGGCATTTCCAAACTAAATCATTACCTGAAACATAAGCAGTTTATAAATATTCTGCTAGTTAACAATATCAACTCTTCAAAGTTCAGTTTCCAAAGCTATCTGGTGTTCTGTGAGGTGCAAAGAGATGGCTTGAACATGTATGTACTAATGAGGCGGTGAGTATGTGAACTCAGCACATGTTAATAGGGACTGATGGCAGTGACTTAGCTTGGCAAGACTGGGGGAGTCCTTAAGACCTACTGCAATGTGGTGCTGCATCTACAAGATGATTCTGATGCATTGGAACAAAGTTTACACGCAGTTCATGTCTCCCAATGGGCTCCCTCTGCCTTCCTCTCCTAGGCTCATATTTAACTATCATCCATTGATTCAATCTTCCTTCAACCTGTGAGTTAGCACCTATCTCACACCTTTAGGTTTTTCTTCAAGAAACCAGTCATCTGCTTTCCACTCATTTGCATTAGAGAAAAATTAGCAAGAGAAATACCCTCAATGCCCACTTAGTACCATCGCAGTTCAGTAAGGCACTATGCATGATTAAATAATAAACATTCAATACCTATCTACTGAATACTTGCTGACACAAAGGGAAAATCATTGTGCATTGCTAATGTCATTACAAGTGTATGGCCTTCATCATTGCTGCACTCCTTAGACCTGGCCAGTTTTAGACATGACGTGTTAAATTTCAGTCAATAATTGTCATGCAAGCATAGTCAGGTACAAAAAAATGTAAAGCTACATTAGAAAGTTTATATATGCATACGCATATATTACCTAATAAAACATAACAAAATTGATGAAGGAAAATCTGCATTCACTATATCCCTTGAGATATTGTAGGAAGTTGCTCAATGTCCCTTAGAAAGTGGCATTCTTAAACTGAAACATCAGAAAGCACAGTTTCTCATTAAAGACGCACAGAGAAAACATCTGCTGTCAATGTTAACTAGTTGTTCAGTTGTATTTGTGTTTATGCAAATTCTAAATGCAACCACTTTTATACCATGAGCACTGGAGCCAACCCTAAGTATTGGTATAGCTTAGATTCACGAGGGTGAAGATGTTGAAGCTCAAACAAACTTGTGAAATACAAACAGTCTTTTATTGGTGACCCATAATGACCCACAATCAAGGGTAAGCATCTCAACTAAACAATTATCTCTGGGAATTGAAATGTAAACGGACAATGTGCTGTTTGTTCTTACTGTGTGTCCATCTCTGACAACAACACACCTAAATATAGTTCTGGCACGTTAGGGAATTCTTGCTACGACTTTCAGTGTGATGACTTTATTGTTTAGAAGGCAACACGAATAAACGAATATAGTTATATATTTATGGACCCCAATAATCACCTTTCCTGAAACAGAACGCAGTACGACACAATGTAGGAAATGGCAGGTTTTACAAAAAACCATCTGAGTGTTATTCTTTCTCCTCCTTCTCATGATCCTATATCACTCTGTGTCTCTGAAGTCAACATTGCAACAATTTAGCAAAAATTGGGCATAGGGCCCTGCACACCAACCCAAGAGATTACTGACAAAAGTTCTGGTGCTGACTGAAAATTCTAGAAACAGACTTTAAAATGCGTGAAACTATTCCACTGAACGGTGTGCTTAAACAGGGTGAAGATTGGGCATTTCCCGTGTGGTTTGCTACCATGAGAGTGAATGATGACCAACAAGCTCTTACAGGCCTTTCCTCCCATAGGGCACACTGTGGAGATGTGTCCACGCCTACATTTGGGAAGGAGGGAACCCCACCAAAGGTCAGTTTCTGCCTTTATACTGAGTTCTGAGGCTGTGAGATGAGTACAAAGTCTAAGAAGAAATGAATGGGCTGCGCTTTATAAATCCCTGGCTGCCAGAGCAAAGCCATGGTCGCACCATTGTTTCAAGTCACAACTCTGGGGTTCTCTGCACTTTTACTTTGAGTGGATGTTATTTGTGAGCTGAGCCGCACAAACCCCTTGCTGAGATGAATCAGAAGCAACGCGCTTCCATTTACCTTTCTGCAGTCAAAAACCTATGGGATGTGGAACTAAATCGGATTGCCGTGGGCTGTTGTTAAATAGCAACTTGCTTTGTCCTGATACTTGATTGGTGGCTTGATTGGTGGCACACATAGCAAAGAAATGGCACTACGGTTGTGTTGTCGTTGTTTGTTTGTTTTAAACAGTGTAAATGTCCTTATATGGCTTGACAATAAACATAGAGAAACACAATAAAAAAAGGAAATGGTGACTGATCATAAGATACTCTTGAGCCCTTTTCTTGGCCATCTGTCTTTAATTTCAGGCATGTTGCTTTTGAGTAGCGTCCCATTGTAACCAAATATAATAGGATGGGCAAGTTAATGAACTTCGACATGCACCGTCATAAATGTGATGTATCGTCAAGGCGAAGCCACCCAAGATGCAAGGCAGCTACTGTTTTTCTGTGAAGCTACTAGTTTTCAGTACAGATCTCCAGGGACAAGGAGTTGCCTCATTTATCTCTTAGCTGTTGTAAAGTCTCAGACCACAGAGTGCTCTCCCAGCCTTTCTCAGCTTTCTTGCCCTTGACCTCTAGAGATAAAAGAAAGAGGGAGAGAAGTCACAGAAAGATGGGTGCAAAGACATTGGAAGTAGGATTTTGATTCCTCTGAAATAAACAATATGAAAAACATGAAAAAATGTTCATCACTTTTATGACAATATTGTGATTCCTCAATAAATTACAAAATCAATTTTGCCAACACGGAGATGGTGGTTGGTCAATAGACACTAACCAACTGTGTCTTTGTGCCTGTCATGAAACAAGGCCCTTTCTTCAGAAAAAAAAAAAAAAACCCACCACTCATTTGTCTTACATTCTTTCAACTGATTTAGCAGTAAGTAGATACTAATTTCTGAACCCCTGAATTAAATATTTTGCTCATGAAAAGTATTAAAAATGATAATAGATATATAGTGCAAAATGTTAACAACAACAAGGCTTAAAATATTGAGGGAGTCTAGAGCTCACCAAATCTTGATTGAGTGATTTCATTTTGTATGATACTTTGTTATTGAAAGCCATGAATTTAAGAGATAAATGACAACATCCTAGCCTCATTTATTGTCTTACTGGCTCCCCCCCCCCCCCCATCTATTTCCCTTTACCCAAGTGAAAACTTATCACTTCTACCTATTTCAGCTGGTTTAGAAAAGGAAGTTAATTCTCCATTCTCAGGAGTTTAAGAGGGCACCCCAATTTCATGTTAGAACTCATTTTCATTAGGATTTTGCTACCAACTACCAATCTCATAGTAATACACCCTGTGTTTTCTCCTTTCCTTGGAAAGAAATGGACTGTGAATGCAGTGGGGGGGGGGTCACTCCTTAATTGGACTCTTTTGTATAGTAAAATTAGGAAGACTTTGCAAATGTATTTAAGTCCCAAACTTTAATAATACGTTTGATGTTTAGTTCATGAAAAGGGAGAGTCTGTATGCTATATGTAGTCAGGTGAGCCCTGGAACAAGATGGCGCACTTCCCGAAACAGGAGGAATTCTGCTTCTGTCCTTGAAAGGGCAAACTTTGCTGTGCAAAGGTCTCTGCACAGAACAGTCGGTGTTTATTTGTTTATTGTGTTTTATGTGTATGAATAATTTGTATATTTATTATTTGTGTGTGTGTGTGTGTCTGTGTGTGTGTGTATCTGTGTGTGTGCCATTGTGGACTTGGTACTTGTGGAAGTCACAAGAGGACATCAGCTCCTCAGAACAGTGGTTAGGGATGGCTGTAAGCCACTGTGGGCATGTTGGGAACAGTACCCAAAGTTCTCTGCAGGAACAAGTGCTCTTTTGCTCTTTACCACTAGGCCATCTCTTCAGCACCCACCCAGCCCATCATTATTGTGATGTCACTGTGATCATTTGTATCTTTTGTAACAATGGGAGAATGGAGCACACACATGTTCATCCCTAGAAACAGTATGAAATTCTTCATAATTGGTTTCTATCCCCCTGAATTACTGCTGTCAATACCACTCATACTACATAACTGCAGTGTTTCTTTGTAAAGTCATTTGGTCTTTGAAATAATTAATCTGAAGTCATCCTATTTAATAAACTAGAAAAATAAGAATAGTTGGCTAGTTTCATATTGCCTTGTTACTAATAAAAACTTTTTTTCAACGCAGAGAAACGCTAGTGCTAAGGACACTGAGGTCATCACTGCCTGTCACGGACCACTATCTCAGTCAGGGAATTGGTCCTTGGGATCGGAGGTTCTGGGAGCGTAGGTGAACAGAGATAAGGCATTGTGACAAACAGAGGCAACTCAAATTTGAGTTTTCATTTGAGTGTATTTTTCAGCCAAGCAGTCTAGTATTACATATATTTCTTGAAAATTGGGGGTGGTTGTTACATTTTTCCACGGAGCAGATTAGCGGAAGTCAGTGAGCAATCAAGCATACATGGTACAGGCACAGATAGTTTTGTCATAATGTGGGTTTCGACTTTGAATTGAAACAATACAAGGTACAGAGTATATAGTAAAAAGACATCATCACTTTTTCGTTATTGGCTTAGTATCAATATGTATGTGGTCCCTTTGTCCAGGGCCAACGTCCTCTCTGAAACTTTCTCTCTAACGAAATTTGTGCCCAGCACCTGTGTGTTAGGACATTTTTTTTCCTATTTTATTTTTGTTGTTGTTGTTCTTGTTACCTGGAATCTTTTGAAATGCTCCATTACTCTGTAGGCCATAGTATAACTTATTAACTAATGATTAATTTCCAGTCGTGTCTCTTTTAATAAGTAGAAGTGAAGCAGAACTACTTCGGCCACAGACAGTCCCTGGCTTGAGACTACTGCCAATCAGAGAACCACTAGTGCCACGGACACTAAGGTCACCACTGCCAATCAAGTGGCTCTCAGCAAGAATCTGACAAGTTTGTGGAAAACTTCAAAAACAAGGTCACCAAAGAGACATACAGCAAATGTAGATTTTGAGGATTCTTGGCAAATTTCTAGTGTATGCATACAGAAAATAGTGTAGGGACACACATTAAAATTGTATGTTTTAGGCTGGACATGTAACACTGTGATAAAGCTTTCATCTAGCATGCATAAACACACACACACACACACACACACACACACACACACACACACACACACGCGCGCACGCCAGTTTACTGTTTTTGAAAAACTTGGTTGTAACTGGGCATTGACTGAATTCGCTACACTTGGCAGCCCCACTTCAAAGACCAGGGGATAAAGTCACTCTGAGCATCGCAGGCTGACCAGCTTAATCTTCGTGTCACCATTCTGCAAGGTACTTGAACAGACACAGAGAAGGAGAAAGGAGGCGGCCTTTGGTCAGAGTGCCATATAGAGACATTAGGGATTGCAGCTGGTGAAAGTCAGGACCTGAAACACATGTTCAAAGCAACCTGCTCTCCACGGCTGCTGTGAAGACACAGAGTCATGGTCCACAGCTCCTAAGCACAGTTCGAACAGAGCAGTTCTGGGGGACACTTGGAACTCCAAAAAGGCAAGACCATGGTGTGTTCTCTCAAGAAGGCATGGAGAAAACTGGGGAGAGAGTACATTTGATGTACACTTTGAGGCGGAATGGGTTGGACTTCCTGATGGGAAGGAAGGAACCAAAAGCATTTCCTAAAAGTGTCTTAAGCTCCTGCAAGGAAAGTAGCAACGTTTATTGAGAAGAAAAAAAATCATTGATCATGTGTTGTAAGGGTGACATCCAATTTGAGATGCCTTTTAGTTAGTGACCTGAACTTCTTAAACAGAGGAGTGAGATTAGCTATGGATCAGCATAGTACAGCAAGGACTTTGAAAAGAAAGAGGGAAAAATAAAGTGAGTTTGACTCAGTGGAAGAGGACATCCAGTCAGCGGAGATGTGAGAATGATAAAAAACGGTGTGGTTCAGTAAGCGGGGAGATTTTATACTGCGATGCATAGGACAGAGCACGTACCATGGATCTGTAGGGCCCTCAGTGCTTACACAGGGCCTGGAAACATGAAATGCTCTCGTGAAAACAGAAAGCCGCTGCCAATGTTGGATGGGCACATTTCAAGTCAGCCTTGTCTCTTCCTGTCATGTCTTCTGCATGTACCACAGACTGGTCAGTAACAAGGAGTGTGTGGCAGAGACTTGTGGGAAATGAGTGAGTGGTTACACAGGCAATTTGTATGTGTGTGACAAAAAGTCAGCAGGTAAAGAAATGGGTAACAGGCCTCTCGCATGGGAGGCATGCTGATGGCAGAGAAAACCTTGTGAAATACCATGGTGAGGAAGTTGGAGATGGCTTGTTATTCCACCCAGCCTAGTGAGATACCAAGGGAGAAAAACACAAATCTAGACCCTCTAGAAGGCGCTGAAGAAACTCATACCAGATGACTGGATGGATAATGGGATTAGTAAAAGTCAGCTGAAAGTTTTAAAATATTCAAAAATCATCTTTGTGTACGTATGTGTTTGTTGTCACAAGTGTGTGTATGTGTGCATGTGTGTGTATATGGTGCATATGTGTGGTGTTTATGTGTGTGATGTGTGTGTGTGTATATGTGCATGTATATGCATGTGTGTGTATATGGTTCATGTGTGTGGTGTGTGTGTGTGCATGTGCGTGTATATGCATGTGTGTGTATATGGTTCATGTGTGTGGGGTGTGTGCATGTGTGTGTATATGCATGTGTGTGTATATGGGGTATGTGTGTGGTGTTTGTGTATGTGGTGGTGGTGGTGGTGGTGTGTGTGTGTGTGTGTGTGTGTGTAGAGAACAGAGGTCAACCCAGGTGTCATTTTTCAGGATCTATCCACCTTGTTTCTCCTGCAGTCTTGTATTAGACCTGGGGCTCCCATGAGGCAGGCCGGCTAGCCAGAATGTTCCCGCCTCCCCAGGCACCGCCCTGCCTGGCTTTCTGTGTAGATGTGGGCATAGAAAAGAGATTCTTGTTTATGGGCTTAGCACTTCATCTATTCAGCTCTCTCTCTCTCTCTCTCCAGCCCCTTGTTTTCCTCCCCACAGCTCCCAGGTTATTAAATAATGTGGTAATCAAAGTGTATAAAACCCAGGCATCATGGCACACACCCATAACCCAGAAATAGGAAGGCAAGGGCTGGAAAGTCATGGGTTTAAGGCAATTGTAAGCCATACAGTGAGACTTTTTTTTCTTTTTCTCTTTCTTCCTTTTTTTTACATTTATTTTATTAATTTATTCATATTACATCTCAATTGTTATCCCATCCCTTGTATCCTCCCATTCCTCCCTCCCATTCTCCCCTTACTCCCCTCCCCTATGACTGTGACTGAGGGGGACCTCCTCCCCCTGTATATGCTCATAGGGTATCAAGTCTCTTCTTGGTAGCCTACTATCCTTATTTTTTTTAAGGCTATGCTTATCTTTCAATGTGTACAATACTCCTGGTAGAACTTGAATTGATTGAGCTAGTTTCTGGGACGCAATAATGATATCCAGTGAGTGAGTGAACCAAGATCTCACTTTTTATTTTTTATTTTTTAATAATTTGTGTCTAGCTCTAGCTGACCTTCGTTTCCTGCAAAGCTCAGCTGTGTCAGGCACTGCATCACACAGATGCAGATGTGTGCTTGTGTTGTAGTTTTGTGATCTAAAGGAGATTATTCTTACTGGCAGAGAAAACCTGAGGCTCCTCGCTCAGCATACAAAGAGGAGCCCAGACGATGGAAAGGCCTCCAGCAACGTCAGCAAGCGCGTTGGCACTCACTCACTGCTGCCCTCAGAGCTCTCAGATTATACACTCCTTTTATTGGATTGTTATTTTAATGGGACTTTTTAAAGGGCATTTTAATAGCCTCCTTGTTTCAACAGATACACATTGAAAAGCATTTGGAATACCTCCCGGTTGCAACATTTTGATCTCCACATTTCTTAGAATTCTGACAACCTACCAGGTAACAGTTACTATGATAGTATGCTGACACATTCCATGGCTGGCAGTTGCTGGATTTGCCTGCACAGCTTCTTGTCTAAATCGCACAGGCTTGAGATTTACTGCGTTTTCCTGCTCCCCACTTCTCCTTAAAACTACTCCCTCCTTTTTGTTTTAACTCTTCGACTAAACACACTGCAGTTTTTATTTTTTTGGTGCATCTAGGCTGTCAAGTGAATGCCCAGCATAAAACAAAACCAGAATTGGCAGGGTGGAAATTCTTACGTTATGAATTTGAACCATGCTGTCTTAAGTGAAGAATCACAGATAGCTCATTTAGAGCCAAGATATTTATTTTCTTCTTAGTGTTCTGAGGCATGCCACACTCAGAGCTGACCCTGGACACGCATGGCTAGTAAGGAGTGTCTATAAACTCTCTGAGAAGCTCAGCCCCGGAGGGTGCCTCCTCTGAATTCACTGCATGGGTCTGTCTTCTCCCAAACAAGAAACTCTGAGGAGCGAGAGGAACAGCAACTAAGTCGGGGGCTGCTTCCGAAGCTGCCCTCTGATGGACTTACCAGAGGAGCTGGATGTGTGTAAGGCCCCTGAGCACAGACCTGGACTCCTTCCCAGCAGAAATCACCTGCTTCCTGTAGAAGAAGCAAAGAGCAGTCTGGCTGTGGCATTGAGCATCATCGTCCTGTTGGCGATGGAACCATCAGTCTCTATTTCTGTGTCTTAGGTTGCTAGAATAACCAAATCAAAAAGGGTTATGGAAAGTGCCATGGCACTTACACAGATAATACTTGCTATAACTCAAGCCTTCATTTATGTGACAAAGATTTGTTGGGAGTTAACTTTGAGCCACACACTGAACTGTGAACTCAAAGTAATGAAGATATAAACAGGACTCGACTGTAAGGAAGTCAGCTTGAAGGAGAGATAGAGCCACATCAGAAAAAGATAGGCCACACGAAAAATGAAATCCTAGATCTGGGTGCTCACAACCTGAGAGTATCAAGGAAGGGCTCCTAGGCTAGCTAGGTTGTCTCTGTGAAGAATGACTCTTGAGTGAAATTGTTACTAATGAGGAGGTGGCCAGCTGACGGAGGTCATCTCGGAGGACAGAGGCTGTGAGGAGCACAGAGGCGAGTGTGTGTGAGTTGTGGGCAAAGGGAAATGATGCTGAAGAAGGGAAGGCACCGAACAGCCTAGAAAGCCTGGGTTTTATCCCACAGACCTGAGCTGCGCAGTGTACTGCTACTAACCACAGGTGACTCACAAAACAAAAAAATCTAGTTCCTCTGCAGCTCTAGTCAGATTTCATGAGCTTGATAATTGTGTGAAGTCAGAGGCCACCCTAACGACATCCAAACTACAGAAAACTTTCATTGTGGCAGGAAGGACAATTCGGCAGTTCTTGCACTTGTGGCGCGGGGGCGGGGGCGGGGGGGGGGACGTGTTGGGAGGTGAGAGGTTGTTCAGAGAAGTCACACTTTGGTTTTAGATTCACACTCTGGACCCAAATTGAAAAGCATATAACAGATGACAATTGCCCAAGGAATATCAGTCCTAGTAAGGCACGACAGGAAAGTTAGTAAGGAAAATAACATGTCAGCACATAAGTGTGACAACAAAAGAAAAGAGGAGGTGCAAAGGGGTGGTTGATGGCTCACACCTGTAAGTGGACAGTCCGTTTGAACAAAGATCTGAAAGAGGAGAGGATGTGTCATGATCATTGGGGAAAGATCACTATAGATGGCAGGAATGCCATGAGCAAGCCATGTTTGAACAGCCTGTCCTATGTCCAAAGAATTTACGTCATGGATTAAGATGTAATATTCTTTCATTTGTTGTATCAGTAATAGTACTTAGGCAGAATAGATAGGGGATAGAAAGATGATAGGTAGATTGATGATAGATGATAGATAATAGATAATAGATTATAGATTATAGATGATAGACTATAGATAGGTTATAGATATATAGATGATCAATAGGTAATAGATGAATGGAGTTATGTGTGTGTACATATATGATGAGAATATGTGTGTATATATGTATGTATGTATGTATCAAGAATTTCCTCCCTCACCCCTTTTTAAAACAGGCTTTCATTATGTATCCTTGGCTGGCCTGGAACTGGCTATGTAGACCAGACTGGCCTCATACTTAAAGAGATTCACTTGCCTCTGTCTCCCAAGTGCTGGGATTATGGGATGTACCACCACACCCAGCAAAAGTCTTATCCAAAAGGACTTGGCTAATAATATTATGCAAGTATGGGGTCTTGATAGTCTAGAATCCAGAAGTCAGGCAAGCGAGTGAGGGATCAAGGCAAGAATTAATATGAGGTCTTGGGGCAGAGTCTCTTCCCTGGGAATTTTTCCTCGTAAGACATTGGATCAATTAGATGAAGCTCAATCACATTATTTATAATTTACTTAAAGTCAATGGACTGTGTGACAATCTTCTCTACAAGGCATCTACAGAGCAGCCTTTAGGCTCCTGGGTCTCCAGTGGCCACATGCTGCATCCCAGCCAAGCTGAGGCAGAATCCCAAATCCCTGAGCCTTACTTTTCAGGTAAAGAAGTTGTAATTAGAAAGACTAAAAACCTTGCACAAAGTTTTGCCGCAAAAGAAGCGAAGACACTAATAGTTCTTCAAGTCACTTCTCAACAGCCTTCGGCAACTCTATCAATGTAAACACCTAACTTAGGGCACGTGTAGCTTCTGTTCTGATCTGTGTCCTAAGTTCAAGACGAAAAGAGAATAGATGTGGCTGTGAGTTTATTTAGTCCATGGTTGAAGTGGCGGCCTGTCTGGAGCTGAAACTCCCCTGGGAAGATGCTTTCATCATTGTCCAGTGTTTTTACATTTTATAGGGTCACAGTTATGATGAGAATAAATTCATCGATAAGCTAAAAGGATAAGGAGAACAGATGAGTCTGTTAGAGTGGCCTTTAAAGAAATAAAAGATGTGTACGTTTGTCTAACACTTTTTTTTTCTTAGAATTAAGTTTCCTTAAATTCGTCTGACCACCCACGTAGTTTCTTGAGACTACACAGAGAGTCATTGTCCATGTCTAAAATGTCACCTTGAAAAGATACCAAGGAAAACAGACCAATTAAGAGAGGTCCTGCTGGAACAAACCTTTTACTCACGATGTCATTTTAAATAAACTTAATTAACTACGAGCCATTATTAAGCATAAAATTGAGCCATTTGTTACATTTCATAAATATCAAGTTAAAATTCTGTTTTTACTCTGTCGTCACTTTTCATGAAATGCTAATATTCACACATGAAATAGCTAATCTTGGTTGTCAACTTGACTGCACCTGGAATCCCCCAACATTAGCCTCTGGCAACTCCTTTCATGAGATTATTTCAAGAGGAAGACTCACCCTAGTCCTGGGTGGCACCTTTTGGTGGCATCCCAGATCAGAAGACACAGAAGAAAGAAACGGTGCTTTGCGTCTGCTTGCCCTCCCTCTTGCCTACCCTCATCTAGTGCTGTGGCATTTTTTGGCACATATTAGTGCCGACTTCTATTTCTCCAGTCTTCCATGTGGACTGAAAACCAGCATTTTGGAGAATTCTCCAGGCCCTTAAGGAACAGATTAAAACTGCTGAGACACCCAACAACTGTTAGATTCATGGCTTCTCTGGTGTGAGGCTGTCAAAGTTTCACTACCTAGACCATGTCCTGTAAGCCAATGGAATCAGCCCACATATATACGCATAAGCCAATAAAATCAACCTGTGTGTGTGTATGTATAAGCCAATATAATCAACACACATATATACACACACATATATGTATAAGCCAATATAATCAACACACA
>OU015753.1:44290926-44315417 GCA_907169655.1 Acomys percivali
ATGTATACATGTATGTACATATATACACACACATATATATATGTACACACTATATATCCTATCAGTTCTGTTCCTTTAGAGAACCCTGACTAATACAGAACATTGTCACTACTTTTCATTATCAGTGGTATCATTATTCCCCCAAACGTGTTTGTGTGTCATCTAGCATGGGTATAAGAATACCTAATTTTCAGTTCTAATCTACTTTGATTTAAATGCACACTTATAAAATATTTATCACCTGGTGATTACAGAGCCATTTAGCACAAGCCACGTGAGACAGTTAATATTACTTTTGTAATCTGATCTATGGCTTAATATATTCACAAACATTCCAATTTAAACTATTCTGTACTTCTCACTACTGTAAATTATAAAATATTTCATAACCATAAGACCTATTTAGTCAAGAATTAATAACTATATTTGGTTATCCATGAAAATGGTGATCTTCGGATCCACTATTAATACTTTCACATGTTAAATTACATTTATATTTTGATATAACATTTTCATTATTTTCATGTGTTTACCTTTTTAAGATTTGTTTTTAGTTGCATGTATGCATGCATCAGTTGGTGGGTGCATGCCTGGGTATGGGTCATCCAGTGCATATGTGCAGCCTACAGCATTCATCTTTACCCTGCTAGAGCCTCTTGTTGGCCCCGGATGGTTGTATTATAGTGAGTTAGCTAAGGGATAACCTAAGAGCTTATCCAGGGCAGACTCCTGGAAATGTGACTTCCAACATTTCCGGTGAATTTATGTTGCCTTCTTGCTTGAACAGTGGTGGATAGATATTATTAAGTCAGTTTTTTTTTCTGTCTCCAGCACTGCAGACTTTCTGCACTGGCATCTAGGACCCAAACTTGCTATAGGGAACTCTGAAATAAATCTTCCAGAGGTGACTAAAACTTTTGGTCTTAATACACAACACATTGATAATCTATCATTAAAGCTTAATAACTCTACTTTTAGTGTATTTTTTCAGTCTTTTTCCTTTATTTATGGTATATCAGTTCATAATTTCCACTGCATTAGAATACTTTTCTTCACTTATATCACTAAGTAGTTTTCCTATTATTTTGCAGTTTTTTCCTTAAAGGTAATCTACTGTGTGCACATTAGATTTTCTTTGCTTTTCCATTTCCGTATCTATAAATTTTTATCACTAGCTGATACTTAAAATATTTTTTGTTTTATTGTTGACTGTGACTCATGATTCTTTTCTTAAGAATATCTGCTTTGGTGACATCTCCTAGGAATGTATTCTCTTTCTCTGGTATTTTGAGGTATATCATTTCTCACATTATGTGCAGGAAGACATTAAAATGTTTCTTTATACCCAGGACACACTGAACCCTCCTATCCTTATATTCTGTATACTTAACCAAGGCAAACATTTTTCTTTAATTTTGAGGATTTTTTTCAATCTTACTTTTCTATTTGTTTTTATATTACTCTTGTTAAAATGTTGTGTCAAAATTCAGATTTCCCATTATATAATCTCCTTTTCTTATGTTTAATTCTTTATTTTTCTTTATATAACATTGTCTAGATTTTTCTTACTGCTAGCTATTCTTAGTAGAACTCCTTTGGTTATATAAGTACTTCTTTATAGCTTTGAACCAAAAATAAGAAATTACTATTATTTCCTTTCTTTTCTTTAGAAGGTTTCTCAGTTCATCTAACCCATTTTTAGTAACTCCAAAACCAGAGACCCATTACCACGAACAATCTCAAATTACTACTAGACTAATATATTATTACTGTATAAGTAGTAAAGCAAGGAACATTACACAATAGGATGTAAACAGTCTTTGAATTCTTTATTTGCACTATCCAGTTATTTTTCTAGAAATTCAAATATTCTACAAACATATACACTGAAAATGATTTTCTTTCTTAGTTAATTCCATTAGCAAATATAATTTATAGATGACCACATTTACTAAGGTTAAACATATGGGAGCCAGTGGCAGTGATGCACTTCTTTCATCCCAGTCCTTGGGAGACAGAGACAAGCAGATCTTTGAGAGTTCGAGGCCAGCCTGGTCTACAGATGGAGTTCCAGAACAGCCAGAGTTACATAGAAAAATTATGTCTTGAAACAAACAAACAAAAACAAAGCAAGAAAAAACATATATGGGCATTTCCATTTTCTTCATATAATTATTCCAGTTTGAGTTAGTATTACCTTAGTAGATGGGTGTCTTAGTTTCTTGTCTGGTTGATGTGACAAAACAGTCTGACAGAAACAACTTAAAGGAGAAAGGGCTTATTCTGGTTCATAATTCAAGGCACAGTCCATCACAGTAGGGAAATGAAGGCAGCAGGAGCTTCAGGCAGCTGCTCACATCACATCCACAGCCAGGGGTCGAAGAAAGATGAATATGTGCCTAATAGTACTCTGCTAGCTTTCTCATTCTGTGCAGCTAATGACAAGTGGACCAAGGTCCTCCCACAATAAAGATGAGTCTTCATCCATCAATTGCCATCAAGACAATCCCTACAGGCATGCCAAAGGGCATATCTCTCAGGTGATCCCAGATCCTCTCAAGTTTTCAGCCAACTGTCAGAGTGGCTTCAAGTACTTCTGAGTGCATTGATTATCTTTAGATTTATGAGATTTTAGACACACAAAGCCTTTGAATTTAAATATATTTAAATCTATTTTAAATTTATTACTTTTCGAATTTTTTAAATCCTGCTTTATTTACTTACGGATTGAGCAAATATATATTTCTACTTTACTTTAAATGTCTGCTTGTTACATTATCACTATTATTGACCTGAATTAAAATTAATATTTAGAAGCATTTGTATTCTAAATTTATTCTATCAACTGACTAAATAACCACTCTTTAACAACATGAATTATTTTTTTTACAAAATTCATTCATTCTTAATGGATTTGACATGCTTCTTTTAAAATAAAAGTTAATTATTTATGTATGCATGGATATGATACTCAATAATTATAATCTGTTATTTACTTTAAACTACTATGGATACAGTTCTATACAACATTAATTATTATTATTTCATGATATGTTTTCATAGTCAGTATGCATATCGACCACAGATCTACCAAAACATTCTGCCTCGTTATTATTTTCTTAAATATATTTCATGTAGTTTTTGAAATTCATTCTTAGATGCAATGTATTTCACTCTGCATGAAACATCCATTCTAGTTATTTTATGGTTTGAGTCAGTCACCATCATAATGCATATTTTGTGGCCAAAGCAGAATATCCATCATAGATTTAGTGTTTAAAACTTTTATTTTGTTGTGATACCATGGCATCCTCTGGACATTTGTACTTAAACTAATATTGTGGGATGTCTCACCCACAAACTATGTCATGTTGAAGACCATCTGAGAAACATGAGCTATTTTATTCATCTTTCATAGATTCTAAATGATCATGAACATATAAAAAACAGAATAAATGATATAGTCAGTGCTCCCCAACACTTTTGTTTAACATTTATAAGTAAAGCAGCAAAAATGGCTTCATGACTTTCACATGCCGCGCTCTCTGTTTCCTTTGGCTACTCTAAGGTCCTTTTCATCACTGTGTCTGCACTGCCAAACGATGCTCAGATAACTTGTAATACATAGGAGTGTCTCTAGTTGGCAAAGACAAATAGCCCAAGGCAGGGCAGAGATGCTCAATTTGTGTTATGTCAGATCCGTCACAGACCTTTCCATTCCTTCATGTTGAGAAGCTAAGGGAGTGACTTCAGCTGAGGAAACGGAGGAGCGGGACAGGGCGTCTGAGGCTTCTCACAAGTGGTCTTTGCAGTTCGTCTGCAACCTGCAGAAAGTGGGTCATTTCACCACTGAGTCGCGGCTCTGGGTGGCACTCCAGAGACACTGTGGTGAGGGAACAGACCCCTCATTCATCCCTAGGAAGATAGTGTTTTTCCTCTCCTCTGATAGATTTGTGTTGCTCCAGCAGTCCTTCTGGTTAGACGTGACTTCCTAAGGGATTTTCTCTGGCTTCGCAGATGCTTCCCCAAGTCCTGAGGAAAGCCTGACTCATGCACAGTCCTGTCTGGGTGGGGCTAGCAATGACTTGGATGCAGCTTCTTCCTGGCTGAAGTTACATGACAGTAAATTTCAGTGTGAAGTGCCTTGCCTTCAGGAGAAATTGAAGGCCAGGACATAGAAGAGGCCCCACGGGTGTGCTGACAAGGGCAGCTGAACTTTCTCTCAGCATATCCTCAGTGGCCCCATTGGTTGACACCTCATGGAGCTTGGAAAATATGTTTTCCTCTACCACTTCCTATTTTCCTCAACATTCTCTCCAATCTGTTCAGCTGCCCCGATAACCTGCTAGCTAGTACCCGAATAAAACTCACAGTGCTTCAGACAACTGGATCCTAGCCTGCAGCTGGCTCCTCAAGTCTGCATCTTAGTCTTCATCTCCGGCACAAAACACCATGGTTCCTTCCTTCTGAGGCCATCTAGTGTGTTCTTTATCACTTAAGATTGGCTAACCGTCTTGTTCTATTGCATGCCTGCCAGCCCTGGAAGAGGACTGTGAAGTCTCTCACAGTGTCACTCATGTGCCAACACAAACACATATCTAATTTCTGTAAACAAGGCGAGTGATGGGGCTGTCTGTTCCATGAGTGGCCTCAAGGAAGCCAAGAGTTTGTTTGCTATTCCCTAAAGCAAACAGTAGCCAGACGCCTGATAAAGAGACCATTACCCGAGGCTGGTCAGGGAAATGAATTAGAGAGTCACAGAGAGAAAGAAAAGAAACAGAGAGGGCCGTTGGAATTTGCATCAAACTCTTACAGACGATTGGTTTACTCCATCCAGTCCTTAGTGCCCCATGGCAGAATGGCATTGGCGCTAACTCCCTGGGAATGCCTTGAGATCGACGCATGCAGCCCATTAGCATCTTCAAGGAATAGTCTAAACGCAGAGGACAGCCGTGGCCTACCAGAGGTCACTGAAATTGGAAGTGTGATGCTCACGAACAGTTACCAGATAGAGTCCATAACTTTCACCAAGAGTTTTCCAAATAATCGTGTGCTCCCACGAAATAATAGAAAGACCTCTGAAAACATGGAGCATGCCGCTGGTTAAAAGGCCACCTTCTCAACAAACCGATGCTTCCAAAGTTACAAAGGCAGCAACTGTCCTTCTTGATGAAAAGCTGCATAGTGCTTTACACTTACTTAAGTATCATTCCCTTCTTAACGAATTTAGATAGCGCCCGCCCATTCTTCAAAACTCGGGTCTGCCCTCCCAACCCCCCATCATTGCATCACTGGCTGGATGACTTGGGCACCGTATGCAAGATTCCCTCTTTAAAACCCAGGTCTGGCCCCCAACCATTGCATCGCTGGCTGGATGGCTTGGGCACCATATGCAGGCTGCCCTCTTTTAGACGTTCATCCAGTTTCAGCTTTCTCCTAGCTGCTAAAAGTGCAGTGTTAAGCCTGCAACTTCCATCAATACTCACACCATTGTTGCTGGGCCTTTTGCTGCTTTCTGGGTTCTTCTTCTTCCCCATCCTTTACCCGCCCCTTTAGTCCCTTATCACTAGGCAGAAGAGAAAAGATAGAGGGGAGAGAGGGAGATAGAGATTCTTGTTTCTCCCTTGGGTACCACTACTAATGAGCCACAGTCAACCCCATATCCCCACACCTGGGATTAAAACAAAAACACATTCTTATAATATTTCTGTGTTTTTTTAATGAAATGAAAATTCAGGAATTGACACTACACAGTACCTTTTTTACAAGGTCACCAACCAACAAATAGGCATCACCAAAAATGACTTTTATACAGGTACACTTGTATGTAGCTTATGATGGGGTTCTGAGTAAGTGCATACCTTGGGCTGTGCACTTCACACCCTTTGTCGTAAGATGAGTGATTCATAAATGGAAGAAGATGAAGATTTAAAATGTGGATCATTGTGGGGAAAGCTATATGCAGCCAAATGGACAAAGTGAGCTGGTAAGAGCATGAGGAGGTATTTAGAGAGGCAAACCTGGGCTCTGGATTGTGGAACAATGTCAGTTTCAAAGGACAATACATTTCCCAAACACTGCACCGTGCCTTGGGACGACTTTTCAACAGGACATTGAAGTTGACGTTTAAAAGATTAACTGGGACATGTCCATTGGGCTAGTATGCAGATATAAGTGAGTATATACCATTTGAGTCTTTCTGCTTCTGGGTTAACTCACTCATTGTCCCATGAAAGCCTTCCCTTACCAGGAAACTGGGACCAAGGGGAGGACATCCTATTGGGACTCTAGATGAGAGAACAATGGGTAAATAGCAATGTAGAAGGATCCAGTGGGTTCTAGAAACCTACAAGTAGAACATTATGATAGGCAGATTTGGGTCATGGGGTCCCGCTCAAACTAAGGCCCTAGCCAAGGACAATACAGGCCGAAAAATTTAAACCCCTACCCTGATCTAGCCCATGGTCAAGACAGTCTCCACACTTGAGTGGAGAGAGGGATTTGACTTTCTCAAGTACTCTGGTGCCTCACATCTGACTATGTCCCCTGGCGGGGGAGACCTAGTGGCACTCAGAGGAAGGACAGCAGGTCACTGAGAAGAGACTTGATACCCTATGAGCATATACAGAGGGAGGTAATCCCTCTGAGGAACAGTCATAGGGGAGGGGAATCAGGGGAAAATGGGAGGGAGGGGAGAATGGGAAGATACAAGGGATGGGATAACCATAGAGATGTAACAAGAATAAATTAATTAAAAATAAAATTTAAAAAAAAGAAAAAAAAAAGATTATCTGCTCTCCAAGTCTACCTGAGAAGGAAGTCCAATCCCTACTTACGTTAGCTTGGCCCTTATGGTCCTACGTGAAGCTCTTCACACATAAATGTACAGCATAAATGCACTGAGTTGCACATTTATAGAAGGCTCCCAAGAGCACCCACAAGAGCCGGAATAAGAGAGGGAAGAATCTCAAAACTCAAAGAAATACAGCAAGCACAGAGCTCAGACTCTCTTCTGTGGTGGCAGGGTTGGGAGAGCAGGGGGTTATGCCTGTGCCAAGCAGCCAGAAGGAACCACCAGAGCCACTGACGGATAAGCTATGTCTGAAACCTCTTCTTCATGAACTGTGTCAACAGCCCTCCAAGCAACTCATTTGGAACATGTCTGTCTTCAACCTGCTCTGAGGAAAACGTTGATAAGCACAATCCGGCTGGAGAGAAAAGCTATATTCATTTTTCATTTAAACACGGTACAAGTGGGAAACCACAGGGCACACACAACAACTGTGGGAGCAGGAGGTGGATATGCTTAGTAGGAGCCAAACAAGGGTGCTGGCTCAGTGGGACAAGTCCTAGGGAGGGCCCAGACTCTAAGCAAAATGGGGGAGCACTGAGAGTGGAGGCGAATCTCTTTGGGAAAATCAAACTGTTGCTATTTTTCTCTGATAAAGGAATATTTCTGCTCAAATTCTGTAGACATTCTTAGCCGAAATAAAGAGTCCTCATAGCTGCCTTTTGGCCAATGTACTTAGGTGAAACAGAATTAGGTTAAAGAAAAGAGGCTTTGTGGGCCCTGTTGTGTTGTTAGCAAAGCAAGGAGTGGAACTGGCCGTACCCTAAGTAGAAAGTCGAGGGTATGAGATCAGCATCAGTGTTAGAATGGCTGAGAAACACAGAGCACAAGTCATCACGTGTCGCGAGGGAAGACAAGGCGCTGCTCAACTTCTTCACCTGTGCTTCAAGGAATTGCAATTCCCCAGGGTGTTATCAGGGAGTGTGTGGGGAAATCTGTTACTTCCTCTGAAAGTTGAACATATGTACAGATGATCACTCTAAGAACACACAATTTACTCCATGTACTTTAATTTCCTAGAGTATATTAAACAAAAACCACTGGTTCTACTAAAATTACATAAAGATATACATGCAATGCAGACAGCACATATTCCATAAAGGATATACTGCGGAGGCAATATAGAAAGCCTAGATGCTATGTCTCATATTGTTAAGAATTACAATGCACATTAATCCTTTAAAGACTTTAAGATTACTGAAACACAAAACCTTTCTCATAATAAAAATGCCTTCCTCTTATCAAAAACACTATATATTCACTATCCATGACATATAAAGCTTACACTGGGATATGTTAGAATAGAAAAGTATTTCACAACCATGAGTGAAAATCATGAAACAAAACAAAATACACAGTAAAAACAAAAGTTCCAGAACTCTATGCGAGCCATGAGCCTATTAATGTACAGTAATTAACATATTTTGGATAAAGTTTTTAAACAGAGAATATTATTTTCTTTGGCATGTTTAGAGTGTGACCCATTTTCTAAAGTTTCCAAGCATTTAAATTTCTATTAGGTTTTTAACTGTAGCCAGACACCTCCAGTGAGTGACAGCCCTGCCCTGCTAGGCTGGTGTTGAATGTTGAATATTGAATGTCATGAGAAGTGCCCCAGGCTCCTATTTCTATTCCTAATTGGTGCACCTGAAAATATCCATTGGACAGAGCTTCGAATCACCTCCTTAATTAGTGTGGCGTATAACACAGGACTCAAGTGAGAGTCACGCAGTCCTGTGCTTTTCCCAGGCGCCAACTTCAGGCAGTTGACTGAATACTGTTGAGTGTATAATGAAAGTCTCCTTCCTCCTCAGGTGAACCAAGCAGGTGGGCATGTGAGAACTCTGCAGCTAGCACACTTCCTCCATAGGGAGCTGGAAAAAGGGTGTGCTTCTTAAAGAATAATGAGCCTCCCAATCTACGGATCCAGAATCTACATAAAGATCGCAAAAGCAAAAGTTTGTAAGTGGGGGGGTGGGGGGTGGTTGGGGAAAGCCTATAAGATGTATTGTGCCACAAAGTACATACATGCCAGTTATCCACAGGGGACAGGGCTTTGATGTCTGAAAAGTCAAGGAAGTAAGAACCATTGAGGAAATGGACAGTAATGTTGGACTCAGCTGGCTGAGCTGGAGAGGTGATACAAGTTAACTAGCAAGTGTGTGCGTGTGCATGGGCCTGGGCCTGTGTGCCTGTGTGCCTGTGTGCCTATGCCTCTGTGTATGTGTGCATGTGCATGGGCCTAGGCCTGTAGCCATGCTAATGCATGTGTGCATGTGTGTCTCTACATGTGTGCTGCTATGCCTGTGCATGTGTGCTATGACTATGTGTATGTGTGCATATGTATGTGTGGTGTGCCAGTGTGCCTGTGTGTATGTGTGGTGTGCCAGTGTGCCTGTGTGAATGTGTGGTGTGCCAGTGTGCCTGTATGTATGTGCGTGTGCATGGTCCTGGGCCTGTGTGAAGGTGTTCCTGTGTGCAGGTGTGCCTGTGCCCTGTGCTTGTGTGACACTCTTATAAAGCATGCAGAGGAGCCCAGATCCTCAGAGCAGGTCTGTTTTCTGGTTAGCTCAATGGCCTATCTAGAGGCAAAGTTAAAAAATAAATAAAGTGGTATATAATTGAGTTCTGACTGCCTGGATTGAGCCTGGCACAGAGCCTGGAAAATAGGCACTTAATACGTGTTTATTGAATTTAATTAGATCTATAAGCCATTGGGGGCTAGACAGGGGAACTGTGCTGCATTATACAGGAAATGAGGATTCTTAGTAGGCAAACCCACACCCGAACAATGGCAGAGGTGGTGAAATGAACCTCTGGAAAGCTGGAGACAGGACAGGCGGAACGTTTTAAATAAGAGAAAAGTCAGCAGTTGTAATTAGTAGGCAGTGTGAGCCCTTCATCTTCTAAGAAAGTAAATGACCATCAGAGTAAGTCCTGAGGATCTTGGCTCCTGGTTAGAAAGATGAGTTCTGAATAAAGCACATGACAGAGTCAGGTGTTTGTCCCCACACTAAGCATGACAACCTCACCTTATAGAAGCCTCAGAGCTTGGTGGCTTGCTCATTGTGAAAGCTAAAAGGACCATATCTGAGATCCCAAAGGCAATTCCTTCATTCTCAAAACCCAGCTGGGTATTCTACCCATCGTAAGAAATACATTACAGAGACCATGATATAATTTTATCCACATACTATAATTAAAAGGCATACATAATTGTGCTTGGCACCCTCTAAACTATTAATTGCAGCAAAAATTAAAAAGTGTCTGTGTATCTGTGCATACACAGGTGTATTTGCCACTTTGAGACTCCTGTGTAACATACAAGTCTACTGAAATAGAGGAACATTAACTCAAGGTGAAAGAGTACTGATTTGGAGAGGCAAAAATTATACTGAACACATTGGTATGATTAGCAGTGGTGAGGAGGAAGAAGATAAGATGCTGATTTGTGTTAAAAATGGGTGAGTCTTCTCCAAAGGAATTTTCACTCCCTAGTGGCCATAGAGCCAACATCTAATGACCCTGACCTAGGGCAGCCATCACTGTATGGCCAGATTCCTGTATGCATTAACTTACTGCTTAAATATCAATGTACAGTTCAGTTTCATTGGTTGTAAATAGCAAAGGTCTTAGTGCATTACGTCAGAGATGGGGCGACGACAGCACTGCCTGATATATAACTCATACACCTCTCTTTGTCACACGGAGTCATGAAATCGCTAGAGCCGGCAGCAGAACCCCGCACCTATCATGGGTTAGAAGTTATGTATCAGTTGAGTGTGCTGGTACAAGGTAGGCGAGCTAGTCCTATTCTTGCTTGACTGAGAAAGCAGCTAACAACGTAATGCAACGCTAAAAGAATGTGGCCATGGATCTTTGCTTCTCGTTAGTATTTAGGGTGGAGATCTAAAGAACATTTTTAAACCATTGCTTGTGTGAGTTGGGCTATTCATTAGTTATGGGCTGTCATAAGCTCAAAGGAAAAAAATTCTGATTGGGAGTAGAGGAAGAAAAAAAGCTTGCTTATACTTTCTATTACACTCTTCTTAGATTAATATGCCGTCCTCCTTTTCTTCATAAAACACAATCCAGGCCCTTCAAACGCTGACATGATTTGCACACACCTAGCATCACCCTTCATTTCATTTCATCTCATCAAGGCATTTTTTTTTTATTCTGAAGCAATGACTCCAGATAAGAAAGTACCCCCCTCCTTGAAATCCACCCCCACAACCCATTTTCTCAGGGCCTCTCCAGGACAGAGTGGGTCTTAGTATCGGGACCTGTTTTCCTCCCAAAGACAGATACCACCAACGTTACCCTGCCTCTGCAGTGGAAATCATCGCTTGGCCACGGAGGCCAGCCACAGAGGCTTTGGCAAAGAGGCTGTAACCTCCGCTCCCTCCTCACCACGGAGAATCCCACCACAGTTTTCCATCTGGTGGTGACCTCCACCCCAGATTACCTCAAGGCCCTTTCTCAGGGCTATGGTTAAGGACCTCCCAGAAGTTCCAGCTGCTGGTACAGAATGCGTTGGTTGTCTAGCTATTAGCAGTCCTAGGCTGACATGGCGAGTAGCTCTGAAGCGCCACAGCCCCATGTGGCTGGCTGTCCCAAGCCCTTTCATCAGCCAGAGTCATAGATTTTGGAAAACATGTTGAGCCCTTTCTTGCATTGTAATTTGCGAGCATTCACAGAAGGCCGCCATTTCTAAGCAAGGAAACGGATTAAATGCAACTATAGGGAGAAGGGTCAGATGCAAAGGAGAGCTTGAGCCAGTTCGCCACTGTCGCACACTTGAGTTAGTGGGTGGTAATGAAGGCATGGTTCTCTCTGAAAACTGGCCACTGGCTACAGACTTGCACAGCCTGTCACTGGAGCTGGAGATTCCACAAGATGCTCTCTCTGTCTTGAGCCTACCAGCACAGTGACTAAGATATTGAAGTCAGTGGGCACAAAACAGTGCTCCTAACTCAGTCTCCTTCTTCTCTTTCTCATTGGTAGCTAAGGTCGCTAACCGTATTGCCTTACCATCCCAGGCCAATGGAATATGGCAGTCTGAGAAGAAACACTGAAAGACAATGTCATTATCACTAAACTTTTTCTTCCAAAGCATGTTTTTGTAAAGATCTTGCTTATGAATTGGAGGCAGATCTTTCAGTCTTCAGTGTTCTAGTTATAACATGGATAGCAGTGATGTCATTGGCCATCACAAATTCATGATCATCCAGAAGTTTTGTGTTATTCCAAGATGGACGTTAGAAAGCAATATGGAAAGAATAACTGAGAATAATTGTGCTAACACTGCCATTTCACTATACGAAGGTTGGTTAAATTAGTTCACTCAAAAACTCTCACAATGATGGGTCTCTTCTCAGAGAAATTAGGATTGTTGTCAGCAAAACTGATCTGCACTCCAAGACAACAACCCATATGTGACAAGGAGGGTCAGCATTGAGTGTTGCAATCAAAGATTATAAAAAGCAGATAAGACGATAGCAGATAGACAGTAGTGAAGGGAAAATTATTAGAGAAGCATTCTCTAGTCTTGGCTTCTAAAGCAATGACTGCTTGTCAGTTGAGGAAGTTTAACAACATGGAAAATGCATTTAGCTCTATTCATGTGATTAGTGTCTTATGCTACTAAGGAGCTTTAAAATAAAAGGTAGTGTTCATTGGTCAGACCGTCCTGGGAGGTTTGTGAAAAAAGGAATCTAAGACTAATAAATATATTCAGTGGAAATAATAAAATAAAATAAAGTGATCTGTTACATAAAGGAATAAATTTAAAGTTTTTTTTAAAAAGATAATGTCAAATGTTATATCCAAGTATGCGCATTGACCAAGTTGGCAATTATTGACTCCAGCTTATCCTCATAATCGATTCCCTGTAATGACCTGTGGTTGTGGCACTACCTCCTCCCCATTCCCTCTGCAAAGCACCACTTCTCCTTACCATGAGCCCCACACTGCTCTCAGCCTGTCACCAGGTTCTCAGCAACGACCTCAGCAGTTACCGTGAGGGTGATGAGTTTGCCTATGGCCTCAGCATGCTCAGGATTCTGCCTATCTGGCAGCCCACACTACACCACAACACGGTCAATTCCTTCCATGTTCCCTCACATCGAAACATGCCTCAGAGTCAGTACACAAAGAGCACTGGGTTGGCTTTCCTAGAACCTTCCATAATGTCTCAGCTTGATGGTAGTCCAGAGAAAAGCATCAGTCCATAGCATGCCAATGATCTGAGGCAAAAAAAAAAAAAAAAAAAAAAAAAAAAAAGGAAACACAAGATAGAGCCCCCCACACACACACATGAAGTGAAATGCAGACTTTATTTGTGAAAATGTTAGACACTTTAACCTTCACTGCTTCTCTTGCTTCTGAGCACTGACAGAACAGTCGGCGGAAGCATCTCACTTATGCCCTTATTTTTCTTTACATGAAGACTGAAGCCTTTTCATCCATTCTCTTTCTTCATTCCTGTCACCTTCCCTGCGTTTCCTTAACTTTGGTTCGTGTGTTAATCATTCGCTGGCTTTTGGTTAAAGCCGTGATGTCACATCCTCTCCTTGAACTATGTGGATGGTCTGTTACTATCTAGCCAATCATGCGAGTCTTCTTAAACTTTTCCCATTACTTTTTTTCTATTCTTTCCTAACTTTGTCCAAAGATGGCTGAGAGCTGTGATCTCCTTTGTGATCTGTAACCTGCATCATCTGCGTAAATTCAGTGGCCCCAGGGAGGCTGTGGGTCACAGTGAACTTTGAAGTGGTTGGGTCACTCAATAGAGAAACACAACTTATGTCTATTCGCATATAAATGATCATCTCCAAAGAAGCCAGCTAGGAGGCAATAGGAACTAACAAGTAAATCCCAAGGTGGGAAGTATTAATACAAAACATAAAGCCAATCCTTTAATACCCAGCTAGAAAATATAACAGTATAATTAATCAGAATGGCAATGCATATTTTCTAGGATAATTTCATTAAAAAAAGACTTATCAAATAGCTAAAATGATTATTTAGAAAACTAGTAGCTTGGGAATGGAAGTGAGTGTAAGTGGCTAGGGATGGTCCGTTGGAGAGACAGAAGGATAAACCCAGGCGAGGAAGGAAAAGAGCCAAGGCAGGGTACTGGGTACCAGGTCCAAGGGGAGGGTCAAGAAACAGAGCCCAGTGCAGCAGCAGCTGTAGATAAAAGGCTGGTACTTCCTACTCTTCTCCGGTGTGTTGGCTGCTGCTTTCTGGTAGAGATTAAAAGCTTCTCACATATGCCCTTAGGGCATGACTATTGATTAAGTTTTTTTTTTTTCTTTCACAAATACTAGCTGAGGAACATGCTGAGGTAAACCCAATAAATGACCTGTCACTATAAAGTGAAAAAGTCACCAGCCTCCAAGTAGATGTCTTAGAGGTAGAAATTCTTCTGAGATGAAAAGATTGGTCTACTATAATCCTATCTAGAATTCCAGTGAGACATCTATTGTCTTGTGAATAGATAAAACAACTTTAAAAATAAGAAATAATTGTAAAACAAAGGTACACGTAGGTTTCATTGTTAAAATAGCCACACTAGACGAGAATTAAAAGTATTAGTAGGTAGCTACACAATCCCACAAATGACAAAGGTCAAAGACAGATCCTTACGAAGGTTAAATGACAAACAAAATGAGCATCACTAAATAGCAAGGTCTTAGAATTATTCATTTGTTAATTTAAAAGTACATGTGAGTTCCATCAGAAATCTTTCACTAAGATTTTCTCGTACCACTGAGCTAATTGTATGCATGAAACTATAAAAAAGCAGATGTATTTTTGGGTAGGAAAATTGTTTCAAAAGGATAAAAATGAACAAGAAATACAAATGTGGGATAGATTCAAATATATAAAATTTTAAGGAAATTTAATATTTTAGATGAGAGAGAGAGAGAGAGAGAGAGAGAGAGAGAGAGAGAGAGAGAGAGATCACAATTTAAAAAAGAGAAATCAGGTATCACGGGCTGGAGAGATGGGTCTTAAGTTTGCTTGCTGCTCTTCCAGAAGACCCAAGTCAGGCTCCTAGGGCTTGCTTCAGACCACTGACCTCCACCTGTATGTCCAGCTTCAGGGGATCTGATTCCCCTGCAAGTACTTCCCTCACATGCACAAACTCACAACAGACTCACATATATTCACAGAACTATTCAAGGTGAAAATAAAATATTATTTTAAATTAAGCCAAACAAATAAAAAAAACAAGTGCCTACCCCAAACATGTGAGAAGCAGGCACAGATCTAATGAATCCAAAGGGAAGAAACCTTCTGACATGGGCAGCATTCCACTCTCAGAAGCATTGCATTTTAAAAAAATATATATATACATATATATATTATATAATAAATATATATTAATTAAAAGCAGTTTTCATTAAATTAACAATGCAATAATACAAAATCTTCCATGTTTGAAGGATTCACGCCAATACTGGTCATTCATTCGATCTTAACCTCGGCAATGCCTGATTCCTTTGTCAATTCACTGTGTGTTAGAGCTGCAGACTGTCTCCTGCCTTCCACTGACTTCCATGCTTGCCAGACTGAAGCACACCAAAGTGCTGTCTTAGACCAAATGCTCTTGTGCCCATTCTAGTTGGAACTTCTAGCTCCCTGTCGGCAACTATTTTGCACATCTTTGTTTCCGAGTCCAGTTAGGCCACAGAGTTGGTATTTTTCTGATCCTAACAAACACTATTTACCTCTTTTATTTTAATATATTTGAAATTATACTTTTGCCATTGCCTATTACCCTGTATCCCTCAGAGCTGGAATATGGCAGTCCTTTCACAAAAGGCAATAGGCTTATCTTTTCTCAAACTCAAGAAACACAAAGCAGCCACTTTTTGTAGGTTATTTTCCCCCAAGGGAACAATCTCTCCCTTATGGGGGAAAATGTAATATAAAATAAAATCTTACTAAAATATTGTTAAATTTCCTTCTTTAACCTTTGAACAATCTCTGTACACTTCTAAGGGATGGACATAACAAAATGTCCCTTATGGAATTCTTAGGAAAGCCATTACAGATGGTCTGGAGAAGCATTTAACCACATAGATGCTAGGAAGGAGATTCTGCCGCGAGGACACACCCACTTTGATGAAAAGAACAAGCTGCTGTTCGGCGCGAGGTGTACTTAACAGGGGCAACACAACCGTGTCTGTGTGTTCTGATTTCTCAGTGCCCACACTGCACCTGTCATTAAGAGCTTTGCACCTTGCCCCACTGGGTGTTGATAGGCATTTAACACCTTTGCAAGAAATGGGGGAGAGGCGGGCCTTCTTGGCCAATATCCAACCTTCATGCCACCTGAATAACTAAATGGAAGAACAAGAAATAAAGCTCATACGCTTTCCTTAAATGACTACAGAGAATCCCTAAAATTGGGTTCCTGGGGGGAAAAAAGACGTCATAACCTCTGGCACTTGGTTTAATGAAATCTCAAGCTGGCATCCAGACTTTTTTTTGAAGTAGAAGAGTAATAGTCAGAGATCAAGGTCAGAAGTTTGGGCTGACAAGGATCATTGTCCAGGTCAAAGGTTAAACAGATTTTACTGGAAAAACTAGTTGGCAAGCTATTGCTTTTCCAGAGAAGGCAAACACTTGAATTTCTTTAATCTATGCAATCTTGGGGAAATTGTTCCCTAATGCCTTGGGATCAGTCCTGCATACAGGAGCATGGTGTAGGCAGAGAGAGGGAAGAGAGGGGAGAGAGGGGAGAGATGAGAGTGACAGGAGAGAGCAGACTGTGAATGACAGAAAAGTCATGTCTGCCTCAGACTCAACATAGAGCTAGAACCGAGTGCAGCTGTGTGGATGATGAACTTAGCTGTTGTTGAAAGAGGATAAAATAGAGAAAGTGTAACTACTACTCAGTTACCAAGAAGGAAGCAAAGCATTTCCGCTTGTTCTCTGCTGAGGAATTTCTTAGGGAGATGACGTAGGCAAGAAAAGCCAAGGAAGGGTCTCTGTAGAATGAATGCTTTGGTTTTCCATAGGGTTGGGAACACCCTATGGCTAAGTCAGCCATGATGTGACATCACTTGCCAAGTTTTCTATGTGCTCTTGATGCCAAAATGGACCCAATTGTAATAGAGTATGACACAGCATGCTAACCAAAAAGCCATGGCCCTCCTGTGATGGTGCTTCACAAATTGTTTACATTGCCCGGTTTCCTTCCCAAATTTTTCACCTGGGATAATCTCAAAAGGAGTCAAATTTGATCCCGTGAGGTACAAAACAAACACAATTTGCTTATCCCCAGTTTGTAGAATGCAGTCAGTTGTGACCAGGGGTATTGAAGGGTCTTGGCCAAAGCTCTCCACTGTCTGAGAGTAGGGCCTGGAAACACGTGTCTTCAGATCTCTCTTTCTGTGCTCCTCCTTCCAGAAAGTACCTCTGTGACTCCCCCAGAAAGCTCCTGGGTGTGGAAACAATAGAGAAAGCCTCACTTGGGAAGCTCTTGCTGTACCAGGCCACTTCTCAGTAGAAGAGGGAAGTGCGGCAGACGGGATGGGAGCTGTTCTCTGTGTGGTCCAGAGCCTTTACTACGGGAAGTGGGTCTTTCCGGCCAGAGTTGTACCAGGAATTCCTATTTCCTCTTATAGTAAAACCCTGTTTATAAATATATATGCACCCGTGCACAAACACACACATCCTTCAAATGGCCAAAGCAGCTCTGTATCCACAGAAATAAATACAGAAAGGAGAATGACAGAGACAGATGCATGGAGAAATATTTTTAATTTTTTAAGAAAACATTTGTCTGCTTTGGGCAGAAACAGTCAGTTGTAAGGGAAAGGAAACCTGTACTTAGGCTAAACTTCCTCAGGATTAATTATTACCGTATTTGAAATCCAAATGACCTGACCCATCATTAGACGGTAAGTGTAGGCCAGCAAATAAATATCCGCTCTGTCCACCAGAAGACAGGTATCTGCACCAGGTTCAAAGGCCCTTGAACTTACCACATGCACATTTAGCCATCTTTAGAGTTGTGATGATGACGAAAAGTTGGATGCTCCAGGAAAGCCCAGGGAGGCAGTCAGCACAGCCTCAGGCTAATTAGCAGAAACCACAGGTCTAACCAACCACCCCGCCTTCACGTAACCAACCCTGCAGCCAGATGCCGAGCTTGGAAAAACATACCTCAGTACTACTCATTGAAATTCCAACTCTGGCTTTATAAAGAGTGTACTGTGCGAGCAGCAAGGCCTGGCCTGGGGCACTTGGGGCCAATCTATGAGATAGAGTGCTCTCCAAATGGCCACTCATTCTAAGCAGCCTGGCCAACTTTATACTTGACACGCGATTCCAGACTCGCCGTAAAGCTAACTAGAGCACAAAAAGGAGCAGACGAATACAGACTCTCATATGAAGTAAATCAACCAAGAAGTGTTTTATCAATAAAATTTCATTTACACCTCACATGCATATCACTCAAATGACAAAAGCACTCAAACACCTCCCATCTTCTTTAGAACATATGTCATTTTTTTCTATTAATAGAGTTCAGACCTCAAACACTTGTGGACTTAATATGTGTTATTTGAAGATGGTGGCATTTGTTGATTTGAATTCATGCAGTTGGTTTACAAAGGGCTCTCTTTGCTCCATCTGACTTAATGTGACTCAAACCATAACCCTTTTCATGAAGGAAACATTTAATTACTTAAATGGATTTTAAAACGATTCAGTACCATACCTCATATATGATAATACTCAGTGTTTTTAATATTTTCAAGGTCATAATTTAGTCTAAGTTTTCTCTTTCTTATTTTGAACAGTACTTTTCTAGATGGTTATAAATTCTCTAGTCTGAAGAACAACATTTGGCCACAAGACTAAAAGAACCAGAGGACAAAAACAAAAACAAAAATAATTCTGCTATCTTCTCAGAGACAATGACCACACACACAGAGCATCTATAAACTCCTGTAAGTCCCTCTAGAACTGAAGAAAGGAGTTTATAAAAACTTTAGAAGCAAACAATAGGCTAGTAAGATCATTTCATGGTTTTCAAAAGGTTGGCAATGGATGGTAGGATGTCTCAAGACAAGTAGAGTGCAGGCTTCTGAACCAAGTTCCATGTGTTAAGACACACTTCTTAGCTCTTCAGACCTACGTTGACTTCCCCATTTGTGCTAGTTCTCCATCAGCATAAAAGATTCCTGAGGCAATCAACTTAAATATAAAAATGTTGCTTTTGGCTCACAGTTTTGTATATCTTAGTTCATAGTTGGTTGGTCTTACTGTTCTGGCTCACAGAGAAGTCTAACAGACTGGCCAGAGCACATTGCAGAGCACAGTGGTTCACCTTGTGGCTGGGGAGAAAGGAATGGACAAGGCTCTCAGAAGCTGCTGTGAGGGTATGCCCCTACTTAGTAAAGATTTGCTATTTCTGTAGCACCGTGATGTGGACCACACCATCACCTTGTGGGCCTCTGAGGACCATCCAATCACATTCTCCATTTCCTGCATGGTTTCCCAAGTTATTTTTTTCTTTATATCATAAATTTACTATTTTCTCAATCAAACCCATCTGACATTCATGACAAAGAAGTACACCAAGATCTTTCTACAGTGAGCTAATATGCTCCATCACTCTTTCATGAGGAATGAGTGCATGGGTGAGGTCCCTAGGGACTCTGTGTTCATCAAGCAGCCATTCTTCCTGTGGAGGTTTGAATAAAAATGACCTCCATAGTTTCATAAGGAGAGTCACTATTAGGAGACGTGGCCTCATTGGAGGTGTAACCTTGTTGGGGGAAGTGTGGTACAGTCTCTCTTCCTGCTGCCTGAGGATCAAGATGTAGAACTCTCCTCTCTGTCTCCAGCACCATGTCTGCCTGAATGCCACCATGCTTCTTGCCATGATGACAATGGACTCAATCTGTAAGCCAGCTCGAATGAAATGTTTTCCTTTACAAGAGTTGCCATGATCGTGGTGTCTCTTTACAGCAATAAAACTAAGCTTGAGCTTACAGCCCAAACTAAGATACTTCCTTCCCGCCTTACTGCCCTCTTTGATGTCTATGCTCACAGTAGCCACATTTCTTGAGGATATAAGAACAGAGGAACTGAGTGTGGTATAGTGTTATGGAGGTTAATACTGGCAACTTGTAAGATCTGGAATTATCTGGGCATACCTTTGAGAGAGTGTCTGGATGGTGTTAATTGGTGTAGGAAGACTCAGATCAACTGTGAGGGAATCTTTCAACAGAATACAGTCCTGGACTGAATTGAAAGGAGAAAGATCTGAGCATATTAGTGCAATACTATCTTTATTGTGACCTGCTGATCCCTCAGCCGATGTGACCTCATGGTCCTGTAGCTATGATGGACTATAGCCTCAAACTATAAAGTAAAACGAGCCCTTTCTTCCTTAAGTTGCTCATCTTGGGCATTTTGTCTCAGCAGTGAGACAAGTAAGTAGAACAGTGCTGAAGTCGAAAGCACAACAGAAATAAACAACAACAACAAATGTTAATGGATGTTTATTGCACATAATGACAGGTAATGATAGTTATATTCAATTATATCACGGAATTGTCCATATCCATAATCTATGACCTTTCCTTTTTCATCTCAGTCTCTTTCCTTCTCTCAGATAGTTTTTGTTCTACCTTCATGCCGTACACATATAGTGTGTGTATATATGTGCATAGGAGAGAAAGAGAGGGGTCAGGGAGGAAGGGAGAGAGATTATTGAGTCTGGATTATTTTGATTACAGATGATCTACAATTGCTTCCACTTTTCGCTAAACAGCATAATTTTATTCTTCTTTGTTGCTGAAAAAAACTCTCTTATGTTTGTATGTTTTACTTTCTTTGTTCTTTGATTTGTTAGTAGACAGTTGGGTTGATTCAATAACTTGGCTATTGCTGATGTAAACATAGATATGCAAATACATATGTAGTATGCGGACATAGATTCCTCTAGACATAGTCTCAGAACTTTCTTTTCTTCTTTCCTTCTTCTTTGCCTCCCCATCTCTCTTTCTCTCTTTCTTAGTGTTGTTGTTGTGTCCTGTGATGATTTGAATGAGACTTTTCCCCCCAGAGGCTCATATATTTGAATGTTTGGTCTTTAGTTGGTAGAATAGTTTGGGAATGATTTGTGGGTGTGGCCTTGTTGGTATGCCACTGGGGGTGGGCGCTGAAGTTTTATAAGCATAACCCATGCCTAATGTTTTTATGTATCAGAAGTGATCTCTCAGCTACTGCTCCAGTGCCATACCTACCTGCCTCCATGTTTCCTACTATGATGACCATAGACTAACCCTCTGAAATGGAAAGCAAACCCCAGGTAAATGCTTCCTTATCATAAATGTGTTTTGTCATATTCTCTTTTATAGCAGTAGAATAGCAGCTAAGATGTGTCCTGACCTGGTTTTGGTTTCAGGGAGTGGTGCTATTGTCATAAAATGAGATGGACCAGCCCTTCTTTTTTATTTTACAAAATAGTTTGATGAATATTGATACTATTTCTTCATCAAAAATCTGGTATAATTCATCTCTGAATGTATCTGGGCCCAAGCTTCGTTTACATGAGAAATTATTAGTATCTCAACTCATAGTTTATTGTAGATTTAGCTAAATTACTTTCATATTCTTAGTTAAATTTTAGTAAATCATATGTTTTAAGAAATCTCTCTATTTCTTTCAGAGTTTCCAATTTATTGGAATGTATGTTTTTCAAAATATATTTTAATGATCTTCTGAATTTCACTGATGTGTATTAGTTAAGGTTAGGGATAAAATTCCTGTTAGGATTAGGTTTGTCTGCTGTTTATGTCTTATTTTTATTGAGGTGGTTCTTACTTGAGTTTTTTTTTTATTAGTTTGGCTTAAGGCTCAACAATTACATTTGTTTTTCAAAGAACTGCTCTTTATTTCATTGATTCTTATGTTGTTCTTTTCATTTTTATTTCATTAATTTCTACCCAGTTCTTTAGATAATAATTTAATAATAGTAGTTCTATAGTAGTCCCCCTATAGTTTTGGGTTTGATTTCTTTCTGTTTTTTCTATGACTTTGAGGTGCACCATTAAATTACGTATCAGGGGTCTCGATGATGCTCTTAATGTAAATAGTTAGAGCCATAAATTTCCCTCTTAGAACTTCTTTCCCTGTATTCCACATTTTTTCATTTTTACTTGATTGGAAGAATTGTGGAGAAATTCCCTTCTGGTTTTGTCAATGATCCATTCATCATGCTGCCAATTTCTACATTTTTGTTATTTTCTTTGGCTGCCAGCTTCTGGTTTTATTCCATTGTGATTAGATAGGCTACACCATGCCATTTCACTTTTCTTGTATGTATTCAGACTTAGCTTATTTCCTAAAATACATTCTATTTCTGTGCCAAGCACATGTGTTGCTCATGTTTGGGTGGGCTACTCTGCAAAATAAGTCCATTTGATCCATATGTCATTTGATTCTCCTATTTTTTGTTTATTTTCTCTTGGATGCTCTGTCTGTTAGGGAAGGTGGGGTCTTGGGTGATTATTATGCTGAGATCAGTCTGAGCCTTTGCATCCAGTAGTGTTGGTTTTATATAGCACTCTTTAATACCCAATGCTCTCTTCATTTTCCATTCTTTCTTTGTTATTGGAACTAGAATTTTGTGGCATTTTTTTTACCTCTGAGTGTAGATGATCAACTCTCATGTTTATTCCCTGGAGACACCAGAACTCAGCATATGGGTGTTGTCTTCTGTTTTCCTTTTCCAGAAGAACTGCTTTCCTGTGGGCTCAAGTCTCTCCTCATTGACTCACATGTCAATGGATCCAGGTACAACAGTGACAGTAGTGTGTGCATAACAGTTACAAGATGCATAATATTCATAAAAAGTAGCTTTAAAAGCAAAATTCATAAGCATGTATCCTCATGGTTTGTACTTTTATGCATTCTTCTTGGTAAGTATAGTCATCTGAAATACCACAATAGATGAGATTGATCCAAAAACCACAGTGTATAAATATGCAATTGCCCAAAATGACAAGATTCTGACTTTTATATTTACAAGTGAAGTTTTACAAAAAGAACACCTTTGAACCACTGAAGAAGCTTCATCCTATTGAAGTATGTATACTATTCACCTAGAAAATCAGTATAGAGAGAATGCGCCTTCATGAGGTCTAGTTCACAACACAGAATGAAAGCTCTCTAATGTTTTTATTTAATTGGTATGTCCAAAGTAAAAAAAAATGATGCAAAGGTCAAAGACATACCATAATGAATTGTGATGATGTTTTTCAGGCAGGATAGCTCAGCAGGAAAAACACTTGCTGTACAAGCCTAACAAATTGAGTTCTATGCCTGAAACCCACAGTAGGAAATGAGAGCTGACCCAGGTCTCTCTCTGTCTCTCTGTCTCTCTGTCTCTCTGTCTTTCTCTTATGCACACACACACACACACACACACACACACACACACACACACGATGATGATGATGATGATGATGATGATAGAATTGGAAAGATAATGCAGATATTGTAAGTAGTGGAATGTAAAAAGTACATATATACAAATCTTAAAAAAGCAAATCTAATGTAGGGTTGAAGAAATGGCTCAGGATGCAAGCCTAAGCCTGATGCTTTCATTTCAGTCTCTGGGACACACGTGACAGAAAGAGAGAACCAGCTCCCACAAGTTATCCTCTGACTTTCACACATGTCCCATTACAAGAGTATATGTGTACAGATACACACACACAAATAAATAAATAAATGCAAATCACTATGAGTAGATTATGGACAATTGTATGAAGGTAGTCCATAGAAGCTGACCAACTTTCAATATCATTACTACTTTGAGGTTTTTCGTGGTGATAAATAGCTATTTTCCAGAAGGGCATGACTATCTTTGGAGAATATTTCACATTCACTCTCTACAAAGCACTGCAGCTCCTTTTGAGATCCTTTTTAGGATTCAGTGTATACTAATGCCAACAGTCTCTGTTAGAGTGTCATGTCTTCTTTGTCTTGATGCTGTGTTGTTATGAGTATGCAGAAATTCATTCCATTAATATTAATAAAAACAGACAATATATTTGGCAGAAGCAATACTGGTAATGGCACAGCCACACCATCTAAATGCCTTATTCTACTGTCTCAATCATTTTCCAACTTGTCAGTAACTCTGCTGGCTTCTTGGGGCCAATACGACTTCAATACATTAACATCTTCTGGAATTTCATCAGTTAGAAAGAATACCAGTACAGAAAAATAACACAGAACCATTCTGCGCAGCCTGTAGTAACTCCACAGCAGAGAGTTCTACAAAAGAGAGAGTTTGTTTGGTGGAAAGTGGGGAGAAGCCTCAAGTTTGTCTACCCAAGGACAGGGTTCAGGAACACTTTCCAGATAAAGGAACAGAGTGGTCTGAAGTATGGCAAAGTAATGAAAGCAACTCATTTGTGGTCCATCATGCCTGCTTAAACTTCATGACCCTTCATAGAAAGCATGTACAGAAAATGACACAAGTGACCTGAGTGTGGAATTTTCTGTCTTGTGTAAGAAAGAAAGAAAGAAAAAAAGAAAGAAAGAAAAAAGAAAGAAAGAAAGAAAGAAAGAAAGAAAGAAAGAAAGAAAGAAA
>OU015753.1:44315427-44342087 GCA_907169655.1 Acomys percivali
AAAGAAAGAAAGAAAGAAAGAAAGAAAGAAAGAAAGAAAGAAAGAAAGAAAGTCATCAGGCCCAAGGAGTGTGGTTCCATCATGTTGAGATAGGCTAGAGTGGTCTTAAGTTCCCAACAAGCAGCTTGGACAGCGGTTATGCTGGAGTCAGTAGGGTTCTCAGGGCACTGGGGTGTACTGCCAAGCTGTGTGACCTGTACACTTGCTAATAAAGGAAGAGAGTGTTGGGGGATTTGGTATTTTTGTCCTTTAGGATCTATGGTCAGAGCTGCCCCAAAGTTTCAGTGTGCTAGGAAGTGTGTATTTACTAAACAACCAAGCAACAGGGAACTGAAGTGCTAGGGTTCAGTTCCCAAGCAGTGTTTCTCAGGTTTAATGGAAGGAGTCACCTTTCTTGCTGTGGACAACTTAATGTAAAAAAACAGTGTTAATTTTCAAAAGGACTTAGTTAATATTGTGCTTTACATTCCAGTAGTGTCCCAGATACCAGGAAATGTGGCTGCTGCTTCCTTGTAGAAATTTTGTTGCATGCTAGACAAAGAGAGAGTTCAATATTTTCATCCACTTGACTGGCTGTGGAAGTACCCACTCATCATGCAAACTCAATTTCTAAATCAAAACAGGCACAAACACAGATGGTAGCCTATTTTTGACACTGCAACTTGCATTTTTTTTCTTTTTTGGTCCAAATTTAGGATGGTGGTGTTTTGAACACATTTGAGATACGCAAGGACAAATACTTTTCTGACTCACCACATTTTGAGCTAGTGACAGAGCTAAGTCAAGGAGCTTCTGTGTATCAAATGATCAGTAAACATTGGGTTTATTATCCAGTGAAGAGCGCACAGCCTAACAGCACTACCCACTAAGTCAGCATATAAAACAAAGCCAATAGCTTTCATTTTTTCCACAGTTCAGAGTTTCCAAATAAGAGCTTAATTTTACTAACTGCACATTTCACATTAATCCTGTGAAATCACTCAGACCAGAGGCCTGATTTTGTTTTCTTCCTAATGGCTATGCAGCATAAATGCCAACATTTGACAGACGCCTGCTGATGGCACTCAAGATCCCATGGTGGGCAATTACAGAAAATCTACCTGAGAATTCTCCTAGCATACCTTGAACACACCATGAGGTTTTTCTAATGTCTCTGTACCTATTCTAAATGACCACCCTTGATATCCTGATTCTGAAATTGACACATATTTAGGGTGCTGTCTACCATACCACTAGTACGGTAGCAAGAAGTTACACACAAGGTGGTGAGATTGAAGTGCACTGCTATTGTTGAAATCTGCTGAGTTAATTGAGTACAGAATGGCTCATGAGTCAACAGTGTTTCTAGCTAGAAGAAGCTAAGGAGATAAGGGCAGAGGATGTGGACAGGCAATCCCAGCAGGCAATAGGGTAGGCAATAGAAAGGAAACAGGATACAGTGGTTCGGAGGCTCACGGCTCTATGATTGCCTTACTTGAATGTGATGCGAGGAGCCTGTGGCCTGTGATTGGCTGAAGCTTAGCTGGTCTTTGGTCTACTTTAAAACCTGTAAACAGAATATGTTCTCTTCTGTAGTTTGCTTATTGTCCTTTTAATTGAATTCCAAACATTATTATATGTTGTTCATTAGTTTGTATTGCTATGGCATCATAGATCTTTTTATCAGACCTCGTTCCATCCTCCTCTTGGTAGGAATTTATTTTAATTGCATCTAGGATTTGCTATTACAAACACCACCACTATAAGCATGCCTTCATTTGCCTTCTGGCAAACAAGTGTAAGATTACAGCTAAATTAACTTCCTAGGATGGACTCCTGAGTTCTCGGTAAGCATGTGCAAAGCTAGCATCCAATACTGAATGCATCCAAACCCACTGTGCAAGTTTCAGTGTTCACCAGCAGAATTCAAGTTGTTGCACTGCCAGTGTGTTAATGTCTTATATTCCCACATGCACTTAGAAGTTCCTAGCCATTTAATTTTCTACTATCAAGTGTTTATAAAACACTCACCATTTTCTTCTATTCTCTTTCTCTTTATGTCCAATGGTTTTCCACATTGTCTTATATTGTCCTATTAACTCATTTTTATTGTTTTCTCAAGAAAGCTTTCCCTCTTCAGGTGGAAGTCCTGGGAACATGCATTTGCAAGATCACTTCTGGGAGTAATTTTTGTGTCTGTTGGCACCCTATTGGCTCCAGAATAGATAGTATTTTGTTGTGATTGTTGCTTGGGGCATTTGGGGTTTGTGTGTGTGTGTGTGTGTGTGTGTGTGTGTGTGTATGTGTGTCTGTACCATCCAGCATTCTGCTCTATCACTCTGCCTTACTCTCTTGAGACAGGATATCTCATTGAATCTGCAGCAAGGCTGGCAGCCAGACGTGATAATTCTGTGTTCGACCCTGGCAGCTCTGAAGTTTTAGGCATGCATTGCCTCATTGGGTGTTTTTTTTGTTTTTGTTTTTAATGTGGGCTCTGCAATCTAAACTCAGACTATTCACTTTCACCTGCTGGGCCATCTCCCTAGCTGTCACCTGATCAGTTTTTCTATTTTATTTGAGAAGACACCTTGTGTCTGTATTGCCAGCTCACTGTTTACTATTCTGGTAGCAGATTTTTTTTTTCTATGTCTGCTCCTTAGAGATGTCCTTTTTTTTTTTTAAATTTGGTTTCTAATTAAGTTTACCACAGGAAGAAGATGGACAAGTACTGTAATTGTTATTTCTACCTGTGTCATTGCTAATATTTGGCGCCTGGTTTTGAAACAAGTCTCATAAATGTTCTTGACAGATGGTGCCCTCTCCGAGTGCATGTGAAATCGACACTCGAAGGCAGACTCTGACCAAGATGCTCATATTAATAAAAAAACATGGTCAGTATAATAATTGGAAGGATCATAAAATATATGGGATATAAACCAAGAGAGGAAAGTTAAAGGAATAAGACAAAATAGGGTGTGGAGGATGAGGGAGATGAGAGTAGCTGCGTTAAATCAAAACTAAAGGTAAGTAAAAAAAAAAAAGAACTTCACGGAAGCTCACTAGTGAGTAAGCTAATTTCACATTACAACTTAAAAAGAGTTTGAACAGAGGTATCCTACATGGGTCTTACTCCCAGAAGACATGGGTTATTAAATCAAAATTGAGATGCAATCCATGTGGGTCAGGAGGCCCCAGAAATCTCCCAAAACAACATAGACTGTGGTGGTTGTCCAGCCACAGGGTAAGAACCTATTGCTGAAAACACGACTACAGTTGTAGGACAGAGAGAAATTAATCTCAAATGAATCAGGAAACTCTTTTCTGCTGTCTAGCTGTCATGATGCTGGGAGGTACTATGCTGGGGGGAGGCAGCAAAACTCTGGAACCGTCTTGTTGCAGTACTGCCCTGACTGTAAAATGTGCCCACTGGAGCACTAGTGGCATAACTGACATGGGGTAACTAACTTCTCTCTGATTGGCATTGAGGTCTGTTTCACAGAAAAGAGTTCCATGCCTTTTAATGTAACCCTGGTTAAAATCCCATGGCTGGCTGGAGAGGTCAGAGGTCCTAAAACAAAAGCTGCCATTGTTATTTTTCCAAATGGTCATGTTGTCAAGTTGCCTTCTAAATTGCTGCCCTTATATCCATAGATAAGTGTTTTAAACTTTGGTCAGAGAAGTTTCTTGTTGCAATGAGCAGTAGTCAATTGAGAATGTTGTGCCCACTTCATGAGACGCCCCAAAAACCCACCGGTAGACAAACCTGATGCAAATACAAGAGGATCTTTATTTTTGGCTTGAACCAGGCTTCGACCATAACGCAGTGGTATCCGGAGAAGATCCTTGAGCTCTGAGCTGAAGGTAATTTATAGGTTCCTTTCCATCCCAGCCCACGCAAAGCAGGGGAGTTCCAGCCTGGAAAATGCCTATTGTTTGAGATAAGAAAGGGGGATATTGTGCTTTAAAATAATTTGTTGTGAAAAGGTGGTAAAATAACAAATGGCTCTGGTTTTCCATGTTCTCTCTCTGGACCAGTTTCCTAGCACCCGCATCTCCTGTGGGCCGAAATGAGTGCAACCGTATTGGTTCCTCCCCTCAGCTGGCCAGATATGTCTCTCCTGTACGCCTATTTCTGAACCTTTGCCCCGGTTACCGTGAAATCCAATTTCAGGTCTCCTGGTCTCTCAAGTACCATAAATAAGAAACTTTGGGTGTTCAACCTTAAACGGGACATCCTTATCAATCTACTTCACCTTCTGTCCTTGACCAAGACTCAGGGAAAATTTTGGAAGAGTTCCTAGAAAGAATGGAAAAGCTGTAAGATAAGGAAGAGTGCTCTGAATGATTGTCTTTGGGACATTAAATGACTGTTGCATTTATGAACTCATATCTGGTGTGGTAGCCTATACACAACCAAGTTAGCCAAAATTCTAGCATAGGTCAGTGAGGTGCTTTCTAGGCCCCATCTCTTACTAAGGAGCTCTTGGCAGTTGATAGGTGTAGTTGGAGGGAGAGAGGATCACTGTAGTTGGGGGGAGGGAAGATCACTGTAGTTGGGGGAGGGAGGATCACTGTAGTTGGGGGAGGGAGGATCACTGTAGTTGGGGGAGGGAGGATCACTGTAGTTGGGGGAGGGAGGATCACTGTAGTTGGGGGGAGGGAGGATCACTGTAGTTGGGGGGAGGGAGGATCACTGTAGTTGGGGGGAGGGAGGATCATTCTTCTTTGAAGGTGTGGTCACTGATTGTTTCTGTGCTCCAGTGGGTGGCCCCATACCCATGCACGTAAAGGTGGAAACAAACTGAAGTTGTTGTGTTTTCAATTACAATGGAGGAAGGAGAAGAGGAAGAAGACGTGAAGTCAGGAGGAGGGTATATTTAGGGGATGTGGGGGTATTTAGGTGGAAAGTGGAGAATGGATATAATATATTTCATTTATACCTGTGTGAAATCATACTTAGATATGCATCATACGTATCATACTTAGATGGCAAAATGAATTCCTGTTGTGGAAGTTTTGGGTTATGGTATGTAAACATGCTTTTGTTTTAATCCCATGTGTGGAATATGGGGCTGCTCCAGTTTGTCAACAGCTAATAACATTCCACAAGACTAAGATACCCCAAGCCCAGAAACCAAAGATACTATGAGAAAAGAGAACTATGGTCAAATGTTCCCCATATACAGAGATGCAATAACCCTTCACAAAAACATTTACATCAATATGTAAAATTAATATGCCATGGCCAAGAGATTTTACTAAAGAATATTTTTAAATAACTTAAAATTTGAAAGTCAGTATTACACATTATATGAACAGAATAACAAAAAAAATATGATCTTTTCTATGGATCCAGAAATAGTATTTGACAAAATGCAGCATAAGTTATAAGGTAACTGGTAAAGGAATAAAAAAATGTATGGTTAATAACATATTTGTTAACAGAAAATAAATGATTTTATCATTAATATTAAAATCAAAACAAGATCCAAGATGGTGGTACCGAGCTCACAGTGTCTGGGGAGTAGGACCACAGTGACTGCCATTCTGTGGACTCCAAAATATCAGCAACTGTGTTTCCCAGGTAAGAGGAGAGCCCATGGTGCCAGGAGTGAACAATTCCAAACTTTGTTCACTATACCCAGTAATCTGAGGAAAGCTCATGGTCTCCGGAACAAGCAGACTTCTGGGATCCAGTGAAACAGTCCCATCGTCTGGTCCATGGCCCTACTTGTGTCCCTGAGGAGATTAGCTAGACCTCAGGATTATACAAGATCTTGCTCAAAGATGGCACCCAACACACATAGTGTCTGGGCAGCAGGAGCTCAGTGACTGCAGAGCAAGCAAGCTAGTATTGGGGCTGCTGACTTGTGGAGTTCCCCCAGTGAGAGCAGGGCTTCTGGGTTCCTGAGGAGACATGCTGGTCCTCGAGATCATAAAGGCTAGACACCACACTCCATTCCCCTGCCTGTGGGTTCATCTGGGACACAGGCACCTGAAGAGAACTGTGGGCCATTGCCTGAGATCTAATGGCTGGTCCACAACTAAACCAATCATCCTGAGGAGGGCTGCTCCAGAAACATCCAGCCTCTTGTCCAGGCCTCTTCCCATACAATTTAAGAAATCTAGCAGGAACCAGGAACAACTAGCCAATTCTAGAGACAACCAAATGGCTAAAGACCAGTGTAGGAACACAAGGAACAAAATCCAGGGCAATATGGCACCAACAGAACCCAGTTATCCCACTGCAAGCATCCCTGGATACTCTAAGACAGTTGAAACACAAGAAAATGACCTTATTCTTATGAAGATGATAGAGGCCTTTAAAAGGATTACAAATAAATCTCTTATAGAACACAGGAAAATACAATCAAACACGTTGAGGCTTTAAAGAAGAAATGAATAAATCACACAAAGCACAGGAAAATACAAACAGATGAAGGAAACAGCAGACCCACCTGGGATACAGAGCAGATAGAGCTGAGCCTGGAGCAGACCAAGACTCACATTTGCAGCCATTTCAAAAAGGTCTGTGGGGCACCCAAGCAGCTTCAAGCTTGAATCTCTCACAGCCCCCCAACTGCTTAATGGCCTAGCTCATCTGGAACACAGGGCAGATAGACAGAGCCCTGCTGTCTCAAAAAGGACTGTAGGGCACACGAGCAATTTTGGTCTCGAAAATCTATCAGCCCTCTCCTCTCCTGCCTGACCCAACTAGGATACAGTCTAGAAGGGCCGGATGGAAGTCATGCAAACATTAAGAGACCACAGATGCCAAGCCAGACTGCCATACCTCCCGAAACTTTCAATCACCATAGATGGAGAAAACAAGATATTCCATGACAAAATCAACTTTAATCACTACCTCACCACAAATCCAGGCCTGCATAAGGTACTAGAAGGAAACTCCAACTCAAGAAGGTTAACTACACCCAGGAAAACACAGGAAATAAATACCTTCACATCCCAAATCCAAAACACAGAAACACACACACTCTACCACCACCAATATCAAAATAAAAGGAACTAGCAACCACTGGTCATTAATATCTCTTAACATCAATGGCCTCAACGCCCCAGTAAAAAGACAAGACTGACAGAATGGATGCAAAAACCGGATCCATCATTCTGCTGCATACAGGAAACACACCTCAGCAATAAAGATAAACATGACCTCAGAGTGAAGGGTTGGAAAACTGTACTCCAAGCAAACGGACCCAAGAAGCGAGCTGGTGTTGCCATTCTAGTATCTGATAAAATAGACTTTCAACCAAACTAATCAAAAGATATGGGGAAGGCCACTAAATCCTCATCAAAGGAAAAATACACCAAGATGGTGTCTCAGTTCTGAACATCTATGCGCCAAGTGCAGGAGAACCCACATTCATAAAAGAAATGTTACTAAAGCTTAAATCACACATCAAACCCCACACATTAAAAGTGGGAGACTTCAACACCCGTCTCTCCCCAATATACAGATCATCAAGACAGAAACTAAATGGAGAAACAAGGAAACTAATAGACATCATGAAACAAATGGACCTAACTGATATCTATAGAACATTTTACCCAAACATAGAAGAATACACCCTCTTTTCAGCACCTCATGGAACCTTTTCCAAAATTGACCACATACTTGGTCGCAAAGCAATCCTCAACAGATACAAGAAAATAAAAATAAGGGCAATCTACCCAACCTATCAAGTGCCCTGCAAAATGTCCACCCTGAGACTGTAGATCTCAGTTCCATGTTTACTGTGAACCAATCACAACATCTGGAAGAAAATGATAGAAACTGTTGCATCTTTGTATTTATTACTTGGTGTAATAAAGCTTATTTTCATTAACAATAACAACAACAACAAAAGAAAACAAAAATAATTCATTCAATTTTATCAGACCACTATGGATTAGAGTTGGAACTCAATAACAAAAGAAACAATTGAAAGCCTACAAATTTCTGGAAACTGAACAGCTCCTTACCCAATGACATCTGGGTAAGGGACAAAATGAAAAGAGAAATTGAAACTTCCTAGAAATCAATTAAACTGAAGGCACAACATAATCAAATTATAGGACACAATGAAAGCAGTGCTAAGAGGAAAGCTCATAGCACTAAGCACCTTTGTAAAGAAACTGGAGAGATCCCATACTAGCAACTTAATAGAACACCTGAAAGTTCTAGAACAAAAAGAAGCAGACACACTCATGAGGGGTAGATGGCTGGAAATAATCAGATTCAGTGTTGAAATCAATAAATTAGAAACAAAGAAAACAATTCAAAGAATTAACAAAACCAAGAGATGGCTCTTTGACAAAATCAGCAAGATTCACAAACCTTTAGCCAAACTAACTAAATGGCAGAGGATGAGTATTCAAGTCAACAGAATCAGAAATGGAAAGGGGGTCATAACGACAAACACTGAGGAAATACAAAGAATCATCAGGTGCTACTTCAAAAGCCCATATGCCACAAATTTTAAAACCTAAATGAAATGGACAATTTTCTTGATAGCTGCCAACTACAAAAATTGAATCAAGATCAGGTAAACAATTTGAATAGTCCTTTCACACCTAAGGAAATAGAGGCAGTCATCAAAATCTCCAAACAAACGAGTAAATCAGACCTTCAGGGAAGAGCTAATACCAATTCTCTTCAAACTATTCTGTAAGATAGAAAACAGAGGCAACTTAACCAAACGCATTCTATGAGGCCACAGTTACCTTGATACCTAAACCACAGAAAGAGTCAACAAAGAAAGAAAGAGAATTTCAGACCAATTTCTTTTATGAACATTGACGTGAAAATACTCAATAAAATACTCCCAAACTGAATTCAAGAACACATCAAAATTATCATTCACCATGACCAGGTAGGCTTCATCTCAGGCATGCAGGGGTGGTTCAATATACAGAAATCCATCAATGTAATTTATCATATAAACAAATTGAAAGAAAAAACACATCATTTCCTTACATGCTGAAAAACATTTGACAAAATTCAACACCCATTCATGTTAAAAGTCCTGGAGAGAACAGAGATACAAGGCACATACCTAAACATAATAAAGGCAATATACAGCAAGCCTATAGCCAACATCAAACTAAATGGAGAGAAACTTAAATCAATTCCACTGAAATCAGGGACAAGACAGGGCTGTCCACTCTGTATCTCTTCAATATAATACTTGAAGTACTAGCTAGAGCAATAAGACAACTAAAGGAGATCAAGAAGATACAAATCGGAAAAGAAGAAGCCAAACTATCACTATTCACAGATGATATGATAGTATGCATAAATGTCCCAAAAAAATCTATCAAGGAACTCCTGTAGCTAATAAACATCTTCAGCAAAGTGGCTGGATGCAAAATCAACTAAAAAAAAATCACTAGCCCTCCTGTATACAAGTGACAGACTGAGAAAGAAGTTAAGGAAACTACACCCTTCACAAAAGCCACAAGTAATAGAAAGTATCTTGGTGTAACTCTAACCAAGAAAGCAAAAGGTTTGTATTAAAAAATTTCAAATCTCTGAAGAAAGAATTTGAAGAAGATTTCAGAAGATGGAAAGATCTCCCGTGATCATGGATCAGGAGAATCAATATAGTAAAAATGGCCATCTTACCTAAAGCAATCTACATATTCAGTGCAATTCCCATCAAAATACCCAGACAATTCTTTACTGACCTTGAAAGATGAATTCTCAACTTCATATGGAAAAACAAAAACCCACAAAAGCTAAAATGATCCTGTACAATAAAAGATCTTCTGGAGGAATCTCCATCCTGGGTCTCAAGGTGTGCTATAGAGCAACAGTAATAAAAACAGCATGGTACTGGCATAGAAATAGCTTGGTTAATCAATGGAATTGAATAGAAGACCCAGAAGTAAACCCACACACCTATGGACACTTGATTTTTGACAAAGAAGCCAAATCCATACAATAGAAAAAATATAGCATCTTCGACAAATGGTGCTTGTCTACCTGGATGGCTACATGTAGAAAAATGAAAATAGATCCATATTATCCTGCACAAAACTAAAGTCCAAATGGATTAAATACCTCAACATAAAACCAGACACACTAAATGTGCTAGAAGAAAAATTGGGGGAAAGTCTTGAGCTCATCAGCACAGGAGACAACTTCCTGAACAGAACACCAACAGCTCAGGCCCCAAGACAAACCATCAATAAACGGGACCTTATGAAACTGAAAGGTTTCTGTAAGACGAAGAATACTGTCAACAGAACAAAGTGACAGCCTACAGATTGAGAAAAGATTTTCATCAACCCTACATCTGACCAAGGGCTAATACCCAAAATATATAAAGAATTCAAGAAATTAAACTCCACAAAACCAAATAATCCAATGAAAAATGGAGTACAGAATTAAGCAGGGAATTCTCAAGAGAGGCATAATGAATGGCTGAGAACACATAAAGAAATCCTCAACATCCCTAGTTACCAGGGAAATGCAATTCAAAACGATTCTGAGATTCCATCTTTCAGCCATAGGAATGGTGTGTTTAGAGAATATAAAGTGTTCTTTCCCCCTTTTTTATGTTGTTGAATACTTCATGCACATGGGAAACAATCATATGCCAAAGAGAGAGCAATTGTCTTGCTTAGCTTTTGCTGTTCTCTGCTTAATAGGCATTTGTGTGGTGGGATGTTTTTAAGCACACATATAGTACCTGTGGGGCGGTACACGAGTAAGAGCTGGCAGCGCAGAGATGCAGGAGCAGATGCTGCTCTGCTCAGCAGCTCCTACTACCAGCCCTTGGGCACTCACTCCTGTGCTCAAGCAATCATTGTCAACGACAAAGGGACTACTGAAATTACAGTTGTATTAAATTTCTGCTAATAATTGAGATATTTTATTTTATTTTTGGCTCCTTGGGTAACTTAGTTGTTAAGAAAGCATATATGGTTATTTTTGTTTTGTTTTTCTTTTTCCTTTTTCCTTTTGGGCACAGCTATAGAATATTTGGATATAAGAGATGTTATTCTTGCAGCCTTGATATTCAGGGTGGCTTTTAAAAGATGAATTTTCATGAGATCTCAAAGATTAAGATTATTTGATAACATTATTTACATATTTAAAAGATGCGGTTATCACAAGTCTGTTGAGGACGGAAACTACACTGGAAAGAAGCAGATGTCTGTCAGCCGAAGAATGGATAAACAAAACGTGGTACATTTACACAGTAGAGTACTACTTGGCTATTAAAAACAAGGAAATCATACAATTTGCAGGCAAATGGATGGAACTAGAAAAGACCATCCTGAGTGAGATAACCTAGACCCATAAAGAAACGGATGGCATATACTCATTTAATAAGTGGATATTAGCCAAATAGTACAGGATAAACACACACACAGTTCACTGACCCAAAGAAGATAAGTAACAAGGAAGACCCAAGGGAGGATGCTTGAATCCCACTCAGAAGGGGACATAGAATGGCCAGAGGAAGCAGTTGAAGAGAAAGAGCAGGGAGCTTAGAGGGAAATGAGGGTGGAGATCAGATGTGCAAAGGAGAGATGGGAGGACAGAGGGCTTGTACGGAGAAGAGAAATCATGCGTGGGGGCATCTCTGAGACAAGCTGCAGACCTTCAGCAGGGCGGGCTACATGGAGGATATGCGGGTGACTCAAGCTGAGACTCCTAGTAGCAAGGATCATGGAGACTGAGGAGGCTACTCTCTAACTAGACAGAATTCCTTTCGGAGGGAAGGGGACACCAACCCACCCACAAAAACTTCAACCCAAAATCTACTCTGCCTACAAGATGGCCTGGTATAAAGATAGAACAAAGATTGAGGGAATTTCCAACCGATGTCTGGCCCAGACTGAGACTCAGGCCCTGGGAAGAGCCACCTGATGCTATTAACTATACTCTTCTGCACTTGCAGATCGGAGCCCAGCACAGCTGCAGAGGCTCCAGGCAGCAGTGGGTCAAAACAGGTGCTGAGACTCACAGCCAAACATTGGGAGTCTTGTGGAAACGTGGGGGGGGGGGGGAAGGAGAGGATAGAAGGACCCAGAGGGAACAGGAGTGAGTGCCACACAGGAGCCAACTAACCAGGGCCCAGGGTGGTCACAGAGACTGAAACACCAGTCAAGGACAATGCATGAACTTGAAATAGACCCCTTACATAGACCCATCCTGTGGGTCTCCTAGAAAGGGGAGAGGGGGCCGTCCCTGACATGGACTCTGTTGCCTGCTTTTCAATCACTTTCCCCTGGTGGGGCTGCCTTGCCAGGCCACAGTGGAGGAAGACGCCTTCAGTCCTGATGGAATGTGATGTGCTGGTGTGGATTCGGGGGTGGGTGGGGGCTCACCTTAGGTAGGGAGTAGAGGACGGGGAGAATGCGAACAGGGAGGAGGGAGTGTGGGACTGAAAAGAGAGGAGGAAGGACCTACGGTCAGGATGTAAAGGGAATACATCTTAAAAAATTAAAATGCTAAAAAACAAGGAAATAACCAAAAAAACTAGATACACTAAATCCATTAGAAGAGAAAGTGGGGATCAGCCTTGAACTCATTGGCACAGAAGACAACTTCCTAAACAGAAGACCAACAGCTCAGGCTCTAATATAACAATTAATAAATAGGACCTCTTGAAACTAAAAAGCTTCTGTAAGGCAAAGGACACTGTCAACAGAACAAAATGACAGTCTACAGATTGGGAAAAGATTTTTATCAACCCTTCATTCCACAGAGAGCAAATATCCAAAATATATAAATAACTCAAGAAATTAAACCCCAATAAACAAAAATGATTCAATTTAAAAATTGGGGTGCAGAGCTAAACAGAGGATTATCAACAGAAGAATCTCAAATGGCCAAGAAGCACTTAAAGAAATGCTCAACATTCTTAGTCATCAGTGAAATGAAAATCAAAATGTCTCTGAGATTCCACCATAAACCCATCAGAATGGCTAAGATCAAAACTCAAGTGACAACACATGTTGGCAAGGATGTGGAGAAAGGGAAGCACTCCTCCACTGCTGTTGTGAGTGCAAACTTATACAACCACTTTGGAAATCAATCTGGTGCTTTCTCAGAAAATTGGAAATAGGCCCAGCTATACTACTTCTGGGCACATACCCAAAAGATGTCCCACCATATCACAAGGACAATAGTTTAACTATGTTCATAGCAGCTTTATTCAAAATAGACAGAAATTGGAAAAAAAACTTTAAATATCCTTCAGCTGAAGAATGGATAAAGAAACTGTGGTACATTTACCCTATGGAATATTACTCAGCTATTATAAGCAAGGAAATCATGCAATTTGCAAGCAAATGGGTGGAATTCGAAAATATCATTCTGAGTGAGATACCCAGACCCAGAAAAACATACATGGTATGTGCTCACTTATACACTGACAAAAGTCATGTATTACAGGATAACCATACTATGATTCACAGATCCTAAGAAGCTAAGTAACAAGGAGAGGCCAAGGGAGGCCTTCCTTGAATATCACTCAGTTGGGGAAATAGAAAAGACAGCAGAAGTGGATAAAGAGAGGTAACTGGGTCGGAGAGGTGTGTGTGTGGGGGGGAACGAGGCAGGAGATCAGATGTGGAGAGAGTGGGCGGGGGGGGGGAGGGGAGAGGGCTTGGGAAGAAAAGGGAAACCAAGGGTGGAGGCATCACTGAGGCAAGCTGGAGACCTGCAACCTACAGGGAGGACATGGGGATGTCTCTAGCTGATCCTCCTAGTGGGGGTGGGGGGGCAGGGAGGGGGGCAACGCAAAGACTAAGGAAGCCATCTTCTAGCCCGGCAGGACTTATAGTGGATGGAGGGGGAGACCAATCCACCAACAAAACCTTCAACCCAAAATTTACCCTGCTTACAAGATATACAGAGATAAAGATAGAGCAGAAACTGAGGGAATGACCAACCAATCCTTGGGCCAACCCATGAGAGGCACCTCATGGGAAGGAGGCACCCTGTGACACCATGAGATACTCTGCTATGTTTAATGACAGGAACCTAACTCTGAGAGGCCCCACACAGAAGCCGTTTGAATCAGATCCTGAGACTCACAGCTAAGCATTAGGCAGAGCTCGGGGAGACCTGTGAAAGAGTGTGTCTGTGTGGGGGTTGGGGGTGTGTAGGTATAGAAGAACCAAAGGGAGAAAAATGCCACAAGAAAACCAGTAGAGTCAATTAATCTAGACCCATGGGGCCTGCAGAGATGGAAGCACCAACCAAGGAGCATGCATGGACTGGACATGGGCTCCCTATGCATAGGTAACTGATGGGCAGCTTGGCCTTCATGTGGGTCCCCTAGTAAGCTGAGCGTGTGCTGTCTATGACATGGACTCTGTAGTCTGCTTTATATCACTTCCCCCTAATGGGGCTGCTTTGTCTGGCCTCAGTGGATGAAGATGAACTCAGTCCTGATGAGACCTAATGTGCTGGGGCGGGTTGGTAGAGTAGGTCTCCCCTTTTCTGAGGATTAGGGGAGGGGGAAGAGCGGGAAAGGGGAGGGACCAGGAGGAGAGTAGGGAGGGGGCTTCAGTCAGCATGTAAAATGAATATATAAATTTAAAATAAAAATTTAAAAAGCAAAACAAGACTTCCTAATTGTAATTCCTCTACCCAACACCAAATAAGGAAGCCTGAAAACTTAAGAAGGTATCGATATTAGACAGGAAGGAATAAAATTTACTGAAAATGCCAGTGACATGGCTACAGGTAGAACACCATGCAGGACTTAGAAAGATGCTTCAGGAACTCACAGCTGAGCTTAGCACAACAGCAGAATAAAGTTATCAGGGCATAAAAGTCCTTGACAGTTAAAAAGACAAATGCAGAATGCCAACAGAACAGAAAGCCTCGAAGCACACGGAGTTCTGATAAAGGTGTTGGCTGCATGTCCTGGATGAAGGGCAGCCTGGACACCCACATGCAGAAGAACTGAACTCTCTCCTGCCTATTACAAAAAAATAAGCTCAAACTGGATTAAAAGAGGGCTGGACGTAGGTGAAGGTGCATGCTACCAGATGCTGAGTATATATGAAAATGGAAGGAGAGAACTGAGTCCACAAAGCTGTCTCCTGGTCTCCATGTAAGCGCTGTGTACCTGTGCGCACGCACGCGTGCAAACACACACGCACACACACACACACACACAAAACTAACTAATGAAAATAAAAATAAATAAATTTAAAACATGAATAACATGTTAAATGTAAGCCCCAAAGCTATGAAAGTTCTAGAAGAAAATGAAGGAAATACTTAGAACATTAGAATGAGAAAAAAATTGTTTGTTTTGGTTTAGATAAGATGAAAAAATAAAAATTAGCAATAAGATTATATCAGACTAAAAATATCCTGCATACCAAAGGATACTATGACTAGAGTAAAGAGACAACCTACAGGATGCGAGAAAATATTTACGAATTATGATCCTAATAAGGATAATATTCACAACATCCGAGGAATTCAAAATCTCAACTTAACTGCCAAAGGCCTGATAGCACAATAGTTATGGACAGTTTATATAAATGTCTCCAAATAAGACATGCAAACGGCCAATAGATATAGTAAATATGCCAGTATCACTTAATATCAGAAAAAAAAAATCAAAACCAGGAGCTACCACCTCACTCCAGGAAGAATGGCCATAAACAAAAAGGTGAATGATGGCAAGTTCTGAGGACTGGAGAGGAGGGAGTCGTGACACACAGCTGGGGGGATGTCCATCAGTACAGCATGTGGAAAGCAATGCAGGACCACTCAAAGTGCTCACCAAAACTACCACATGACAGCAATCACACTACTGCCCACCTACCCACAAGAAATAAGCCCAGAAGGTTAGTAACTTCTCTATGTCTGTGGTTATTGCAGCACTGCTAATACTAGCCACAACACAGACAGACACACAGTAGAGTTTTATCCAGCTGTGAAGAACAGTGAAATTCTGAAACCTGCAACAAAATGGATGGATCTGAAAGTGTTCTACCTAAGGTGACACAAACTCACGCATGCTCTCTCTCATATAAGCAGATCCTCGCTTCTAACATGTACGTATATGCATATAAGTGAGTGTACATATAGGTAAAAAGGAGAGAGGCGGGGAAGAAAGAGTAAAATGAGATGCTGAAGAAGGCAGAGACGACTAAAGGACCAGGCAATGGCAAAGCAGAAGAGAGAGGATGGGGCGATGAGGAACAGAAAGTACATAGAGGGGAGATGAGGGGGCAGTTAAAACACTCTGAAAATGTGATAATTATGACTATAAGTTCATATGTTAATTTAAGAAATAAAGGTTAAAACTAATTATAATAATAAGCAATGAATGGAGAAAATCCAAGTCTTGGTCAGTTGATGTATAGACAAGGCACAGAGAGACAATACCATGTGACCTCACTTACACGGGGAAGAGGAAGTAGAGGTTGAGAGTGGTATGGGGGTTTAAAAAGCCTGGAGAGTGCAGCGGGGAGGGAGATAGAGAGCAAATTTGGTCAATGGGAGCTAAGCTTCAACTAGACAGGGCTACAACGCCCTTACATGCCCGACCAGTGCAGTGACTACATACTACAATCATGTGCTGTGCATTTCAGGACCTGAGAAGGATTATGCTTTCACTATAAAGAAATTGTAATTGAGGATACATATAGATATTTTACTACAGGCCACACAATGTATACACGTGATACAATGTATACACAATGTGTACAATGTGTAGCATCTGTACAGAAAACATCACATGGCATCCCATAAACATCACGGCTTATGTATTCGTGTCAGGTTAAGTAAGGAAAAGAATTTAAGCATGCATTTTGAATTCTGCGCCAGCATCTCCCTAGCCATTTACCAAAAGTAAAGAGAAGTCCCAAAAGAGTTACAATGTGATGTTTACAGCAAAGCAATTCAGAAGCAGACTTTTAATAACCATAAGGAAATGAAGTACTTAGTGACAAACAGTAAAACCAGGGCTGGACTGTGTGCTGGACCTTCCAAAGCATTGCTGGAGGAGACCACAGTCCCTGCGTGACAGAGGAATGGTTAGAGGACACTGTCCACTTCAAATACTATGTTCTGTAGATTCTGTTCTTTCCAAATGACATTGCACATGCCTTCTCACTAGAAACCAACATGCCAGACCTAAAGTTTACATGACAAAAGTGCTGAAAATCCTCAAAACTGCTTTGACAATGTGAAGTTTAGGCGCTCACACTACCTTCCTGCTAGACATACAATGGATTCTAGTGATGATGATGTAAGAATAGACACGGATAAAAGGAGAGGCCAGAGATCGTGGTAGCCAACTCATTTGCATACAACAAATTGACATTTGCAACAGTGCCAGGGTTATTCGAAGAAAAGAAATCTTTAAGAAACAGCACTGGATATCTCAATATTCAGAGGCAAAAAACCCAAACCAAACCAAAACAACCACAAAACAACAACAACACCCCGATGTCTCAACCATCATCTCATGCTTTATACAAAAGTGGTTACGGGGACTTGGGATACAGCTACGTTGGTAGGATACCTAGAGTCACAAAACTCTGGCCTCAATCTGGGAGTACTGACATACACCTGAGGTCCCAGTATTCTGGAGACAGGCTGGTTCCATGTTCACGCCATCTTCGGCAGCACACTGCGTTCACAGTCAGCTCAGATTAGCAGGAGATTTTATCTAAAATAAACAAAGATAAAAAATAAAAACAAAAGAGATTGTATGCCCTAATAATCAAGTCAAAATCAAAAAATGTTCATAAGAAAATTTATATGAACTTGGGTTTGACAAAGTTTATCTACATTGGCACACCAAGCACAAATTATTCAGCAAAACATTTATAAATTAGGTTTATAAAAACTTAAAACTTCTGCCTTTTAAAAGCTGCTGGTTAGAAAATTAAGAGACCACCCACAAGTCAGGTTGAAAATGTTTGCAAAACTCATATCTGACACAGAATTTATATCCAAATATACTGAGGAGTTTTACAATTCAGCAAGACCCAGACACATTATTTGATAAAAGGCATTGGCAAAATATTTGAACAGCCAGTTCATAAAACAAATTATACTAACTTCTTTGAAAAGATGCTCAGCATCATTAGTCAGCTGGAAAGCAATGTTTTGTTTTTATTTATTTACTTTTGCATTGCCAAGGCCCAGACTCCACAGGATCCTGTACATTCCAGGCAAGTGTTCTACCCTGAGCTATCCCCAGCCTATGTCTATGTACCCATCTCCTCCCACACTGAAATGCCTAGTAGCCACTGCATTGTCCTTTGCTTTTGTATATTAAATTTAGTTTTCAACATAGATAATAAAATTGTATAATATTTCTATGGGAAAAAAGCATTTCAAAAATACTTTTTACTGCACCCCTTCTAGAACATCTAGGTGTAAAGGGCTGGTGCTGTTAAGAATTGGTGTTAATGTGAGACCACTGACTTGTGCTGAAAATGCGAGAGAGAACACCCACTTTAGAAAAGAGCTCATTAGATAAATTTATCCTTAACCAAAACCTACCATTTCCACTCTTTGGTATTTACTTGAAAGAAGAGAAAGTGTGTGTTTACCAACAACCCTGAATGCCACTGTTCACAAGAGCTTTTTCATCCTAGTTAGAAATGAAAATAAGTGATATACCTATACCTGGTCAAAAGCTAAGTTGAGCACAGCAGATCTAAGCAACAGATCAGTACTAGTTAATAGTCCAATAATAGCTCACTAAGACATGCACCTTTGCAACTCACATAAGAAGGTAGACACAAGCCCACCCTGTCTCATGGGGTGGTGGCTGATCTCCATGGTTAACTGGACAAGCTTCAGGGGGTCATGATGTAAAGACCTCCTGTGAACGTGGACATCACCAGGCCATGAGGGATCCTAGAATGAATAAAAAGAAAAAAAATGGAGCCATACAGCATGTCTCATGTGCCTCCTCCCTGACTGTGGCTGCAACATAATCAGCTGCCTCAGTTGATTTGACTTCCCATGGCGACTAAACCTTGAACTGTGACCCAAAATGAAATTCTTCTTGTAGTGAAAGTTTTGGTTTCTTAAAAAAATAATAAAAAATAATAAACACTCATTTATGTTATGCAAACATGTTTTTGTTTTAATCCCAGGTGTGGGATATGGGGCTGCCTCAGTTTGTTTACAGTTATTAACTATGATCGTCCCATGCTCTTGCAGGGACGTGACTTGTGCCAGCTGCAGATAGTTTAATTCTGGGGACTCAGGAAGTAAATGCCAGGACCCCAAGAGGGCCGGAAGCAGTTGCTACTCTCCCTGCTGTTGCCCACCACTGCTTCTGGTTCTTCCTGCCCCTACCTTTGCTGGTTTGCTGGACTGCTGGATCCCCTGACTACAAAGATTTGGACTTGCCCCAAGGAACTACGTCCCTAAACAGAAGGAAGTAGTAAAAAAAAAAAATACACCGCCCTTTTCCTCTCTAACCTTCTTTCTCTCCTACCTAGTGTAGGGGGGTTGGAAGGTCTTACAGTGGTTGAGGGGTAAAAGGGAGGTAGTGATATAAGAGCTCCAATACGCCTACACTTTCTTCCCTAAAGTTGCTTTTTTCAGGTTTTTTTGTAGCAATAACTTGCAAAAATAACTAACACAAGTAATATCCTTATGTATCTGTCTAAATTCTTTTAACTGCATATGGCATAAAGGTGTGTTACATGTAAATTAGACCTCCAAACGCATCTAGTTAAAGAAGTAAAAAGATGGAATACAAAGTGTAACAAATGAAAGAGATAGGTCCAAGAGCTGAAAAATGCAAATTTTAGAAAGTAATTCAAGAAGAAGAAGAAGTCGTCAAGGAAACAAACAGCTCACTGAATACTTCATAAAATGATGAAAATAGACATATCCAAGTTTTTGTAGAATACTCGGAAGCAAAGTGATAACTTAAAATCTTATAGCTGGGAGCTGAATGGGATGGGAGGTTAGAACAGACACTATAAGAGGGATCAGAAATCAGAAAGATACAATTTGCCTTTTTAAAATAAACTGTATCATGTACATTTAAGGTATACAACATACATAACCTAGATATATAAGATAGCTATAAATGATGAATAGATGGATGATAGACAGACAGACAGACAGAGCACAGATTACTACAATGAGACAAGTTTAAGCCACCTGACATAGTTTCCCTTTTCTAATTTGTTCTTTATGGACAATAAATATCCGTGTGCAAATGGCTCCTATATGCACTATTATTACTGCAGTCCTCTTGTACGCTAGTTCACCAGCATTTTTTATTCCACATTTGCTACTTTGTGCTCTTCTGATCTACCCCTTTGCTCCTTAAATACCTCACAGTGCCCAGTAACATTTATTTTGTCATGTTGACTTTAGATTCTTAGAGTCCATGTATAAAGCTATTTTAGAGTATTGCTCTCCCATGGCCAGCTTATTTAACTTAGAACATGTCCTCCAGGTTCATCCATGTGTGACAAGTGGAAAGGTCTCATCCACTTTCAGGATTAAATAACAATGTATACATGCACCACACCTTTGTTTTGCTTTTGGTTTTTAATCCCTGCATCTGTTGACAGATACCCAAGCTGTTCCCATAACTTAACTATTATGAATAATGATGCCCAAACCTGAAGAGTAAGCTATTTTTTACAAGGTAGTTGCTTCAATGTCCATTGTGTATATGCCCAGAAGAGAAATTACTGAGGTGTTGGATAGCTCTATTTTTAATTTCTTTAGAAAATTTTTCTTAATGGTTGCATTACTCTACATTTATCTTCTACATATAAGCTTCTTTCGCCCCACATCCTTCCCTACATGAATTATTTTTGACTTGTGTGTGTGTGTGTGCATGTGCACAGTGTGTATGTACAGTAGGGGTATAAGCACACCAGCATGTGCACTGCAGAATCTACAGGAGAACAGTAGGTGTCCTCTTTTTCTTATTCCCTTGAGACAGGACCTCTCACTGACCACAGAGTTAGGCTGGCAGCCTAGTGGTCCTGCTGGCTCTCCTGCCACCAACAGGAAACACGGACTAGAAGGAACTAGCCATGCCTACTTTTTTATGTGGGCGCTACGGGTTCAAACTCAGGTTCTCACGCCCGCACAGCAAGCACCCCTAGGTGATGGGCGCTCTTCCTGCCATGCCTTTTTAACTTTTTATAGATTTGTTCGGATGGATGTAAGTTAATATATCACAGTGAGTTTTATGGTTTATTTGTCTTGGTTTTTGTTGGTGTTTTTTGCAGAGTGGAGGGAGGTGGTCCTCTCTCCAGCACTCCAACTCTAACCCAGGGCTTTATACACAATGGACAAATACTTAAACCACTGTGACACATCCCTCATACTTTTTTTTTTTTTTTTTTGGTCACTTGTCATTCTTTTTGTGTTATCAAAAATATATTTTACTTCTTTTTCAGTTAGGTTTTATGTATATATAATTACTATGAATCTTACATGTATCTTTTATATCCTGCCACTTTAATACAATGGACTTTTGCAGGTTCTTTGAGTGGATCATCATGTCATTTACAGAAAAGAAATAGTACTTTCTTTTTTCCATTTTGAATGCCTTTTTCTTTTCGTGTCTGATTGTTTTTGCCAGGATTTCTAGTGCTGTGTGGTAAGGTTGAGCATTTTTGTTTTGGATCAGACTTTTACTGGAGAAGTTTCCAGGTTTCCCCTTTTATTATGCTGCTAGCTGTGATGTCTCACACACCATATTGGTCATGTTATGACTTTCCTTTCTCTACCTACATTGTTGACAGCTGCCACTGGGGGAAAATGTTGGACTTTGTTGAGTTTTTGTTGTTGTTGTTTTTGTTTTTGTTTTTTGGGTTTTTTTTTGTTTTGTTTTTGCTGCATCTGTTGAAATGGTGCTGTAGTTCTTATCTTCAACTCTGACCAGGTGATGTACCACACTGCTTGATTGGTGTGTTACTACCCGGGCATTCCAAGGGCAAGCCTTACTTGCTTATGCTATACAGTATTTGTGCTGAGCTGCTGTGTTCAGTTTGCTGACACCGTTTGAGGAAATTTTCATCTGTGCTTAGGAGATAATTTGGCTTACGGTGTTCTCTTGTGAAGTCCTTGGCTTAGGTGTCAAGGTGATGCTGAGGTCAGCAGCTTACAAAGCACCATGGGAAGCAAGGAGTCAAAAGAACAATGTTTCCCAAATAAGAGTAAAAATTATCCCAAGCTCTGATCACAAAGTAAGTGAGGCTCATTTTCAGACTTTAATTGCAGTTTTTCATTGCAATTTTTTCCATGTGTTCCTTCTCAGGAAGCTGCTGAATAACATGCCAAGGAGAGTGTGAAGGACAAAGATTGAAAGTCTAGAAGCCCCGGGAGAACATTCAAGAGAGTCCTCAGCATCATGTGTAGGAACCGTCTGTAACTGGGCTGTTCAGGAAGGAGTTGGACCAGTCGGGTGAAAATAACAAGGAAGCTTGTAGAACTGAAATGTTTGCCATCATGAGTGTACAGAGAGCGAAGCAGTTGAGAAGGCTGTGAACCTTAATAACTTTGAAACAAGAAAGTTTTACAAAGGGGAAGAAAAAGAGGAGGAAGGGTCATCATATATACCAATTGCTCAACTATGAAAATATTTTCATGCTCATCTTAAGTTAAACATGCAATATTTACCAACCCTAAAGCGTAGCTGTATTTGAAGAAGGCAAAATCTGGGGATTGTGGCTAGAAGAGCTAGTGAAAGCTGTCATTTCCATGGTAGGATGTTCCAACATCCTACTGGGGAGGGAGCACAGGTAGATGTAAGAGGACACCTTTCTAGGGCCCGCTTTCTCCTTCACCATGGATTCTGGGGTTTGAACTTGGATCCCTGGGCACCCGCAACAAGCTCTTTGCCTCCTCAGCCATCCCCTTAGCCTAGGAGCCGAGTCCTCTCATCCTGGCACAGTGGCACCCCAGGCAAATGCTGGATTGTAGGAGGAAGACGATGGGGTCGGTATAGTACCATCAAGTCACATAGTCGTCTGCAGGCACCCAGGCTCCTGCCATTCCAAAATCTCTGCTCTATTCACCTGCGCAAGCCAGCTTCCCCATGGAAATGACTTCAGCCCTTTGACCCCACCCCCATATCAACTGAATGAATAGATCACATTTTAGAAATGGAGAGACGACATGAGCAGTATGTGACCCTTTCTTGTAATGCACCATGTGGAATAACTGCCTTCTAAATCATTTGCTTGAGTGCGTCTGATAAAGATCGGTTTCCAAAGCCTGATGATCATGGTAGTACCTGTGAGGATGAACTTGAGGGTGCTGTTTGTCTCCCCAGTTCAAGATGGCTCTGGTATAGCTTGCGGCTCACCCCGTGGTGCTCTGTTCATTTTAGGGTCATGCTTGCCACACTGGCTATGTGTCAGCGCATCATTAGTGCATTACTGAAGGCTCACATCATCACTGGATGGTTGGGGAGAGTGGTGGCTGCTATACTTTAGCTGTGGAGGCAGAGAAAAGAGGAGTGAGGTAATAGACTGTGCTCATGAGGCTGGCAAGTCTAGTCAGGAATCTTCCTGTTTGGATAGAATGGTTTCCATGTAAGGGACTTTGCCTTCCACAAGAGTCACAACTCTTCACCCAAACCAGGAAGATCCAAGCCAAATCATGCCCGTGATAGTTCCTGAGCTGGGAAACAGCATCATTTGGTACCAGGAAGTCCTTCTCATAACCTAGCCACCTTTGGGTGTGCAATGGAGAATATTTGTATTTTCTCGTCATTTTTCAAACTAAGTGCAGTAATCCCACCAGAAAATTTCTTGGACTTCATGTAAGACAGAATTTTAGGGGCAAAAAGTTGGGGTTTTTTATATAACCAAGGACAATCATGATAATTCACTAAACAATTTCATTCATTTTTCAAAAAATGGCATGATTGCACACACACACACACACACACACACACACATTTGGCTTCAGTTGACCCTTTTTTTCTTTCCATAATAATAACAACTGGACGTTTTCCCAAATTACCCTAGTCTCTTTTGTTGTTTTAAGTGACCACACTATATTCAATGACACAAATGCTATACGTCATTAATTACTTCATTTTTAACAAATAGACAGTTTCCACGTCTTGAGATCTTTCACATGACATGATATTTATCTTTGTTCAAATATATTTACCTATTCATATTTTTAATTTTGCAAGCTTTGATCCAGGATTAGTCTTCTGGAACACCAATGAGATTTTTCTTTCTTCAAACCTCCTAGTGTTATCTTAGTCATGGAGACTACGACCCCACTTCTTTTCCATGAACTCAGGGCGTAAGTGTGTCAGTCTACTAACCTACCCGTCTCCTTTTGCCGTTGTCTTCTTCACTGTTCTACGCCCTCACTGGCTTTCTACACACACACACACACACACACACACACACACACACACACACACACATACACACACACACACACACACACACACACACACACACGCACGCTACTTCCCTTAAGGTCCACTACATCTCAGCATGAAGGTCTTACCATAACAGAAGCCCTCGCAGCATAAATAATAATTCCCCTCCTCCTCCCCAGCCACCTCCATCTTCTGCTGCTTCTCACTAAGGGACATGACACAGTCAAGCACTTCCTATACCTCCAAGGCTCACCCTAAATATTTAGCTCAGGTATCTCAGCACTTAAGCTTGACCTGGAGATGAAAGGACCCTTGACTTAGATATGCTGTATCTGAGATGTGCCGAGAGCACTGAAGCTCTCGGTTCCATTCCATTGGAAGCGGAGGACTTTCAATGTCTCTAGAAGGTTCCAAGTGTTAGTCTCCTTGATGAGGTAACTTCATAGGGACCCATTGAAATGTCTGAGATAAAACTGAAAGATAGCCACTACTCTAGATTTTATTTTTTTAAAAATAAGTGTCTTTTTTCTTATACATAAGTAACACAGGCAGCTGTACTTTTAGTATAACAAAGAATTTGACAAGAGCATCACAAACATTTTCACCTCCTCTAATACCATCTTATTTCTTTAACTCTGATTCTTAGATAGATATGCAGTAAGTTTTCATGAATTACAATGTTGAAATTCTAAAATGCTTACCAAAATGTTACCTTCAAGTTGCAATGAAAAGGCTCATTAGACAAGAATAAGGCTGGTGCTGCTGTCAGTGGCATCCACGAATCCCATGAAACGATGGCTAGAATCAAGCTCTGCACACGTCCTCAGCATTACCGTTTGGCTGTAACATACATTAGATAGAGGTTTGCCTTTATAACGCCAAGAAGAACATCTTTGCACACCTAGCAATCTCCAGTAGAGGATTTTGCAGAGCCATTAGCAAGACACTGAAGGCAAAGTCAGGCATGGTAAGTACCATTCACGGTTGCTGGGATGTTCAGGACACCTGAGCCTCCCTACCTGTTTCAGAAGCACACTTGGTAAGGCTGACGAGTCAGGGTCTGGATGGGAGAGATGGTTGCCCTAAGAAAGGCCACACAGCTTCCTGTAGCTGACTAACAAGCAAAGCTCTTTGTTAAGCAAAGAGCAATTTGTTTCCTAAAATCAAGGCAGATTTGATTTTGTAAACTAGCAGTAATGTCAGAAAAGAAACCAACTACGGTTTTTAATATATTTGTCCATTGAAAAGGATCAAGAGAAAGCATCTTGTCATTGAATGGTTTATCACAAAAATGTGTCAAATATTATCAAATAACAGAAAGACTAGTTTCACTTTTGAGGTTTTTTTTTTCATTTTTAATTAGTTCTTTGAGAATTTCTTTCTTTTTTTTCTTTTTTAAATTATAATTTATTCACATTACATCTTGATTGTAATCCCCCTGTTCACACCCTCCCTCCCTCTTCTGCCCTATTTCCCCTCCCCTAGACCTCTGATAGGTGGGGTCCTCCTTCCCCATCATCTGACCACAGCCTATGAGGTCTCATCTGGACAGTCTGCATCCCCTTCCTCTGTATTCTCACAGGGCTTCTCCACCAAGGGGCAGTGATCCAATCTTGGGCACCAGAGTTCATGTCAGAAGCGGTCCCTCGCTCTGCTTCCCTCCTCCCCACGTGGAGAATGAGCTGTCCATCAACTACATCTTGACTTTCTTATAATGTATTTTGATCTTATTCATGCTCACCCCAACTCCACCTTCACTTCACTATCAACCCAACTTGACCTTCTCTCTCTCTCTCTCTCTCTCTCTTTCTCTCCTTCTCTCTCTTTCTTTTTCTCTCCCTATCTCTCCTCCCCCTTCCCTTCCTTCTTCCCTTCCTCCCTCCCTAACAAGTCTAGTTGTGCTGCTGGTACTTTCTTGTCCGTGTGTTTTTTCAGTGGCATAGAGCTGCTATACTAGGCTTAAATCATCAATAGCTCTTCGGTTATGGGTGGACTTCATGCCCACCTCCTCTCTCATGCTGGGACTTTGTCTAGCCTGAGCATGTGCTGGTGCTATGCATATTGTCACAACTGTTATGTGACAATTACAGCTGCCCTGTCGTGTCTGAAAAACACTCTTTCCTTGTAGTCATCCATCTCTGGCTCTTAAAATCCTTCTGTACTCCCTCCTGCAATGACTCCTGGGTCTTGGGAGGAGGAAGTATGCAACAAATGATACAGTACGCTACAGATGATACAACATGCTACAGATAATACAGTATGCTACAGATACAATATGCTACAGATAATACAGTATGCTACAGATACAATATGCTACAGATGATACAGTATGCT
>OU015753.1:44342097-44360759 GCA_907169655.1 Acomys percivali
ATACAGTATGCTACAGATACAATATGCTACAGATGATACAGTATGCTACAGATACAGTTTACTATAAATTATACAGTATGCTACGGATACAGTATGCCACAGATACAATATGTTACAGATGATACCGTATGGCTATAGATATAGTATGCCATGGATACAGTATGCCACAGATACAGTATGTTACAGATACAGTATGCCACAGATACAGTATGCTACAGAGGATACAGTATGCCACAGATACAGTATGCCACAGATGGTACAGTATGCCATAGATATAGTATACTACAGATAATGCCCCAGTTAAGAATGAGATTTTGCCTGACACGTTTTTATCCTCTCTGTCACACAAGAACAGGTAAGAATAGGTACAATCACCCATCTGGACAAAAACACAGCCACATCAGTCACTTTCCTGGACCAGGAGGGAGAGAAAGGGTCTCGTCTGTACTTGTTAAGTGAACTAGTATGTAATGATGGTTGGCAAATCGGGACTCTCTTTGCAGCGTAGATTCAACTTCATTTTAAGAATTCTTATGAGTCAAAAAGGAAAAGGATAGATAACTTAATAGAGAAAAAATAACTTAGAAAAAAGGCAGTAAACCCCCAAAACAGAAAAAAAATACGTTCAGAACATAAAACCCTAATAAATGGAAACAATAAGGCATTCTCTTTCTCCTACCCTCATTATATCTTCAAGGTTTTGGGGGAGTTGAGGGGATTGTACTAAGTTTAATTGCTGTTCTGGATCGACTTTTCAAATATTAGATTGTCACTTTTCAGCCCATGTTTCACTATTATTCTGTTGGACTATCTAGGCTCAGCCACTGACCAGTGTAGCATAAAGACTCCACTCCACATAGGAGATTAAATGTTATCATACAGGAAAAGGGCTGCTATGGTAACACACAGTAATTTCTTTCGTTTGGTTTTTTTTTTTCTTTCTTACTTTTTTTCCTTTTTTCCCCAATTGGTAGTATTTAGCAATTTGATTGGAGGATTGGAAGAGGTGAGTGTGAGTGACAAGGGAGAGTTTTTTTTTTTACAGAGTTAATCACTAAAAGCTGCCAAGGCTCTTTATCAGACCTAACACAATTTAAATTATTAACCAACCCAGTGCAATTGATGGAACATAAACAAATTTCTCTTAAGACTCAAGGAGACTGGATTAGAAGGGGTCCTCACATGAACTTAAAACTCAGGGTTACAGCACAAGCTGCAGTCTAGAAGGGCACTTTTTTTGGACCCTCCAGTTAAAGCTGATAGTTGCACCCCCCCCCCACCCCCAGCTCTCCCAGGGCCCACACTCTGGCCCCTGCTCACGTTACCCCCTTCAGTGTGTGATTTACACTGCTCCCCTTTAACATGCAGATTTGCTTCAAGGTTGTATTGTTAGCATTTCAGTGGTTAGAACTGTAGCCTCTGTGTACAGAAATCGTGGACATAGGCAGAATGTAAGTCTATATAGGACCCAGCTCAAAATTTGAACATTAACCTTCTGTTTACTCCTTATCAGTTTGCAGGAGATTGGCTTCTATGACAACATATGGCCAGCTCTCCCTTGCCCACCCCTAGGAATACTTATTTTCTTCCTGCCTCCTTTCTTTTGTATTTAGAATTGATTTTAAATAGTACTTATTGCAAGTGAGGGATGTGTGTGTGTGTGTGTGTGTGTGTGTGTGTGTGTGTAGGCAGGGATGTGTGTTTAATGAACATTAAGATGTTTCAAATGAAGAATTATAAAGACACTGTGAATTCATGCAATTCTCTTTTCTTAGAACACAAGTCTGACAGATGCTAAGCAAGATTTTCACTACATGAAAGAGAAACACGAATGTAACAGTTAGATAGGCAGTCGTAATTGGCAGGTGTTGGGTTTTCAATGGGAACAAAAGACTGTACATTTTAGACCCTACTTTTTCCTGGAGGCTAATTGAAAGTTTGGTTCATTGTCAAACGCCACATGGTGGGGGAGCATCTATCGAAGGTATTCTCTGAACTGTCAAAACAGGGTTCCCGTCATTGCTGGCCTAAGCGAGCTCTGACCTGGATAGAAAATGCCACACAGAATTAAAGTGCCATTCTGTTTTTTTTTTTTTTTTTTTGACTGACCCATGTCTTCCCCCTTTTCCTCCCACCAAGGAGATGGCTCACTGTGGTCTAGCTTGGAATCTTCCATGAAGCACACCGACAATGTATCAGATTGGTCATGGTATGAACAAGTTTCATGGCTAGAAATACAAAGGCCGGTGTTAAATGAGCTCCTTTCTGGAGGCTTTGAACAGTAATAAATTCTGATGAAAGCCCCCCCCCCACACCCCTGCTGGCCGTCTTAATCTTTTTCAGGCATACACTGGGTAGTTTACAGGAGAGCAGTCCTCAGAGGGGTGGATGCAAAGAAGAAACAACACCGGATGTCTGTCATTTGAGCTGAGAGAAACCTCTCCCCATATAGCAAACAGTCCCGGGACAGAAACCAAGTGGAAAAAGTCTTTTCTTACTTGGCCTGATAACATGCTACGTGAGTTGAACCAAATTTGTTTTTCGTGTTGTCTATGTGTGCACAGCCAAAGACTGTTGGATATCGTGATTTATTTTATTCTGTAACCCAAAGCCACATGCTGCCTGCTATAGAGTGGAAGATAATATGACTTCTTTGAAGATGAGAGGAAATGGGGGGAGGGGAGGGTAAATCCTGGTGGCATTGAAACAGAGGGCAGAGAACTGTTGTCTGCAAGAATTTCCCAATGCTATAGCCCAGGACAGCTATAACCCTGGCTGGAACAGCATAAGGTGGCCAGAGCTGTTGTGAAATACTTCTTTGGTGGGAGCTCTGAGCTGACAAGCCATATAAAGAAGTGTTGCGAATTAGAAGCTTATTTCTTGTCAACATAGCAGGGGTGGTCCTCTTTTCCCTGTCTAACAATGTGGGGGTGACAGGCCCTTGACAGAAGAAGCTACAGGAAAGCTGGTCTCCAAACCAGAGGAGAAAAATCAGCTAAAATAACCTTATTGGGATCCTACCTCCAGTTGGCTACAGTCTCTTCCAGGAGAAAAGGGATAGGGAGGGTGCTAGGGAACGGAACAGAATGTGCTAGAAGCTTTGAAATCAGACAGACTCATGTTGGAACTCTTTTTCTTTCACACTGTAAATGTGTCTGGGTAAAATTTCTAGCCTTCCTGGTCTCAATTTGATCTGAGTTCACAGGATAAAATAATATAGACCTCCCAGCATTGTTTACAGATGAATTTAGGTAGCTTCCCTTTTAGCAGGGCTGCAAGGCTTGTGTAGAAAACAAGCATGCAAGCCACTGTGCAGCCCTGCTCACCCTAAGGATCTTTGCTCATTAACCAGTCAGCTCTGCTTTTTGTTGTAAAGCGATTTTATCTTAACAGGCATCATTGTACTGTGTCTGCCTTTTGTGTTAGCAGGTGGACAGTATATGTGAGAATGTGCCACTTTGATAACACTGCCTCTCTTTTAAAAAATAAAACAGATTTTAAAGTTATCTTAACTACTTACTTAGTATTACACTGAGGGTAAAGACACTTGTGCCACTATGTGTTCTGGAGGGCAGTTTTACTCACTTTTACTCAGATTTTTTTAACACAGAGAACAAACCAAAACCACCAGAAGGAAGTGTACCTGTGTGTCTGAGCCGTTATACCAACCTGGGGACCTCCCCAGAGCCCTGGGCTGTTTGAATTGCTGTTCATACACACACACACACACATATACTACACCACACACACACACACCACACACACACACACCACACACACACACACCACACACACCCCAAACAGACATTTCAAATCATTTCCCAAACTTTTAAAGATGTCTTACATTATAATGGTTTTTTGATACAGCTTTTCCTATATTTAGGCACACTCGGGATTTTTTAGTTTAATTTTTTTTTTCAGAAGTGAAGCCAGCAAATGGTTATTGTAGAATGGCCCTCCCAACGTTCACTTCCAGGAGAAGCAGATATAGATGGAACAATACTCAGTCTTTTGAATAATCCACCAACCTTCTAGAGGCTTCTTTCATCACCACCCATAAATACCACATACTCCCCTCACTCATTTTCAGTCTGGAAAGGCACTACTGGGAATTAAACATTTCTTATCACTCAAGCTGTTTTGGCCATCTAGCTGCTGTGTATCCCTGAACACGTCAGTTAGTGACTTTTCCCACTGTAATCACAGAATAAGACGTGTGTGTGTGTGTGTGTGTGTGTGTGTGTGTGTGTGTGTGTGTGTGCATGCCTCTGTGTCTGTGTCTCTGTGTACATGTGCACTGTGTGTTGAGGTCAGAGCACAACTTCAGGTGTCACCCTGAAGACCAATTGTCTACCTCCTTTGAGACAAGGTCTCTCATTGGGCTAAAGCTCATAACTGAGCTCTATCAGCTAGCAGGGAAGCCCCAGAGGGTCCTTCTCATGTGTGTGCCTCCACAGTTCCAGATTCCAAGCCCACACCCCAGTGCTAGCTTTTCATAGGTGTGCTGGGCTTCAAAGGCAGGTCCTCCTGCTTGTGAGGGAAACACTTCATTAACTGAGATGCCACCCAACCTGAAAGTAAGGCTCTGTCCTTGCACCAAGAAGATGACCGTAATTACACTAAGAGATCCCCATTTTCAAATGTGCTGCGCAGTGGCTCTATCACACCACATTATGATAAGACTAGCTAGCACAGCATCACAACAGCAAGATGGAGACACAGAGAGAAGTCAAGCAAACTCCTAGCAGAAGCCCCCTGAAAACGGAGATTAATAATAAGCATTTTACCAAATGATGCTAAGAAAGCAAGTCTTCAGTTAGAAGTAATTGTCCTGGGGAATTTACACTTCTCCACTAAAACAGAGCTCTGGCATGATGCCTCTTTAAGGGATCCCCAGGAATACAGCCTTAAATTCTGGGCCAGGAACAGTTTCTCTAGGATATCAGTCACGCTGATGTTTCTCTTGCCGACTGAGTTGTAGTGACTTACCATGCACCCGTAGATTCCAGCAGATGAGTTCTCCAAGGGCGAGAGCATGCCATAGTCAGCTTCCCAAACCCACTGCAGATACACAATGGTTTTACAACACAAAGATTCTTGAGCTATATCCAAAGAGAAAAGCTAGTTGGCTACAGAGACAGAGCTATCCAACTCTAGCTTTCTGGCCTATGGAAAAGTGAAATGATGTTTTACCAGTAGGACTTCCTCAATTCACTTGCAGAACTTACAAGACCTGAGATTTTTTTTTGGAGTAATAGTTCAGCATCTAATAGTTATCTTCACTCAAGGTCCCTAAGAACGAGCTCCTTTTGATGGTATTCAAAGTACAATAAAGTACAATGCTGTTCTCTTGATGCAAATACATACATACTAGCCCATATCTTGCTCACTCACATTTATAGCTACACATACATGTACACAAACACACACACATGCACACATATGTGCACATACACATACACTTGCTCACTCACATTTATATGTACACACATATCTATATCCAGAAAACATAAATAAAATGTTGAAAATAGTTAAGGGCTATATGTGTATGGTGCTTATGAAAAGATTAATTTACTTTTCTTCAATAAGGAATTTTGACCCAGAAAAGTCCCTTAAAAAATAGTGACTACCAAATTGACATAGCCATACAAAAAGGTCAGCTGTCATACAGTCCCAGCTGCTGGGAGAGCTGATTCTGAGGACTGGGGAAGGACCTTTTCTCCCTGGAAAAATGCAATTGTTATTATATGTTATCTTCCGGATGTGCTGAAACCGTTTGCTATGGAGATTTGAACATAAATAACCTAAAGATTCTCAAGAATTCCCATCCTCACTTGTTTACTGTAAACATTTACCTTTGGTTGGTAGAAATGTCCAAGATGATAAAGCAAATTTACATTATGTCAAAAGACCCCAAACATAGCAAAGGAGAAACAAATTTAGACAAGAAATGCAGGGAGTGTACCATGCATTTTCATGTGCCTGATATGAAAGCGTTTCAAACATGCTACTATCCCCTGTAGCATAGTCTCAGGGCTTTAATAAAACAGGGCACTCGCTTATAGTTTTGGGGGAGCCATGACACAATGCAAGTCTCTTATAAGAACAGGGAAGAGAATTCGATTGATTGCTCACTCCCCAGGTAATTCTTGAATCTCCATCGCTGTGGTGCTGTCATAAACAGCCTCTGTGAAGTCCTGAGCCGGGAAAACATAACTCCTCATTAACCAAGCATCCCTGGGCTAAAGACACAATCTCCGGATCTTATTTCCACCCTTGCTGATGGAAAAAGCCCTTGAGAAAATAACCAAGAGAGCCACAGCTCACCCTGGCCAAGGAGGAAACAAATGGGACAGCCCTAGCCAGCATTGCCCATGGGGAGGACATCCGTTTTTTCCATAGCTTCTGGCTGTTGGTCATAATAAACTTCGCTGCTTCCATTACTGGAATCTAGGGTGCTATTCCAGATCTTCCTGAGGGATCGTCAGGACGTTCTGCCCACAGGCTGATGTTTCACAAAGGAGAAGTGAGATGGAGTAGTCAAAGAAGGAGAAGGAAATGCGGTAAAGTCTTGCCCAGAGGACCACTCTCTGTTAGTGTCAATGTTGAAGGACCTGCCCTTCTTGGATCATGCAGGCAATTTCAGGTAAAAAGCAATCACATATACCTAAACAGTCTCTTTAACGATATCTGGGAAACTGGCTGGATAGAGCCAAAGGGGGTGGGAAGTCTGAAGAATCCCCACCCTTTCTAGGCAGCTGCAAGGTGTGATACATGTGTGTGTTTGTGTGTGTGTGTCTTTGTGTGTATGTATGTGTGTATGTGTGTATATGTGTGTGTATGTGTGTATGTGTGTTTGTATGTGTATGTGTGTATGTGTGTGTGTGTATATGTGTGTGTATGTGTGCGTATGTGTGTTTGTGTGTGTGTCTATGTGTGTCTGTGTGTTTGTGTGTGTATGTGTGTGTGTACATGTGTGTGTATGTGTACATATGTGTGTTTGTGTATGGGTGTGGGTGGGTGTGGGTGTGTCCTGCATGTGGGGTTGACAAGGAAGCTTATGGCGTAGAGGAGCATTTTGAAATGAATGAGCAAAAAAAACCAGTCAAATAAATCCTTCCTGTTAGTTCTGCATGTGAGGCAGCACGGAATGGTGAAACATGCAGTCCTGCTTTCCTTTCTATTGCTGTGATAAAACACAACAACCAAACGCAGCCTGGGGAAGAGAGGGGAGGGTTTCCTTGTCTTACACACGCTGATCCCAATTCCCTAGGAAGGGACATCTGGGCTGAAGGCCGTGAAGGAGCATTACTGCCTTGCTCTCCATGGCTTACTCAGATTGCTCTCTTATGCCACCCTGGACTGGCAGCCCAAAGATGGCAGTGCCCACAGTAGGGCATTAAATGAGAAAATGGCCTACGGAGATGTGCCTACAGGATGTTTGACAAAGCACTAAGCAGGGCACACAGCAGAGGAGGCATCAATCAGAAGGTGCAGAGGAAGCAAGAGACAAAGACCACGAGGCAAGCGTGCGTGTGTGCATGCAGCGCAGTGCGGGTGAAGACCACGAGGCAAGCGTGCAGCGCAGCGCGGGTGAAGACTACGAGGCGAGCGTGCAGTGCAGCGCGGGTGAGGAACAGAAGCTGCAAGTGAAGCAACCGAGGCCTCTGCTCATATAAAATAGACCATAAGCACCGTCTGCCAATGGTTTGTGTCCATCCAGCTCCTGTAAGGGACAGAAGTGCTGACACTCAATGATGGGGGCCTGCAGTCATCTGCAGTGATCTGCTTGTTTAATGCAAAATTCAGCACAGTCCATAAATTTATGTATGTTACACAAGTTGCAATTTATTTTTATCTTTTCAGAAAGGAAATTGATCTTGTTTCGTCTTTGTAATAACCCACTCTTGTAACATGTGTCCGCTCTATTTACATTTCCAAGATTGATAATTCTCCAAATTCTCCAACTTAATTACAAATTAATGTTCCCAAGATACAATGTTCTCAAAGTGAAAAACAATATGAAGTTTGTAAGTACCAGAATGTTTCCTAATACTTCTTTATGGTCTCTGTAAGCCTTGAACAAATGAATCCAGTCCTTAGCCCCCTCCAGAATGACTCTGAATTACCAGTACATGGCCATGCGACTGCTCCAGTCAGTAGTGGCCACTACCTGTGCTTAAAACACCACCAGAACATTCTCTAAAACCTCAGCTGTAGTAGAAAAATGTGGAGTAGATTTGCATCATTTAAAGAGTAAGTTTCCTTTTTCAATATCTGGAATTTATGAAATCCTTATTTCTATGGGAATGGTTTTGGGGGTGTGTTAGGCTCCCCCTCCTCCTGAAGAAGTTCGGGGTTTCTCTCAGGTCTTTTCCTGCTGATGTATGAGCTGACCCTATATACTGTAAGAAGTCACCCCTGTGTTCTCTGTCTGCTTCCTCTCCACAACCGCTGTGCAGTGTAGAACTTCAGACACGAGTTTTTCCAAGCAAGACTCAACATAGTGTTTGTGTGGGTGGATGTGTGCACTTGTGGAGAACAGGATGCCAGCTGCTCTCCATCGTCTTATCGCTTTGAGACAGGGTCTCTCTCTCTCTCTCTCTCTCTCTCTCTCTCTCTCTCTCTCTCTCTGAGACACTGCCCATTTCAGTGAAGCCAGCTAGCCAATAAACTCTCAGAATTCCCCTGTCTCTGTTCCCAGTATCAGGGTACCTTATAGGTCTGTATTTCAACATCAGAGTGTACTACATTTTTGTTTCATTTTTAATAAAAGAAAACTTTTGAAAACATTAATAAACAGTTAATCCTTAAGAAGTATTCTGAAAGTCTAACATTAAGTTAGACATTGAAATGTGAATAATATACAGTTAATGGAAAATGGAGCCCAAGAGGCCTAAGCATACTAAAGCTCAGGGTTCAGGTGACTCCAGCCCTTTATTGCAGAAGACTTAAGCTAAGAGTTTTTCCACATTTTTAAAGAATTGCAGAAGAAAGAGGACAAGGAAAATGATAGGAAAGTGCATGGGAATTAAAAAAAAAAAAGAGGAAGGAAAGAGCAACAAGAAAGGGGAGAAAATTGAAGAGGGAATCGGGAAGGAAGGATATCAATGGCAGAGATATGCAAGAAGAGTCTGAGAGATAAAAGGTAGTTAAATAGGAAAACCTCAAGGTCCCCTGTATTAGAAAGTTAGCTGGTCCAAATTCCAGAATGTCGTATCATTTTAGAGCAGTTAGGACAAACATATAAAGAAAGTTCTAGAAGAAAAATATTGCTAAAGCACCCACCCTTTATCCAAAGGACCTTTTGACAAAATTTTTTTTTCTAAATACTTTTCCCAGTGCAGCAAATATTGTTTATTACCTTCCCAACACAGATGCACTCTCAGTTTGAGTTAATGAGGCACGTACATTTGTGGGGAGGGGGCTGTATCTTCATTTTGTAGTGTAGATGGTGAGTGAGGGCCATTTCATCCTTTTGCCTATAAATGATTAGTACAAAGTGTCAATGTGACAAGCCAACATGAGGGCAGTTTACTGTAGGACACATGACAACAGTTTGCTGTGTGCTCAAAGTATTTTCACCTGTGGACCTTTGGGTGAAGTTGTCACATAGCTACACGGAGTAGGTCCAGCTAACCTGTAATCCACAAGCAGGGTGGGAAGTTGACAGAAAAGAAAAAGAAGAAAAAAACAGTCAACTTTCGATTCTATCTGCCTGGGAATTAGACTGTGCAATAATGCAATTCCTTCTTGTCACACTCAGTGTTAGTAATTACCTTTGCCACTCTTTAACCCCAAAGCATTATGCTCCTACCTTGCATAAGAGACAGCACACAGGGAACTGTTCATAGCTGCCACTGCCAGTTATCACCAGGAGACTCAATGACAGGAGATGCTGGTCTGTTTATTGATCCATACACTCGAATGTATCACCGTGAAACCCGGGCTAAACCCAACTCTGGGTGAACATGTTCAGATTCTTGGTTAGCGCGGTCATTGAGAGAGCTAATGGGGTCTGCCTAACCATTAGTGAGTGATTTTAGTTGTGTTTCGAAAAAAATATTTGGGGAGAATCAATCAAATGGGTTGTTACTCTGAATTCAACTTTACTCAGTCATATGTGTATCCTTTAGCCTCCCAGGTAATAAGATGACCATCAAATTCCAATAAACACCCAGTTCCAGACTGACCTCAAGAATCAATAGGGAACTTTCCCAGAGGATGAAGCAAGTCTAAACCCATGATGCTCACATCGGCACCTGGGCCCCTCCGCTGCCTCCCTTGCCCTCCCAGGCAGGCGCAGCTCACTTCCTCTGTCCAGTGCTCTGCGGGCTGTCTGTCCCATCACCCTCGCACAAAGTTCCAATAGTTTATTCTAAGTATCTTGGCTCTTACAGACCAAATTGAAGCCTTTAGTGGCCCTTGGAAATTCCTTCTGTGGTTTACTTTTATAGATAACACATTTCCCACTCTAACCCCCTTTCTAGTGGCCCCTTCAAAATTTGGTTGAGGGAAACCACACAGAATTCTGAAATCTGTAGGCCAGTCACCCACATCACAGTGACTTGGATCCCCATAGTGGTGGCTTCTGGCAAGTCATCAAAGTTAGTCCTTTCTCTTATTATCATTCCTAACAGGAAATTTGACTCCGGTGAATATATATATATATATATATATATATATATATATATATATATATAATATTTTCAGTAGCTTTAGCTCATAACCCATTAATTAGTTTTGGTTTTATTTATTGTGCTTCTGGTATTTCTCTAAAATTTAAAACCCTCCAAGAGTCTTTTAATTTTAATATTATTCTCTTATTTATAGGCAGTTGTACATGGGTGCTTGGAGTAAGAGGAAGATTTTCATAACCTTCTCATCTCCATTCTTTCCTGCTCACTGACATCATCAATTTTCTTTATGCTGCGCACTGAGTCTCAACTTCAGATTGGAATGTGTCCCTGCCTCTCTCAACACAGTCGTAGGCAGACCAATTCACCCAGGTGCTTACTCGTTTATTATCCCATTAGCCTTTATCTAAAAGGAACCAGGAGACACATTTACAAAGAGCCTGAGGAAATTGGTGAGCAAACAAATAACACTCGCCCTTGTCATCATGGGAGTCACATTCTTACGGAAGGGACAGACTATAAGAAGAATAAAAATTAGAAAAGAAGGAAGGAAGTGAGGGAGAGAGGGCAGGAGAATGGGAGGGAGGGAGGGAGGGAGGGAGGGGAGAGGGCGGGAGGAAGAAACCTGGATTCAAGTTCTGGCTAAATATCCTAAAGAAAATGGCTTGCTCATCCTTTGGATAGGGTTGCTAGGGAAAGTTTCTTTGGGCAGATGAGCTGTGAAGACATCAAAAGGCAACTGCATGGGATCTGGAGCTAAGCCCCCCAGGAAGACTCTACTCCATATCAGTTTTGCTAAGCACATCCTGACTGTGTATAAAGAGCAATCGGCATTTGATCACCAGCATTTTCAAGTTCAAGAGTTCTCCTTGGAAACTGACCAATTTAACAACTGGCCACAGCCCTTGGGGGGAAGAGAGAACATTTTAGAGAACTCTCAAAAGTATTGCCAGCCTCTGATCTAAAATTCTGTCTAGTGACATCTGCTCAGGAAAAGAAGTTCCATGAAGCCCCAAGGACCAGAGGCTGACGGCTTCGGAGCAGCATGGAGCAGAGAGCATACCCCTGAGTCGGCTGGCTCATGCAGCCATCTCTGAGCTTCCATCTTCAGCGCTATGAGCTCATACTGCCTGAGGTTTGTGATCCCTCAGGAGAATGTCTCCAGCAAAGCACCAGAGACCCTCACCATGCTCCGTCGTCTACACCCGACCGCACTGACTAAATACTTTTTCTTTGTCAATTTGATTGGATTCAGGACTGCCTGGGAGGTTGGGGCTATACACCTTTGCCTTTGGGGAAATTTCCAGAGAGTGGGATCTGAGGGGAGAAGACCTCTCCCTCCAATGCAGTGGCATGATCTGATGCTCTGGGGCCCAGATGGAAAAAGAAGAAAGCCAGATGTGCTCCTGGTTCCTAGGCGACATGAAGGCTACACAGTGGCCATGCAACCATGGGCCCTCTGAGGTAAGGGAGCCAAAATAAGTCCTTGTCCCCTTTGGTTGTTTTCGTCACATATCTTGTCATAGCTATGAGAAAGATAACTATTGCAGGCCCAGCTGGATGTTAGTGAATATGGAACATTTCTTCTTAACCCTCTAATAGGCTGCGCAGTCAATGCCTAGATGATATGCACACATTCTAGCCCACAAAACCTGTAAAGACGATGCAATTTGAAAAGGGGGGGTCATTACAGATGTGATTAAGGGTCACACTGCTCGCACTGGAGCAGGTCAGACCCTAAATCCAATGACAAATAAGTTTCACTGAAGGGAAGAAAAACAGACAGAGACACACGGGAACAGGGGCCTGTGACAAGAAAGGCAATAACCAGAACAGCGATACAGCGATGGTACAGCCCGGAGAACTCCACAAACTAGGAAGTGGAGGAAGCAAGAAAAAAGATCCTCTTCCTCTCCAACCTTTGATGGAAGGCTTCCAGAATTATAAGAAAATAAACTTCTGGGTTCTACGCCTCCACCCCCTGCCCCCTCCCCCCGCACCACCAGTGCCCCTGTGTCTGTCTCTCTGTCTGTCTCTGTCTCTCTGTCTCTCTCTCTCTCTCCATCCCTCTCCCCCTCTCCTCTCCCCATCCCTTTCCTCTCCCCATCCCTCTCCTCTCCCCATCCCTCTCCCCCTCCCCATCCCTCTCTGCCTCCTGTGCATGTGTGCATGCATATGAGAATGTGATTGATTGCATGCCAAAGGAGAGCCTTGAGTGTCACTCCATAGGCTCTGCTCACCTTTTTAAAATTAGTTTACTTATCTTAAATGAAGTCATGGCCTCTCAGGAAGCCTAGGACTTCCCAGATGCTTTTGTTAGGGGTTTCTATTTGCTGTGATGAAACACCATGACCAAAGCAACCTAAGGAGGGAAAGGTTTCTTAGGCTTATGCTCTCACATCACTGTTCATCACCAAAGGAAGTGGGAACAGGAACTCAAACAGGACCTGGAGACAGAAGCTGATGCTGAGGCCATGGAGGGGTGCTGCTTACTGGCTTGCTTCCCATGCCTTGCTCTGCCTGCTTTCTTATAGAACCCACAATGGGCTGGGCCTTCCTATCAATAACTGGTTAAGAAAATGCCCTACAGCTGAATCTTATGGTGGCGTTTTCTCAAGTGAGGCTCCCTCCTCTCTGACGACTCTAGTTTCTGTCATGTTGACCTAAAACTACCCTGCATAGTGGGCTGACTGGGGAAAACCTTAGACTCTGCCTGGCTCTGGCTCCACCTCCCTGATAAGTATGCAACCTGCCTGGCTGTTCCACAGGAGTTAAGGTCTGGTGAGGGAGCTCAGGACTCATGCTTGTTAGCAAACAGTTCCCCAACTGAGCTCTGTCCCCACCCCAACTTTCTCTTGTTTGAAACTCTCACATTTGTGGTCATTTGTCATGGCAGATATAGGAACTCAACATATAATCTGAAGAGTTTGGGTTTGTTAAGGTTGGGAAATCCTGCTTTTATTTTATTGGAAACAGTGAGGACAAGAGACCCAGACCACAGGCCAGGCTGCAGAGGCTAGAGCCCTCATGCAGTAGTACCAAAGGCCTTGTTCATGGAAGGCAGGCAGCTCCTGGCCACTCCCCATTTGTAAACCACAGCACAGACAAACAGGAGGAAAGCTGGACCAGGAATAAAGAAGAGAGGAAAAGAGAGAAGCAAAATGGTTAAAGAGAGGAGAAAAGAAAGAAAAAAGAGAGAACATTTAAAAGAAAGAAAAGACCAAATTATGCCTGGCTTCCTTCCGGAGACGTCATCTTCAGAGAGGCAGTATTACCACGGTGCCAGACACAGAATTAAACACCCTTGAAACCATTAGTGCCTTAAGCTAGGATTTTTTTTTTTTGAGCATTGTTGAAGGACATCTAGATACACTGAAACCTCTCAGTTGTAGTTCCTGGGCCAAGCCTCTGGATGTTTCAAAAGAAATCCAGAGTGCTGCGATGGTGGTTGGGAGGAAGGGCTCAGAGCTCTTTCTCTTTCTCCCTCTGCCAAAGCTAAACCAGCTGAGTAAACTTCGGGTGCAGAACCACAGGCTCAGTGAGGCCTCCCCACCAAAAGCCTTGACTTGAGCCCAGGTTCCATTGCATCAGGGCAGACGCAGAGAATGCCTGCCAGACAGGGTGCTAGACGCTACAGCGCTCCTGCTGCCTGCTGACCTCAGAGTCCAGAGAGAGAAGGAAAAGTCAGAGAAAGGAGGTTGTCCACCGAGGTTGACTATAACGAGCTTTCACATCAGCCTGGGAAGGAATTAGCAGGGGTCGACTTCCGTTCTTTTCTTTGCTTCCTATCACATTAAGTCATAGTTAAGATGGAACCCTCCTCTGCACCCATGACTCACAGGGCTCGCTCCGCGTGTGTACATGTGATGGGATTATAGGCAACTGTTGTGAAGAGAAAAGGTACTGAACCAAGCCAGACGGGTCTGGGATCAACCATAGATGTGTTCACTTGAATGAGCTGACTAATGGGGACATTTGCCTACCTGTGTCTCAGGGTCCTCACTTGTAACAAATGGAATCCTTGAAAGAGAAGATAAGGGGTGTTATTCTTAGAAAGGACAATAACCAAAAAATAAAAAATAAAAATAGTGATTATCTAAATACAGTCATAGTTTTCAGGTTTTAACAAATTTCAAGTCTATCTGTGTACAAGTAAATTTGTATGAAAGCCAAGGGTTAATTTTAGATATATTCCTCAACTGCCTTACAGCACCTTTTATATAAAAAAAATTGCCGGGCGTGGTGGCGCACGCCTTTAATCCCAGCACTCGGGAGGCAGAGGCAGGCAAATCGTTGTGAATTCAAGGCCAGCCTGGCCTACAAAGGGAGTCTAGGACAGCCAGGGCTACACAGAGAAACCCTGTCTCGAAAACCAAAAAAAAAAAAAAAAAATTATTATTTAGAGATAGGCTCTCACTGCTCCTGGGACTCACCAATTCAGCTAGAGTGGCTCATATTCAAGCTGCAGGGATCCTCCTGTCCACCAGGAGGTTCAGGGGATCTAAGATTCAGCCTGCTTGTGTGGCAAGGACTTCTCCAGCTGAGCTGTCTCCAGCCCCACGTCCATGTCTGTCTTAAGCTAAGAACATAAACTTTTGCAGAAATCAATGTGTAGAAACAGTTGGTCTATCAGACACACTTGAAAACTTTTACAAGAATAACTTCAGGCTTCCTTAATTTCAATGAGTTAAACAAAATGGATAAACGTGAGAGGGGCTGGGTAGGAGACGGGATAGGGAGAAGAGCAGGGGTAGGGACTAGAGTAAGGAGAGCAGGGGAGAGAAAGGAATGGGGGAGGGGGACTTGCCAGAGACCTGGGATAGGAAGTCTATGGGAGTCACCCTAGCTGAGACTACTAGCAACAGGGCTAGGGACCCTGATGTGCTCCCCTCCTGTAGCCAGGCAGCACTTCCAGTGCAGTGACAAGGACACCAACCCACCCACAAAACCTTTTACCTAAGAATTGTCCTGCCAACAAGAAGTGCATCATCAAAGATGGAGCAAAGACTGCGGGAATGGCCAACAAAAGACTGGCTCCACTTGAGACCCATCCCATGGAGAGAAGTAATGCCCGACACTATTAATGGTACTCTGCCATGCTTGTAGACAGGAGCCTAGCATAACTCCTCTGAGGGGCTTCACCCAGCAGCTGATGGAACCAGATGCAGAAACCAAACACTAGACAGAGCTTGAGGAAACGATTGAGGGAACCAGAGGGCTTAAGGACTACCTAAGAAGACCTAAAGAGTCAACTAACCTGGGCTCATAGTTAAAGATTGAACCACCAACCAAAGGTTCAACCTAGGCACCCTGCACATGTGTAGCAGACACACAGCTGGGTCTTAATGTGGATCCCCCAACAACTGGAGCAAGGGGTCCTCTCTGACCAAAGGATGCCTCCCTTTGGATCCTGTTTCCCTAACAGGGCTGCCTTGTCTGGCCTCAGTGGGAGAGGATGAGCCTAGTCCTCCACCTACCTAATGTGCCAGGGCATGTCAATACCCATGGGGGATCCCACCTTCTCTGAGAAAGAAAGGGGAGAACGGGGAAAGGGACATGTGACGAGGGACTTGGGGGGAGACAGGGGCTGCAATCAGCATGCAAAGTGAATAAATAGACTTTTTAAATGGATAAAAGTAAAAAAAAAAAAAACCAACAACCCTGTACTATAAGTACAAATATAAATTACCTAGATGAGTGTGGATGATTTTTTTAAAAATCCTATTAGACCAATATGAACATTTATGTTTTAAAAGGATGGGGAAAGCAAAATTAAAATAGCATATGTTGGCCATTCCTCACTTAAAAATAATAAAGTGTGAGAATCACAGGATAATTCCATTCCTTGAAACACTGGCTTGGTTTTATACCACTTCAAATTAGACACATATTGTAATTGATCTTGCTTTTATCCTAGAGTAATTTTAGCTATACTTTAATTTTCAATATTTGCACATTTGTGAAGTCAGTGGGTGTCAATGCCAGCTACACAGGCACCTTGTCAGGGTGAAGGGACCGTGTATTCAAGGAAGCCCTGACGTCATGTACTTGTCAGGGTCCTTGCAGTAAGAGACAGACAAGCTGAAAGGTCCCAGCTCTCCTATTACTGATAGGGAAGTATTAGTAGGAAACAATTAGCAATAGGGACAGCTCGCTCTTCTCGTGTTCCCTAAGCATGTTGTAGAAGACATGAGTGCAGAGATGAGGGGCCTGCGGCTTTGAAGCTTCCCTGCAAGCCCCAAGGGGTTGCAGTGGGTGAGGGACTATGCAGTGCGGAGAATCCATCCCGACCACCTACTTCCCTGGCTGGGGTCATTTTCACAGATCTGCAGGGGGTCCAGGCAGGGGCCAAAGCCAGCACACTGACAAAATAACCAATTGCACTGTGCCAAGAGGAAATGTGGACTGAGAACTATAGCGAGTGGGGAAGCAAAGAGCCACTGGATCCAAGCACAGAATGTGTCAGAGAGAGAGAACAGCAGTCCTCTTGGCTCCAGCACAGGCCAGAGCCTTAATCTGTAAATCACTGAGAAGCCCAATAAGTCAAAAAAAAAAATGTGGCCACCCCTGGAGCAGAGGCAGGAGGCAGCAACATAAACTACTCTTTACTCCGGCAGATAAGCCATGCCAGTATGCAGAGACAGCCAGCAACAAGAGATGGGGAGAGTGGGTTTCAGGACCTAATTACATTTAATCACTATGGAAAAAAGGACGATCATGTGTTCTGTAGTCCTAAATCTCACACACACACACACACACACACACACACACACACACAGAGAGAGAGAGAGAGAGAGAGAGAGAGAGAGAGAGAGAGAGACAGACAGACAGACAGACAGAGAAAGAGAGAGAGAGAGAGCAGACAGACAGACAGACAGACAGAGAGAGAAAGAGAGAGACAGACAGACAGACAGACAGGGAGGAGGAGGAGGAAGAGGAGGACGAGGAGGAGGACGAGGAGGAGGAGAGAGAGAGAGAGAGAGAGAGAGAGAGAGAGAGAGAGAGAGAGAGAGAGAGAGAGAGAGAGAAAGTTTGTTCATAAGAATGCCTGACTGTACATTCTCTCATCTCTCTTTATAAGCCTACTCTAAACTTTCTGGCGTGGGCCTGAAAGTCATTAGTAATTTAGCTGAAACGTAAAATTTTACTGCAGCACGTTGGTAGCTATTATGAGGTATAAATCTGTGTGGTTCTGGCAGGTTGAATCCCCACCAGCCCCGCCGCTACTCTCCGTCACACTGCCATCGAAAGCATTGAACTGTGCTGGGGGTACACGACTCACTGTTTGGAGTTAAATTGGAGACATGAGGGCACTAAAATGCTCTTTCCATTCTTGGTCTGTGCCAACCGTTCGAAACTGCTTTCGTGGGCCAAATCTTACCATAGAAAATGGGGTCTTCCTTAGGAAAATAGGGCCTGGCAAAGACCGTACAGACACCCTCCGGAAGGTCCAGACGCAGCACCGTCTGCGTCTTTGCCGATACACGCTACTCTCAGGCCCGGCTTATCATGTTGGGAGGCCGTCAGAGAACTCCAGTTCCCCACACAGCTTCTTTATAAAACAGGGCAAAAAGGGAAATCAAAAAGAGCCTGGTTCTCAGGAGAGCTGTCTTACAGTCTTAGAGTTCGTTTCATAATTCTTGTTTAAATGCTTGTCAGCATATTTAGGGTTTGGAGTATAAATGTAGTTTCTCAGTCAAATTTTTGCGTTTTATGTTTGGTGTACACAGTTCATGAGATCTAAACCTTTCCAGCTGGGGAGACTTAGTCAGATGCATATGGACTTGAGATAAACACCTGAGTTCTGTGCCCTCGGGCTGATGTGCTCTCTTCCTAAAACTCACCGCAAACCCACCTGTAGAAACACTCCTTTAGTGAACTCAACATCAGCCTTGATGTCTCTGAATTTCCAGAAGACACTCAACCTACTTTGTGTGTATATATATGTATGTGTATGTATGTATACATACATACACATACACACACACACACACACACACACACACACACACACACACACACACA
>OU015753.1:44360769-44392118 GCA_907169655.1 Acomys percivali
ATATATATATATATATATATATATATATATATATATATATATATATATATATCTCCTGCCCATAAACATAGGAATTGAGTTTGCTAGCCTGTACTCTCCACCCTAGGTTCAGAAAACATCCTGGCAACCTCTTTTCTTGGAGTGTCACAGGGTTTAAAATGGAAATCAGTGCCTTGGAGAGAGTGAAATAAACACTGTGAAATTGAGCCACCCAATACTCACCATGACAGCAGCCCCTTCCCGGGCCCTGAGGCAGAGCCTCCACTAAGAGCTGTGAGTCCATGACATCTGTCAGTCTCAGCGGCATCTGTCAGTCTTAGGCTTCTGTTCTGCTTGACCCCACAAACACTATTAACTTTGTGGATCCAAATGTTCCTAGCCTGGCAGCCTGTGCATATAAGAGGGTACTGGAGAAGGTGCCAAGCTCCTCCTGCCTCTGTAGCCTCCACATGAAGCACATCAAGAATTGATCCCCCTGGGATGTTTGCCCACACTCAGGTTTCCAGGAAGTTCCAGGACATCACCTGTGTATTTCCAAAGAGGCACAGAGCTGCTGGCTTTGTCTGAAATCTTCTACCACCCTACCTGTCTTTCACACTCAACCAACTCAACTCTTGCTGGAGACGTCATCCTGCCTGGGGTGATGCAGCCTCACTGCACAATAACACTGTGTGGTTATCTTTTTTGTCTTGAGGTTTTTAATGGAAAACCTAATAACAGGTTCACATAAATTTTTCTTTAAGTTCTTCTTTGTTATTTTAAGTTTTAAAATATTTTATACATATTTTTATTATAATTTAGTCACATTACATCTCGATTGTAATCCCCTCACTCTTATCTTCCTGTTCCCACCCTCCCTCCCTCTTCCACCCTCTTCCCCTCCCCTAGACTTCTGCCCAATGGGGCCCTCCTTCCCCCACCTTCTGACCACAGCCTATCAGGTCTCATCTGGATAGCATGTTTCCCCTTCCTCTGTGTTCCCACAGGACCTCTCGCCAAGGGGCAGTGATCAAATCTTGGGCACCAGAGTTCATGTCAGAGGCAGTCCCTGCTCTCCTCTCCTCTTCTTCATGTGGAGAATGAACTGTCCACCAGCTATGGCTACATATGAACTGAGAGTGTAGGTTCTCTGCTTGCAATGCCCTTGGTTGGTGCATCAGTTTATGCAGGCCCTCCTGGGTCCAGGTCCTCCAACCTTGATGGTCTCCTTGTAGCATTTCTGACTCATGCACCGCTTCCTTCCATCCCCCATCTCTTCCATACAATTTGCAGTTCTTAACCAAGAGTCTGACTTTGAGTCTCAGTATCTGTCTTGATCCTTAACTGGGCAGAGTCTCTCAGAGAACATCCATGTTGGACTAATATCCATTTATAAGTGATTATGTACCAAGCATGTCTTTTTGAGGCTGGGTTACCTCACTCAGGATGATCATCTCTAATACTACCCATTTGCCTGCAAATTTCAAGATTTCCTTGCTCTTAATAGCTGAATAGTATTCCACTGTGTAAATGTACCACAGTTTCTTTATCCATTCTTTGGTTGAGGGACATCTAGGTTGTTTCCAGATTCTGACTATTAATAATAAGGCTGATATGAATGCAGTTTAGCAAATGTCCTTTTGGTATGGTGGAGCACCTTTTGGGTATATGCCCAAGAGGGGTATAGCTGGGTTTTGAGGTAGCACTATTCCAGATTTTCTGAGAAAGTGCCAGATTAATTTCCAAAGTGGTTGTACAAGTTTGCGCTCCCACCAGCATTGGAGAAGTGTTCCCGTTTCTCTGCATCCTTGCCAACATGTGCTGTCACTTGAGTTTTTTATCTTAACCATTCTGATGGGTGTAAGATGGAATCTCAGAGTCATTTTGACTAAAGATGTTGAGCATTTCTTTAGGTGTTCATCAGCCATTCAACATTCCTCTGTTGAGAATTCTCTGTTTAGCCCTGTATCCCATTTATTTGAGATATTTGGCTTAGTGGTGTTTAATTTCTTGAGCTCTTTATATATTTTGGATACTAGCTCCTTGTCACATGTAGGATTGGTGAAGATCTTTTCCAGTCTGTAGGCTGTCATTTTGTTCTGCTGACAGTGTCTTTTGCCTTACAGAAGCATTTCAGTTTCATGAGGTCCCATTTACTAATTGTTGATCTTCGAGCCTGAGATATTAGTGTTCTGTTCAGAAAGTTGTCTCCTGTGCCAGTGAGTCTCAAGGCTCTTCCCTACTTTTTCTTCTAATATATTCAGTGTGTCAGGTTTTAATTTGAAGCCTTTAATCCACTTGGACTTAGTTTTGTGCAGGGTGACAAATACGTTCTATTTGCATTTTTCTACATGTAGACATTCAGTTAGACCAGCACCATTTGTTGGATATGTTATATTTTTTCCATTGTATGGCTTTGGCTTCTTTGTCAAAAATCAAGTGTCCATAGGTATGTGGGTTTATTTCTGGGTCTTTAATTCTATTCCATTGATCAATCAGTCTATCTCTATGCTTTTACCATGCCATATTAACTATTGTTGCTCTACAATACAGCTTGATATCAGTGATGGAGATTTCTTTGGAAGATCTTTTATTATACAGAATTGTTTTAACTATTTGGGGTGTTTTCATTTTTCCATATCAAGTTGAGAATTGATCTTTCAACACTATGCAGTTTTCATTCCCCAGAAATTCCACATCTAACAGCAAGTTGCTGAGCCTACCAATGGCATTTCACTGACCTGTAGACTGTTGGACCTAAATACCATGGAGCTCTGTCTATATTCTAATAATACCCTCCCCTACACAAGTTCCTATTAAAATGCCTCTCCCATGCAGACCTTAAACACACCACACACACACACACACACACACACACACACACACACACACACTTCCTGAGACAAAGTTGACATCTCTACCTCACTCAGTTCAGTTCAGTTGTAAAACCTGCTCCTCCTCCTCCTCCTCCTCCTCCTCATCATCATCATCATCATCATCATCACCACCACCATCATCATCACCAGCAACAGCAGCAGCAGCAGCAGCATCCATGGGGAGGAATACAGAGGACCAGAAAGCTTGGCATAGGGATATTTGTAGAGGGGTTATCTGCTGTCACATTAAATATTTTAGCCACTCAGAACAAAATCTGTGTAGAGATTTATTACATCTCCTGACCTCTCTCCCAGAGTTCAGGCCATGCTACCCCTCAGCTATCTCTCTGAGACAGAGTTAATAAGAAAGTATGCTGTGTTACGACCTTGCTACTCTTGTTCCTTGAAACTGCAGGATAAGTTTATGGTCCCCAGAAAAACCTGTGTCAAAGACCCATTTTTTTCTTTACACTTGAAGATCCGCCCCCTTCCCCTCTCCCTACTTCTAATCCATCGCTATGGCTGTCTGTGGTGATGGTACTATGTATATGGCTGTCTGTGGTGATGGTACTATGTATATGGCTGTCTGTGGTGATGGTACTATGTATATGGCTGTCTGTGGTGATGGTACTATGTATATGGCTGTCTGTGGTGATGGTACTATATATCCCTGGTATTCAGGGAAGTGAAGAGTCTATGTCTCTTTTGGGGACCCCAAACACGCAATGCGAGTATCAGAGGTGTTCTAGTGCACGCTCTTTTTGGACATGAAGGCTCCTATCTGCTAATAATGCCTTTCCTAAAGGTAATCTCCTATCAGCTTCTTTCTAAGACCCGCCTTGTCCTTTTAAGTCGTCACAGTCCTCAGGTGACTCCTCTGAGGGAACCCTCATCAATGTCAACAGTTTGAGGTTTTCATGTAAAATGGATTCTTCCTGTTCTACGATGTCACTGGTGACAAATGGGCTGTCACTTGAAACTCGGTTCCTTCCTCAGAGTTTCCATTACCAACCCTTTACATGGCTTCTCTTCAGCCAGTTGCTAATGTTCCTTAGCACGGAACAGAGGGGAAAAAAATACAGACAAGCAGCTCTGGTTACATGTTTAACAAATAGGATTTATGTCCATTGAAGTTAGATTTTTTTCTTTTAAAAATAACTAAAGTTCTTTTAAGCATAAATGAAATGATATAAAGTTTTTTTAAAAAAGAGTAAGAAAGATGACACAATATGTTTTGGAAAGTGGAAGCTTAAGAGCCAAAGTCAATTGTGTATTACAAAGAAATAAATCTAATTGTAAACCATCAGAGGCGATGAGGCAATATGGATGTGATAGAAGTACAGAGAATTTTTAAATTAGTGGTCTAATAAAGCCATTTAGATTTGCCTTGATGGCTTTCATTCCTTTCTCCATCAGCTGAGATGAGGCTGACTTTTTCATGGGCAGGCCAATCTCTTCCTATTATCCCATATTTGTTGTCTTTGGGGGCATGAAGAGCTGAACTCTAGTCCTACGGGATTGTCTGTGTCTGTTTATTAACATGCACAGTGACAAGTTAACTGGAGAACAGCAGGCAGCTGGCCTATGATAGCTAAAACCTAAAATAAACAGAACAGTATCACTCGTTGATACTTAAAAAAAATGAATTTATGGCTCATTTCTTCATTCCTCCATGGATTTTGCTTGTGAAAATAAACAATATTTTCAGCATTATAAAAAATTCTTTAAAATACAGGTCAGAGTTTCAAGTGCTTCATCACTGTCCATACCAAGTAGTGTCAGTAGAGACACTCAGTGGAGGCAGTGGCTCTGAAGCCACCAGCTTGCAAGGACACCCACACCTGAGCATGCTGCGATGCAACCCTGAGAATGCAGGCCTGCCAACTGGTACCAAATTCCTTCTTTCAAGACATCTTATCCTTTAAACACTGCACGAAAAGGGAACAGAAATCCACAGTATGGAAGCCTTTCCCTTACTGCAAGGTGTTGATTTCTCTGCATTTATGTCCTCCTGAGGAGGTGACAGAAAATGAGATAAATCACTAGTGTGGTAAAATACATCCATTATACTCTGTACCCTAAAACTTGTTTTGAAGAAGCTACTCATCGATAGTTGAGCATTCGTTTTATTCATGTGTATTTTTAATGCCATCAGAAAATAATCTGACACTACAGTGCCCTTAACCCATCAATGGTGTGCTAATGTTTTTGTTGCCATGATCAAATTCATAAGAGAAATTTTAAAAAGGAGAAAGATTTCTGTTTTGTTTTGTTTTTTAGGATCATGTTCTCGAGGTGTCTTTCCATCACAGCAGGCAGGGCATGGGAAGCAAAGTTTGCAGTATGGTAGCCAAGAAGCAGAGTGAGAGGGAAAGAGAGGGGGGAGGGTGGGAAGGAGAGAGAGAGAGAGAGAGAGAGAGAGAGAGAGAGAGAGAGAGAGAGACTATGCTATCAGGATTTCCCGTTTTCCCCCTTTATCCCACCAGAGCTCCCAGATTACAGGGTGGTATGCCCACATTCCACATGCAGAGTGAATCTTTCCCTCTTAACCAGTTATCTATGTCTGGAAACTCTGTCAATCACAAACATACCAAAAACTACATTTTATTAATTTCTGAGGAATTTCCTCAATCCTGTCAGGCTATCAAGAACAAGCACAGCCACACACCCACTCCTTGTCACTTTGATGCCTGTGCATGTCTCCTTCAGACCGTGATACCCACCCCTATCTCACAGTGACTCTGATTTCCTGGATGGATGAATGTAGAAAAACATTCCTCTTGGTGGCTGAAAGAAGGTGCTCTGTTGTGAAAGGAAATACTTTAAAATGATGTAAAATGTTTGCAGCTTTGAGCTTGTGGTGGATGGGGCCCAGCCAATTCCTGAGACGCCCTCGAAGTCCCTTTCCTACTGTCCCAGTATCCAGAGTGTGGCTGCTTCCAAGTCAATCTAATCTCTTTTCCAATCACGCGTGACATGCTTCTGACTTGATATGTGCTTCTTTTCTGCCCAAACTGCACGCTTTTAAAATCATATTCTTCTGTGTTTTGTTCCAGATTCTTACTATAAAGTGTCAAAAGGAAGCTAGGCAGACCAATGCCCATCCTAAACTCCTGGTTGCCTTTTATTTTCTTTGCCAGATTAATTAGGCCCTAACCTGTAAGCACATCCTCCTGCAAAACCTTAAGGAACAGACACAATCTACATGCGATCTTGGCCAAAATCTAATACTAGCAAGTAGGGTCCGTATTCTCATGAGCACAGCTCTCCTCCTCACATTACTGTCGGCATCCTGGCCTTCTGACATCTTGGGCTTTGTTAGCCCATGTGTGCATGCTTTTTAAAATCCTTCCCACAGACCAGTTCCAAAAATGTGGAAGCACATTGGCAGGTAAAGCAACGGTTCCGTTCCTGGTACCAATTTCCTATAGTAGTCACTATCAGGATTGCAAGTGGGTGCCACCAAGCCTGCTGGATGAACAGTTGAGGGAGGATATTTATCTGGGCTCCCAGTTTCAGAGCTTTCTGTCCATTGTTGCTGGGCAGGAATAGAAAACTAGAGCCTCTTATATCATGGCAGCCAAGAAGCAGAGAGAGGCACTATCTGTGCTGGGTGGCTCTCTCCTTCTCTTCCATCAGCCCCTCCAGGCAGTGGGATGCTGTCAGCCATATTCAGGACCAGTACTCCTTCCTTAGTTGGTCTTCTCTGGAAATGTCCCCATAGACACATTCACACCAGAAATCAAGAATGGCCGTAGCAAACACATTCTTCCAACCTCTAAAATCAGGTTTGTTGGCTTTTGGGGCTTCATTTACTATGACGGCAAGAATATTAAATTAGAAGTTTCAGTTTCACAGCCATTACAGACATTGTGTCAGAGAAGGCACTTTTCAAAGTTAAAGTGTTTGTTCAGGACATTAAGTAAAAGGACAGTTGACAACTGCCCTGGCAGCTGTGGTTGCAGTATCTCCTGGGGTGACTGATGTGTCAAGTTCAAGCAATGGTGACTGAAATGTGACCGCACCACTGGTGTGTGTCTCCAGTGCTTGAACTATTTTGCTTTTGTCTGCTGGACACTTAATGTTTGCGATGAACATTTCTGTTCTAATCCATATTGTTCCGTTAATTTTTTTTCAAACCTGCCATCCACCCATTTTATAACTTACGCATGAACATTTGTTGAATATTTTTTGAGGTGTGATCTAAACTAAGTGATATAAGACACTTTCTTATATTTAAGAATATGTACGCATGAATTTTTGAAACATGCCTGAAAAACTATAGGCCACTTTCTTTGCTTTGACTATTGATTCATATTAGAGCTTTTCATAGGGATAAAGTCAGTTTTAACCATTAAATAACTAATCACTCCTTAAAGGTTAAAAAAAACAAAAATTCTTTCTGTATCTTCAGACTTTCTGTTCCTCTGCTGGATTTTGTTTCCAGTTCTCTTTAGAACCCACCAGTTCTCAACAACTCAGATGGCACATGTAGTTGTATCCAGAGTCCCTAGACCTTTTCTACTCTACATCAGAAACTCTAGGAAAATTATCATCACAATTTATGGCATTCTTCACTTTGAGGGGCCTTTATAGTTAGTGCATACTTGTTTGAGTACCACAGTTTTTATGGAGAATGTTAGAACTGCTAGCCCTCCATAACAGTGTTCCGCAAACCCTCCAACAGGTGCTACACACAAAGGACTGTCATCCTGCTGTAGTGTCTCTTAACAGCCCTCCTATCTGGCTCACTACACCTGACCCTTCAGATAACCAAAGCTGACTTCGCCCTTTTGACAGTTTTATGAGATTTTCGAAGAAGCGCTGAGGTTTGGGTTTACTCTGATGGAGCTGGGCGGGGAGAAAACAAAGTTAAGATTTCAGGCCCTTGCTGAAAATTCATTTTGCCCCATATTTTTCTGTCCCCTTGAAGAACTTTGATCACTTCATCTGCCCTGTTTGGCTGGTGACGACAGCCCAAAAGTGCAATATGATGATCCCAGCTCAAAGCCCCCCCTTGCTTTCTTGAACCATTCCATTACAACAGAAAGGGGGGAGCTTCCTTCTGCTTGGAGAACAGTGCTGGTCTTTTCAGCACCCCGAGGCAATCAGGTGAGACCAGGCTGAGGGTTTCCCTAGCTTTCCAAGAAATCCTGGAGCCCAAACAGAGCTTATTCCCAATTAGGCTCCCTGGCCAATAGTATTTGAGAAGCTGGCTAGTTTTACACTACGAGGCAGGCAGGTATCTGTGGAAGAACTGCCCACACTTGTTTGCATAGGATTGACATCTACACAATCGCCAACAACATTTTGCTTACTTAGGATTTCTTTAGAGGCCCTCTTCCCAAGTGCTGACCTGGATTAACCCTACTTAGCTTGTTGAAAATGGAGGGATTAGAGCAGAAGGTATATGGGCATGGGCCACCACGATGAAGCAGCCTTTCCCTTGGTGGTGCCTCCTTAGGCCTTTGAAGTGTGGATCTAGGGCGACCTTCCCTAACGTCCCCTCTTAGGGATCCTGTTTCATTTACAGAAGCCAGTCTTCTGGAGAGAAGTAAGTGTAGGGGGCGTGGAGGAAACCTGGGTGGTGCTTGTTTTGCTTATTAATCAAAAGCAAGAAGCAGGAGCTTCCTTCTTTACTATGCTCTGCCTGCCTCTGCACGCAGCTATATAAAGCGCCCGCCCAGGGTCTTGTTTCATTATAAAAGCTAAAGCTGCTGAAGGGGCGGAGAACAGAGGCCTCCCCCCTCCACTGCTTTCCTAGTGAGAACTGGAAAACGACAGTTTCCTCTGCTGTGGCAATTCGAGCTCTAGAAGTGAGTTCCAGGGAAGCCATAAGGATATTTGCAAAACTTGACCAGTAGGTCAGTCACTGCAGCGTTGTTTATGAACTGAAAACTTGCAAAGCCAGATAAAACAAGGCACATTCTTATGCCCGGAGAACGCAAAAATAGGTGATCATAAAAGGCACACACCCACGCCATTGAAGATTTTTCTCAACATTGTATGTCAACTTAAAACACGGTCCTTACACTGGCTGTGCAATCAGTACTTTTGATTGAGAACAGCAACACTGTTCTATATATCACATGGGCTTATTAGATACACAAGAGATATTTGTAAACATCTTGGACAAGTGTGTGTGGCTCCTAGAAGACATAGAAATTCCACTCCATTCAGAGATGACTTGGGGGCTCATCCAGTTAGCCAAGACCTAATCATAACTATTCTTTGTGCCCCTTTAGCTCTTTCCTACACTGACAAGGAATGCTGCTCATGGTTTCAGAATAGCTTGTTTCTCTGTTTCCAGCCATGCATTCAGCTCGAACAGACATGCAGGAAGCCAAAAACAGCCAACTCTATGTTTTCCTACACTCACTTCCAGTAACCCAGTGAGCCTGTTGCTGCCTGCACACCTGCAGGGGGAACAGCCCCAGACAATCCCGCTGCACCCTGAAGCCTTTGCTTGTCAGTGTTAAATATGCCGTAGTATAGACAGCATGCTATGTTTTCATTTTTCCACAAAGATGTCACCATGTCCACGTGAAAGCAAAGCCCTGTTACCTCACAGATCCACAATAGTCCAAGCCGTCACTCCAGAAGATGACAGCTCACAGCCTCCATGTGGGAGGGCTCCTTTGTCATTGGGTTATCTCTCCCTGTCCCTAGACTGATACAGTTGTTATGACTGAAGAATACTTGCCTACACTGTCAGTCTGAGTCATGCGCCCTTGCTTTCAAGCCTGCACAAAGGAATCTGGACTTCCACAGAGGAAGAAAAATGTCTCAGGTAGGTCAAGATGTCTTCCTCTGCTTAACCAAACAAGAAACAAACAAAAAAAGAAAACCAGCTTCCAGACAGGAAATGACGTGCCAAGAGTTGGACATGTGCCAGGTTAGGTAAGAACATGGGATCTGGATGGCAAAGGGAGTAAAAGTGATTGTAGGACAATGAATGTGTGCTTTCTACTCTTCTGGTAAGCATCAGATGGAGTCTGGCTGACATTGGTTCTAATATCCAGAGAGCTCACTTTTCCTGGCAGGGCACCTTGGTACTCACTTGCATAACATTTTAAATCATCTCAAATATGGTAAACAACACCACAAGAACAGCGTTGGCCTGGAGGAGACAACGGGGCGGTGTTGGTGCAAGTGTTAGTGTTCATGATTTATTTAAAATGTAATAGAGGTGCCCATAACTTCTTCCAGAGAATGGGGCTGTGCACTGAAAGCCTTCTTTAATCTGAGCTCCGGGACAGGTGGGGGTGTGCTCCAAAGGAAGGCACAGCTAGTGGTGCTGTGAGGTGCCCTGGACAGCCTGCCAGGAGTCTTCAACACTGTCCTCAGGGAGCTGCCCCCACGCAGTGGGCCACTTTGATCTCTGCTGAGACTGTTCCAAGGATGCCAGCAGTGTTCTGGGTGTCCACCAATTCATTTTACAGCATCATCAAAGCAGCATTCACACGGTAAAGACTAACAACCTGGCCTCTATTTGAACAGCTAGCAGCTCTTCAGACTGCTGATTCATAGAACCTGCTAAGCAGAAAGAGAGCTAAGAAACAGAGAATGAAGTGAGAAGCGAAGAGATGGGGGAGAGGGGGCTTGCTTGCTTCTGCTAGTGGCCTGCACCACCCAGCATGAGGGCAGCAATCTTGAAAGCAGAGCTCTTTCCTAACTGTGAGACCACTGCAGAATTTACAGCTTCAGTGAATTATGAGTTGTCTAATGAGGCATGCCAAGTGTTAAAATTATCACCAAAATATCACAGATTTATCAGAAGACAGGGAGAAAGAGCATCCCTCCTGAGAATTTAAATGAAACAACACAAGCAAATGGGTTTGTAAATCAAACTTGCAACTAATGGGCAGGACGGCAGGACTGAGGAGACGGCTCAGAGGGTAAACGTGCTACCTGTGTAACTCTGAGGATCTGTGTTCAAATCCCCAGAGCGTGTGTAAAAAGTCAAGGATGGTCATGGTCATGATCACAAGCCTGTTCCACCCCTATAGGGTATAGGAAGGTAGAGACAGGAGAATTACTGGGACTGGCTGACTACCAGCATATCTCTGGGTTAATTATTAAATCCTTTCTCAAGAGAACAAGTCAGACAATGATAGAGCAAGACACCGCCATCCTCCTCTAGATTCTGTGTAGGCACATATATGTGAATACATAATACACACACACACACACACACACACACACACACACAGGAGAGGGAGGGAGGAAGAGAGAATGGGAGGGAGAGAAGGAGGGAGGAAGAGAGTGAAAGGGACAGAGACAGAGGGAGGGAAGGAGGGAGGGAGGGAGAGAGGGAGAGAGGGAGAGAGGGAGAGAGGGAGAGAGGGAGAGAGGGAGAGACTAAAAATGATAAAGTAGATAGTTGAGTCAATAGCTTGCCATAGACCATTGTTTGTCAATTGCTTGTCACAGGGCATTGTTTGTGATCTTCTGGCTTCAGAACCCAATACAGTCTTTTCAAAGAATAATTTTTCATTAGTAACACCCACCCCAAAGTGTCAAAAACTGAGGACATTTCCTGAGGTCCCTTCCATGCCTTCCACTCCATAATTCCTTTTCATATTAAAAATCTCAGTGTCTTTCACAAAAACATGGAAGTAATTCTTTCAATGATGAGTTTTGAGGCCCTAAAAACCATAATAAATGAAAATTTACCTTTGAGGAGCAAAGATGGAGACATATCCACTCTTTGCAAAGAGCATCTAAAGGTGAACTATTAGCCCACTCATCAGTCTCTGAGTGGAAGAGAAGGTGTGCCATCAAACAACATGGCAGATGGAAGGACTTGCATCAGGGTTCTACAGGAAGCAGAAATGCAAAAAAGCATCAAGCCTGTAAGAAGATGCTCACTGGTAGCCAGGGAAGTGCAAATTTAAACAACTAGAAGCATTTTTCTCTTAATGTAATATATCAATATGTATATGTCAATATATACACATGTTCCAAAGACATCTAGCTGATGTCTTTGAGTTCAAATGAACATCTAGTTGCACAGGCACTTTCTATATTCCTTGTGGAAATGTAACTTGGAAGAACCTTTGGGAAGAAAATAACATCACAGACATATACATTTTAATGCACAAAGGCAGTAGCAGAGGAAGGCGTCTCAGTAACCAATCTCTGGTCTTTCGTTGACTTGTAGAAGGTCAGTCTCAGCCACATCAAGGTTTTTCATAGAATCTTTCAAAGGCTACTATTGTTTGGAGATGTTAGGGAGTGGGGAAAAGAACATGGTCCTTAAAGTAGTCACCAGTCAACATGGGCTTGGCTTTGCTCACTCTGACACCAGGCAAGTCACTTCTTGGCAGCATGTGGAGTGCTAGAATCTTGGGCAGACTGCATGTGGGCAGATGTGTTCCTGCAGGACAGCATTTCTTCCTTGGGGTTCTGTTGTCTACCCATGTCCTTCTCCTAGGCAGGCTGCTGTCTGAGAGTATTATCTGGGAAGTACCGAGCATGGCCACCAATGAGAATCTCATAAACACATCTAATGTCCCCTTTTCCTGCTCCTCCATCATGCCAGAGAAACTTTTCCAAACCTAAAAGAGAAGCTCTGTAGTCTTAGGATGTGTCTCCCACATATTTCTCCTGATCAGAGTTTTCTTCATTCCTCTAAAGAAACCAAAAACTTGGAGGCTATCCCTGTGTCTGTCTCTGGGCTTCAGAATTGGAACTTCTCGACACAGTGGCAGCAAACATGGAAGACTCTAGCTGTTCGAATGTGGCAGAGATGAAGTTATCCACTGCTGGATACTTGTCCTAAAGAAATATCAATATACATGTGTGATGAGATAGGTACCAAGAAGTCTAGGGAAAGACCCCATGAATACCAAGAACTGGAATATTCCAAGAATATCCCTCCCTGCTTCTGTGTTTGCGTGTTCCTAAATGCAGGAAGGCACAGCAAGCATTAGTAGTATAGAGAAGTTTAGAGAAGAGAAATTCAGAGGAGGAAGAATAATTCCTTTTCCCTCTTTCTGATCTTCTCAAGGTGCCTATTGTCTTGTTAGATTTAAGGAAAAATTAAAAGCACAAAAGGAACAGTGTCAGAGTGCCACTTTCAGAGTGTAGACAATCGTTTGAAAACTTGAAACCTAAGGCGGGTAGAAAGACAAGGAAAATCAGGAGTGCATAGGAAAGGAACCCTTCACTCCAGGATATCTAAGTTTCTGTTTGCTTGAGAGTCAAAAATCTCAACATAACTACAAAGATTAAGTTGATCTTAGACAATATCCCTTTTTAGAGACACATTTGACATAATGTACTTAGAGCAGCAAGTGGGCCATGCTTCCTTGGGGCCAGAACGTGTGTGGACTTGGTCTCTAAGTGTGTCAGCCCTGCTCTTTCATTCCAGACCCTGAACAGGCCATCTTGTCAACCACCTTACAATTGTATTTAAAAGAAGTGAAGTCTTTAAGAGAAATCAGTAGACCTTCTCAGATACTTTTAGTTTCTCCTCTCTCTGTGTCTCCTTCCATTCCTCTGTCTCTGTCTCTGTCTGTCTCTCTGTCTCTTTCTCTCTTCCATCACTCCATGTGATGTGTGTGTCTGTGTGTGTGAACTTGGTTCTTTCTTTCTGCCATGTAGGTCCTAGGGCTCAAACTCAGTTGTCAGGCTTGGCAGGAAGCACCCTTACCTCTGAGAGCCATCTCACTGGCCCAACATTATCAACTTTAGTAGCCTCAAAATAATTTTGTTAAGTTGTGATTTTTCTTAAGAAACCTTTATCCGTGTCTTGGGTTGTAGGACCCTGCTGTAAGGTAGAAGTCTGGCATTTCTGGATAGCCTCTGAGTTTGGTATAAAAGGGACAATGGACTCCCTTTCTCAGTGGGAGTCCCACTCTGCCTAATCTGGGGAACCCCAGATCCCCTAAGGAGTGTCACATAGCCTTCAGGGAAGATTATAGTTTCCTGATGAGAAATCATTCAGCAAGCACCTGGGGATGATTCTCACGCTATGCCAGTAAGATGTCTTGGCATCTTGGCTTTCAACCAATGACCTTTGACCCTACCTGGAGATTCTCCCCTGCCCATAGGATAATTAAGTCCTGTTTTTCTCTCCTATGATAGGGCTGTTTTGTAACATGTAGATTAAGTAGCCCTGGTACCCCTAGCTCCAGCAAATCAAACACATTCTCCCTCAAACCCCTCCTACTGCCCAATGTTTATAATGTCCCTGATTCATGAAAATAAAGGCTAGCTTTCTCACTCCACTCCTCCACCACGACTGTCTGAGACTCATTTATTCTGGAGAAGAATCGCTGCTGGACACCAAGGGCTTGACAGCTGTGACAAGCGGCCTCGGCAGCCGCTGATGCCCACTCACTCCATCACCAGGAGATCGATGCTGACTGCTGGTCAAGCCCAGGGACCTGCATCCTCTGCCACACTTAGCACGGCAGCTTAGCAAAGGGATGGATTACTTTTGGTGTCATCACAGGCTTTTAGAACTCCCAAGTTCCAGTACCATCTCAGTCAGCAACATCATCCTAAACAAGCTAACTGTAACACCCAGTGGAAAATTCGTTTCCACCTCCCACTGTAAGACCAGTAGCCTCGAGTAGAGCATGAGCCTTACCTTGAGCTCCCTAAGCTGCTCCTGAGAGATAAACGGGGTCTCTGATCTTCAAGTTCCACTATTCCCGCCCGGAAGCAAACAGTGCCTGGATCAGCCTGCTGGAAGTGGAACCCAGGCTACCGCTGGATGCAGAACAAAACTGGGTGCATATAAGCATCTCCCTCAGAATAGCCACATTTATGTCAAAGGTGTGTGATTTATCTCAATTCTATTTAATAAGCTCTCTCATTTTGTCTCATTCCAACTCATCCAGAAATTCATTTCTAATGGTTTAGTAGAAGATCCAGAATTACCTAGAGAGAAGACAGACCTGGGACCTCCTTATTGACAAGGCTGGGCTGTGTCTTGTCCTAGCCACTTTCCTGATTTCTGGGATAGACCAAAACAACTTATAGAGGGAAGGGCTTATTTTGGCTTTTAGCTTTAGAGGTACCCCAAAGTGGCAAAGGGTGCAAGGTGGCAGCAGCGTGAGGCCACTGCCATGTTGCATTTACAGTGTCCAGCTCAGTTTTTCCATTTTATTCATCCAGGCAGTGGTACCACCCTCAGTGAGGACATATCTTTCCATATCTTCTTAATCTGATTTGGAGGCTCCCTCACAAGTACGCCCAGAGGCTCGTCTCTTAGGTGACTGTAGGTTCTCCCAAGTGGACAGTCAATATTGATGAGCATAAGCTATGTCTTCCCATGGCTAATGTGCACAATGAGGACCAGTCACACCCATCACAACAATTAGATCTGTTAAAATGTGGTGATGGTTATAAGGGTTATTTTAATCAAACACTGACCAGAAAGTAGATCCCTGTTGTAAAATACAAAAGATGAAACTTTAAACATAACTGTAGAAATTTAAATACCTTACCCCTCTCTGCCAAGTTGGACAATACAGGAGAGCTCTTTTTTAAAGCAAACAATGACTACAGAGACCTGATCCAAGCTTAAGCTTTTTGTGATTCCTAGTACACAGTCTTCTATAGCAGCAACATTGACTTCTTCGCACTGTCTTATGCAGTGAGTCTGCGTGGGTGAAAACAGTCTAAAACCCAGCCATCGCACAGCACAGCTGGCCTGACCAGAAGTGTTAAAGTGACATGGCAGCAGGTTAAACCAGAGCCTCAGTGGAGGAACCTGAATGTTTGAGTAACAATGCTGATGTTGTAACTCCTCGACTGTATCTCATATATTTACAGATAATTCCAAAAAAGACCATATAATAGACCAAATGCATCTTCTCATCCCAGTACCCACAAATGTAAAGACATTTTGTATGAGAGAGAAGGGTGAATATGGTCAAAATGCATGGTGCAAGATTCTCAAAGTCCTAAAATTAAGAAGAAAAAATATAAAATTTAGATAGGCTCAACAGTAAGAGATGTTCTTGCTAAAAGCTCAAGGGAACAGTTCTTCCGCTAAGCCATTGCCCATTTGCAGAGTGACAGGAACAGCTCACATTGCATATCACTCACAATACAGGACAGCCTGGTGTTCATGGTTGCCATTCACAAGTCAACTCCCTTAATTCTCATGACGCCCTCTGCATTGGACATCTTGTCCTTCAGATTTTCCAGAGGGAACTAAGGTATTGAAATGAACAGTGGGCACAGTTTCACCAAGACTGCTATTTTCTGATGTCACAAAGGCTGCTCCTGAAGAAGCAGAGATCAAACTCAGATGATCTTACAAGGGAAAATAGAAATGTCTTAATCAGTGTTCTATTACTGTAAAGAGACACCATGATAACCAATGTAACTCTTATAAAAGAAAGCATTTAATTGGGGGATTGCATACAGTTTCAGAGGTTGGAGCATGGCGGGATATGTGGCACTGAAATAACATCCTGATCTACTGATGACAGAGAGAGGGAGAGGGAGAGGGAGACAGAGACAGAGACAGAGAGACAGAGAGACGAAGACTGACTTACTCTGGCCTTGGCATGGGATTTTGAAACATCAAAGCCCACCCCTAATGACATTCTTCCTCCAGTGTGCCACACTCTCATCTTTGTAACCCTTTCAAATAGTGCCATTCCTCCCTGGAGACTAAGCATTCAAATATATGAGCCTATGGGGGGCCGTTGCTATCACATACATTACAACTGTGAAAAAAATAAAATGCAGGGCAAGGTTACATAGTGAAATGAAAGTGTAAAAGTGGAGTTAGGGAAAGTACAAGGATCAGAGCTGAATTTATAAATACGAGAATTTGTATGAATGGTACCAAAATACAATTAGCCTGTGTGTGTATGTGTGTGTGTGTTTGTGTGTGTGTGCTTCTGTATATATATATATATATATGACTAATTGACTTCATCAATTCAAGTTAGACATCTACAAACTAGGTATTTTGGAAGGCTCCTACCCACAGGAGACTCAGGTACCATCTTAAACCCCTTTGAGCTGCATCAAGCCTGAGAGAATACATGAAAATATTGTATTGGCAGAATTGAACAGCATACTGCTATGAGACTGCTGTTTTTAACCCTGAACACATGCAATCCTGGAAGAGGGACCATTTGTGCCCCAAACCTCTGCCCCTTCCTATTTAGGAAGCTGATAGGTCTCCCTTATCTTCCACTGGCTACTCTGGATATAAGAAGTGTCATTTTGCGAAGATGTTGGTGTGTTGTTGGCAAAATTCCCCTCTGCAGTCTCTGTTTATTACCCTCTCATGCATAAGATTCCACATTCGTTCCCTCACACTTCAGGAATTAAGAGCACATGGACAATAAAATTGGAATCCCCATCGCTCAGAGGAGAAGGCCTTCCTTGGGCAGTCGCGAGTGCTTTGTCAGCATCGGCTTCTGTTCCAGCTTCACAGGATGGACAAGATGAACTGAGCTGTGAACCCAGAACCGTGAAAGGCTCATTCTATCAATATGGCTTTAAAAAAAAAGTGACCACCCAAAAAGGTGAATAGTCCCAAGGCTAAGTAAAAGGACAAAACATCCATTTAAACAAAAACGTGGGGCGTTCTGCTGTGGAGCATTGCTGTGAAGAGTTCACTATGACACGGGGCCTGTTCACGTCTATGATAAAAACCAAAGTTTGGCAGAGGTTAATAGAAACAACTTCTCCTTGTCGTGTTTTAAAAGTTTCTTTTTGAAGAAACTTGCATGTTTGCCAGGCTTTGCTTTGCTGTGGCAAACCTGACACAAAAAGGATGGAGGGGTATGTTTCAGCTCACAGTTTCAGGACTGCCCCTCCACCACAGCAGCCAGGGTGTGGCAGAGAGAGGCAGCTAAGTTGATGAAGGGTCCAAGTGTGGAGGAGCCCCAAGCTAGCTGGCTTTCTGCTTTGCCATCTTGCACTCTCTCTGAGGCCTCAGCCTGCAGGGTAATGCTCTCCATGGCCAGGGATCTGTCTGTCATCTTTTGTCCTCTCTGAAAGTCCCTCACAAACACTGTTAGTGTTACACTGACAGTTTCCACACTGGCCATTCAAGAGTAAAGCCTTAGACAGAGATGTAGTTGGTAGCACACTCAGTAAACTGAAGATGCACTTCTTAGCCCAATTTCTTGTGCTACCATACTTAGCTGATCTGTGGGCTCCAGGCAAAATGGAATTAAAAAGCAGGGTGTACGTGTTATACCACCTTGGTCACTTTTACTGTAATTGAGTTATTCTTTGCCAGGCAATGACACTTTCAGGGAGAGACCAGCTGCTGAAAAAGGTCATTTCATTTTGGTTGAAAAGCTGAGTTGCAGGAATTATGGTTGGCAAAGTGATATCTGCTCAATCAAAATAAAACATAAAACGATCCGACTAGGCCAATAGAAACTGTCCAATCATAATAAACAACATTCCTCTGTTGATGTCTTTTTCTGGACTCATGTTTTCTTCACTTTTTTTTTCCTCCTCCAAAAATTAACTGGAAAGATGCAGGGAGAGGGGTGAAGAAAGAAAGACGTTTGGGGGCCCCCTTCTTGTGCGTGTGTTGGATTATCTGAGACAGAGATAAAACTGGGCGTAAGCCTTAAAAATAGAGCCGGGTGTCAATTTCAAAATAAATAATGATAATGGTATTTTCAAGATCAGCTCTTTATTCAAGCCCTGTGCCAAAGCATTTAAATACTCCGTGCTACTCATAACATACTGTGGGTGGTAAAGGGGAGAAAAGCCGTCCCTCCTTCAGCGTGTTAGTCCTAAAGAGCCTATTCACGTCAGTGCTGCAAGGATACAATTAATTTATATAACCCAGCATCCCCGACGCCTAAACACGAAGCCCACGAAGAAAAACACTCTCATTCCGAAGCGAGAAGAATGAGCGCAGACCTGCTTTGTGCCACACGCTGCGCACAGCCATCCCAGATAAGAAACAGGGTCACTCTAATTAACAAATTATTCCACAAACCGTGGCTATCAGGCGGCTTTTTCCCTCTTTCCTCTCCCCTCTCTTTTTAAATCCAACATCTGAGCCCACACATGTTAATTCCCCAGGAGACTTAACATTGATTTGCTGTGCTGACAACTTTGTACAATGTGAGATGATCTGGGTCCTTCTTAATTTGGTGTAGATGATGACGTTTTTTGGTCACATAGTTAAATGATTGCTTTCAGATGCACTTGGGGTTTGTTTGTTTGTTTGTTTTGTTTTTTGTTTGTTTTTTAGGTCCCACTTTGCACTTAAGTATCTGCATTCTGCTTTGGGGAAACTTTAATTTTTGCCTTTGAGTCATTTAAACCTAGCTCATATACAGTTTCTATATGTCAGTTTACCCTGAATAATAATGAACCAAGCCATATATTTTAATAGGTTTTTTTCTCCTAAAGGAAAGCAAGTGAGTAAGATTCTGAGTAGTGGGAGAAGGGGCAACTTCCAAAACAACCTAAAATCGAAGTCCTGGGGAAAGCAGGATGTTTGAAACCGGAGCAAGGACATTTCATAAATCAAGTCATCCTTTACACCCAGAGGTGACTTTACTCTTGGTTTAGAACTGATTTATATTTGTAATATTAGATTTGCTTCAATATACTAAATGTATTTATTAAAACATAAGTTTATCAACAATTAATGAGTTATTTGTTACCTAAAAAAAAAAAGAAAGTAAAATTTTTATCCAAAAAAACCAGATTTATTCTGTAATTTAAAGGGGGAAAAAGTCTATGGGAGTGTGTGTATGCGTGCGTGCATATGTGTGTGTGTGTGTGTGTGTGTGTGTGTGTGCATGTGTGTTTGTGTGTGTGACAGAGAAAGAAAGAGAACACCCTGAGTGTTCAAAACATGTATTTAAATATCACCAATTACAGATGTGTTCCCTACACTTAAGTTCTTGGGCACAGCCTTCACACACACAGTCAGGTGGAGCCAGGAGAGTATTTATGGAGCTCGGGGCAGTCCTGCTGGGAACCGCTTCCCCTGTGACAGGGTGGTAATGCAACTTGGGTGGACCATATCCAAGAGAAACAGATTGAGGCTGTATGTGAGGTCGTATCAAGAGCCAGCACTGTAATTTCTTCACGGCTGCAACCTATAGGGATTGGTGAGGAGAAAAAACAGCTAGAGCCCTACAAGCTACAGCTACAAGTGAGGAGTTCTCATTTCTTGTCATTTGTTTCTTCTGAAATTGATCCTGCTTTCTCATTTCTGATAAAGCCTGTCTTGACAAAGACACCAACTTTAACTGAGCCACCAAAAAAAGCACAGTGTCCATATATTGGAGATGCTGGTATTCACAGTAAGTAGAATGCCTAGTTTTTCTGCCTTAATGGTTAACTTTGAAGAATGTTAAAGGCTCTAAACAGGAACAAATCACAGGGCTGCTGATTTTGAGCCCATGCATCTCCCTGGTGAGGTATAAAGAGCAAAGGAGTTGGACACAGTCTACACACACTGAGAGCTGCTAGCTAGCAAAATTGAAATGCTTCATGTCCATTAAATTCCAAGGGAGAAAAATCCTAAAGACCAAGAGATGGGCAGAGGAGATGGCCTGCTGTGATGGAGAAGGCAGGTTGATGCCCAGGCTTTACACCTACCACGCCGCGTAAGCTGTGTCTACCTGGAGAGCTCAGCTTGTCTCCGTGTCCTGCCGCTCCCTCTTCCATAACACAGAGGTGACCACACCTCCATCACAGGGTCATTGTTAGAACTGAGTGAAGAAGTGATATGCAGTCGGCACCTCGTTGATCTTTGGCCCCCTCCCTTCAGTTTTGAAAGCTTACTAGTAAATGCACGGTTAGCTCTAAGTCTAAGACTCCTGTATCAGTCCATTTTCCATTACTGTGACAACATGCCCGAAGCTGGCTAATTTATAAAGGGAAGAGTTTGTTTAACTTACTGTTTAGGAGAATGAAAGTTCAGGTCCATAAATCCGAGCTTTGGTGAGGCCTCACGGTTGATGGGACCACAATGGGAGAGATAGGACGTCAGGGAGACTCAAGGCTCAGGCTTGCTCATTTATAACAATGAAATCTCACAGTAGCTTAGTCACTCTAGGGACCAGCACCAATCCCTTCTATAATTCTGTGACAATACTCCTAATAACTAAACTACCTCTCTGCAAGCCTTGAATATTTAAAACTCCATCACCTTGACACTACCAGCATATTGAGAACCTTGCTTCCAGCAGAGGAGATGGTGAAGGGTAAACCAGAGCGGCCATTTGCTCATCTCCAGGCTTATTACAGGAAGGCAGGCCTGGTGAATGGAGTTGCTAGATCTTGAACAATCAGCCTCCAACCCCGTGAGCTAAGTGAGCTCCTTTCTTTACAATGAATGTACCCAGCCTCATGCATTTTGTGTATTCTGTTGTGATCCAAAAGAAGGCAGATTAAAACAGTAGTCGTAGGTGTAGTGCCTTGGACTTCCTTGTTCAATTTTAATCTGTCTCCCAGCTTTGAGCTTGCCATAATTTAGGATTTTATAAAATATTAGAAAGGGTAAGTAAAGATAATGAACCAATGTCCAAAATAAGAACAGTCCAATGGAAGGCCATCGGGATTTCTGTTCACTCCTATTCCCTATACTTTTCATTTCAAAAGTAAATAACTGTGGTGCTTTTAATAGGAATATTCCCCATGGGCTCATATATCCAAATGCTTCATCATTAGGGAGTAGTGTTGCTTGACAAGGATTAAGAGGTGTGGCCTTTTTGGAGTAGGTGTGGCTTTGTTGGAGAAAGTGTTTCACTGGGTGGGTTTTGCGGTTTCAGAAGCCCAAGCCAGACCCAGTGTTTCTCTATGCTGCCTGCCATTCTGAATGTAGAACTCTCAGCTACCTTTCTAGCACCATGTCTGCTTGTGTGTCTCTAGCTTCTCCACCATGACAATAATGAACTAAATCTCTGAAATTTTTAGCAATCCCCAATTAAATGTGCTTTTTTTTTTAAAGAATTGCTGTGGTCACGGTGCTTCTTTGCACCAATAGAGCTATGACTAAGACTGAATTTGGTACCAGGAGTGGGGTGTTGACATGACAGGCCCGACTATGCTTCTTGGCTGAACGTGAACTTTAGGATTTTGGATTAGGAAGGCAGTTGAACATTTTAAGTAGGGGTTAAAACTGCCTTCCTGGTAGGAGCAATGAAGAAAATGGCACTGAGAGCAATGTAGATTGGGATGGCCCAGCTCAGGAAGTTTCAGAGGAGAAGAATACTAGTTGGTGGCCCAGAAATCATTCTTGTGATATTTTGGTGAATTGTGTGTCTGCTTTTTCGGTCAAAAAAAAAAAAAAGTCTGAAAAGTCTGCTTAAGGCTAAATTTAAGAGTTTTGGATTAATGATATTGGCAGAAGAGAGTTCAAAGCAGTCTAGTATTGACTGTGTAACTTGGCTATTAATGGTCAATCTTATGCAGATCTATAATAAAAAAGGATCAAGCTGAGCCAGGAAAAACACAAAATGTGCACTATGAGGAGAGAGGGAACACTAGAGCAAGGTTTAGAGAAAAACTGGATGCTAAATGAATAAATGGAGTGGTAATTTCAGGGCAAGACCCGGCCCAGCTAAGCTTCCAACTTGTGAAAAGTGAAGTGCTCACCTCATAGGTGTGAGGACTTGTATCCAATCCCCAGAATCCAATAAGAATCCTTAGCAAGGTGAGATATGTTTGTAACTCCAATACCGGATGGTGGAGCAGAAAGAGGATTGCTGGAGCTTGCTGGCTAGCCTATGAATCTTAACTTAAAACAAACCCAGCCAATGAGAAACCATGTCTCAAAGAAGGTTGTACTGTGGCTTCCACGTGCACTCTCACACCTGTGAACCTACAACATGAAGACAAGCATACAGAAGCTCATGCACCCCTCCCTTCATCTGATACATACTAACAGGTTTAGCATAGGGCAGAGATTTGTTTTAAGACATCCCTGGAAGAGAAAACTAAGGGCAGGGCTTTGTTCCACCTTCCTCCCAAGTCATGAAGAAGAAAGTGTCTCATAGCTCAGTCTTAAAACTAAGAGCCTTGGTCGGCTCCAGCTGATTAACAGGACAAGGCTGCTGTGACTGCTGCTTAGCCAGCTTGTGGTCTCTTCACTCATGGTTTTCGAAGTGAATAATGAATCTGGCCGGTGACTAGAGCTTTGGTCTTCACGTATAGGCTGGTGCTAGTTCAGGGCAGGGACTGAATAGCATTAGGTTGCCACAGGTTCTGTACATGCAATTCTCTAAACCCATTTTTTCCTTTGATTTATCTTAAGACATAAAAGAAACCCTCTGACACATGGTTAAGAATCAGGTAAATTCTTCCCTCGTTTAAAAATTAATGTTGAAATGACTAAATGTTTCAAAATTGATGTTGAACCTCCTCCGCCCATTGACACTTGTGTATATACGTGGATGTAGATGGGTATGTGTAGGTGTATGTGTACATATGTATGTATATGCATGTCTGTGTGTGTGTGTGAGAGAGACAGACAGACAGACAGACAGAGACAGAGACAGACAGACAGACAGACAGAGACAGAGAAAGAGAGAGAGACAGAGAGACAGAGAGAGAGAGAGAGAGAGAGAGACAGAGAGAGAGAGAGAGAGAGAGAGAGAGAGAGAGAGAGATCTGGTCTCTGGTGAAGCTGATTACTGCCACCAGCAAAACATGAGTAGCAAGAAGGCATTATTTTTTATTAAATCAGCACATCAAAAGATTGAAAGCTATTATTCCTCAGAAAAAGGAAGGAAATGGGGCCACTGGTTTATTTTGTAGTTGTTTTTCCTATTCTTTTGGATGTGAAAAAAAAATTGCCAGTGGTGTCTCTCTGCGAAATTGAGTTAAGCACTTAGAGAAAGCAAACAGCCACAATATTACCCTTCTTACATTCTCCCAAATCGCTCACTGGCACCACCTTGGACAACTGCCTTGATACCCACCCCTGCCCCCGTTGCTTTGCTCACTCAGTCCTGTCTACTCTTTGGCTCCAGGGCACCCACGGAATAAAACAGAGAAAATACTTGGTACTCTGGGCATGACTCGCTTCCCAGAAGAGTGTCCTTTTGAATTCCTCTTCCTCCTCCCTGTGTGGTCATCCCTCCAGCTTCGCCGGCCTGAGATCCACAGAAGAATTAAGTGCTCTAGGCCCAAAGGGGTTCTATTCTTTCCTACCAGTCACCATTTCCTCCCAGCAAGAGCGGTTAATGAAAACCCTCTGATTGGTTGCATTTGTTGTGCCTCAGTGTCTTGGTGCCATTTAAAGGGTTTAAAATTAGGTTGGTTTCTGTTGTAGCCTTTTCCACAGACAGTTAATCACAGGATTCCCTGCCACGTTGAGGCCACGATGGGGACGGCACACGCGAGCAGAAAGGGAGCCACCCAGTACAGGCCAAGCAGCTAATGTGCTTACAAAACACAAATTGTTTCAAAGGCTTTGAACATGATTTTATTTGTTTCTTACCATCTTTTGCTCAAGATGGTAGGACCCAGCACCAGGCCTGGCATATTTGTTAATGAATGAATAGGGTTTGGGGATTTTGTTTGTTTGGTTTTGTTGGTTGGGTTTTTTGTTGTTGTTGTTGGTGGTGGTGGGTTTTTTTGGGAGGGTGGTTTTTTGTTTTTTCAGGTTTTTTTGGTTTTCCCCCGAAAAGCTAACCAAAGTAATAACAGGCTTTTACTTAGATAAAGCAAACTCTTAAGTCTGAGTCAGGGAAGTTTCTTTTTACTGAGGTTTAAATGTGAGTCGTTCATTCTCCTCTCTGGCCTGGTTGCTGAGACCTGCTGACAATAGTGTCTAAAGTCAGAAGAGCCATGATGCACATTTCAACGCCTCAATGAATCCATTCAAAGTCATCTTTCAGTGAGAAGCTTACAGATCACCTTCGCTGGGAAGTGCAGTCGGATTCAAAATCCAAGTATAAATGTGGAAGCTGGGTCTTACTGAACCCCAACTGTAAAAGGAATGGATCAAAGTGGTTAGTGTTGCCTTTGCTTGCTTCTGCAGATTGCCCCAGTCCTAGTGCATACACACGACCCCCGTCCCCTGGAGCCACCATCCCTGCTATCCCCGCTTACCTGTCATCTCTCCATTTAATTTTCTAGTATTGCCCGAGCATCGCCTTACTTGGAAAGGTCTTTCTGCATGATCCTAAAATGATCGTAAAATATTTACTACCATTCGTGGGACTGGGCATCAGGACCTCGTGAGTTCTGACTTGCTTTTCTTCTGGCTTTACTGTATCCCTTCAGGCATGTCTTTTAATCTCCCAGGCCTTCCCCATGTCTGTAGAGTGGCGATGAGTCGGCTGCCCTAGTTCGTAGGATGCTGGGTTGAATAGCTCATTAGTGACTATAAGACCCATTGAAAGCACAGTATAATAGAGAGACGCTCGTAAATTACAGGCCGCCTTACCGACCTTGTAAGCATAGACTAAAATGCACACAGTTTTTATTTCCTGGCCAGTGACAGAAGAGCTAGGAAAGGGAAGGACTCCCAGCTCACTTCCTTAGTGCTCTCATCCTTCTAGCTGGCTGACGACCAAAGGGCCCAATGTGATGGTGAGCCTCTGAAAGAATTACCCTAGACAAATAGTTGCTCTTCAAATTGCTTGCAACCTCTGTGTTCTATTGTTCTATTGGCCACTGCTTGACAATGGAGCAACAAGGTTGAGCAGGAGTGTGAGTAGTGACAGTGTTTGACGTCTGTATGTGCTTGTGTGTATGTGTGCGCATGTGTGTATGTGTGCGTGTGTGTGTGTGTGTGTGTGTGTGTGAGAGTGTGTGTGTGTGTGTGTGTGTGTGTGTGTGTGTGTGTGTGTGTGTTAGAGAACAGAAGGCCGTTAAAGGCATCAGGGCCAATCAAGACCCTTCCATGACAGAAGTCAGTCCACCTCAAAACCATAACACAAGTATTATACCATGCCCTACTTAGCTTCAGCTGTCAACTTGGCACAAACCAACAGTCACCTTGAAGAGGGAGCCTCAGCTGAAGAATTACCCAGATCAGATTAGCCTATGAGGCATTTTCTTCATTGACAAATGATTCAGGAAGGCCAAGCCAACAGTGGATGATGCCATCCCTAGTCAGGGGGAGCAAGCCAGCAAGCAGTGTGCCTCTGTGGGTTTTGCTTCAAGATCTTACCTTGAGTTTCTACCTTAGTTTCTTAATATGATGTAATCTATAACCTGTGAGATGAAGCAACTGCTTTGCTCTACAAGTTGCTTTTGTTCCAAGCTCTACCAGAGCAATAGAAAGCAAACTACAACAATTGCTTTAACACTCTGTGGGTACTGACATCATAGCCTCCTCTTTCCTTAAATTCTAGGTTTACTGTATCCCTTAAAACAAAGGTTTGGCTCTCCTGTTCTTCAAAATTGTGTCCAGGGTAGCCATGGTATTAGCGTTGTTAAGGGATGCTTGGCACTGCAAGTGGAGGCGGCCTACACATGGAGATGGGATGTTACCTCTGTGAGATGCCCTGGGGAAAAGGAAGCAAGGTACTTCATGCAAAGTGTAAACCAAAGTACAAACTTACTCAGATGCTTCAAGAGACTTAAGCAGAATTTCAGATTCATATAAGGACTACATTTAAAAGAAAAATCAGAACCAACAGATGGAAAATGTTAGACTAGAAGGCAATTACAGTAGTAACTAATATAGATGAACTACACTCACGAATGCTAAGCCACATCGTTTATAGGCACCGTAACCATTCATTTTCACAACAACCTTTTAAGAAAGTCTTTCACTTATGTAGACATATTTATTTTGTGGTTCTAAGTAGGAAATAGTAGACAGTGCGATCACTATTTCTGCTTCTGTAACTTTCAAAACCAGGTACAGCATGAAAGGAAAGGTAGTTTTAAAGATCTGGGAAAGTCGGGGATTGACAAGAGTTAAGTAAGCAGTCAGGTGGGGCTTTTGAAATGAGAAGTCTGTGACAAACTATTTTCTTCTGTGGAAGGTTCACCAGTTCTACACATGGGCTGGTAGTGGTTTGGCCCTCACAGAAGGCCTTCACCGAGGGAAGGAATGAGAATTCAGAAAGGCTTGCAGTGGTTGTGCGGTATTGGCGGGACAATTGGAAACTTCAGGTATCCTAAACACCTGGTTAGCTTTTCCCACAGTGTATTTGATGAAATCGGGAACTAGGAAGCTTTCACAGCACAGCACTGAAATCCCCTGTAGTGTGATGGAATTTAAGAGACAAAGCCTCCCTTGAGGATGCAACCTGCCTCAAACAGATGACCAGATTCCTCCTCCAGACGTGTGGGAGCAGCAGTGGAGCCCAAAACCAAAATCCCAAACCTCTGAGGGGTAGACTGCATTTGCCACAGTCTTCCACCGTCAAGGCGATGGACTCTTTCAATGAAAAGACTTGGGAAATGTGCCTGAAAAACAGAGGTAAACAGATTTGGAGTCACTGATACCTACACCTCAGTCTCAAGCCATTTGAGCAGCACCTAGAATGAGACAAGCAGCTCTGCACAGTCCAAGGGCTCTAATGGGTGACGCTAGCTGGTAGCACATGTCATCTGGAGGGTCTAAAGGCACTTACATCCAATGTTTGGCACAGAACTGGAAGCTGTCAGACTTGTAAAGAGCCTGGAAGGAATGACTAGTGATCAGGAAACTAAATATTAAAACAGTAGGTCACCAATGGTTCAGTGTCTCCAATACGACTGTTGGTCAGTTTGGACTTTGGAATAACCAATGTTAACATCAAAAAAAAAAAAAAAAAAGCACAGTTGGGAAGGGCAAACTATGTGAAAAGATACATAATTCCTAGTGAACACTGGAAAACTAAAGATTACCATTCTAGAATTGTAAAATGTAATTTCAGCAATAACTCCTTTGGAAGAGATTAGCTGCAGGGGATAAAAATTAGATTCACAGGAAAATGAGTAGAAAGTGCACAAGCTGGGATTAAGAAATACAATAAAAGAAAGAAAGGAAGAAGACAAAAGAAGGGAAGGAAGGAGGGCGGGAGAGATGGAGTGAAAGAAGAGATAAGAACACGATGCTGAGGGCAAAGGTGCTTGCCGCCAAGACTGATTACCCGAGTTGGGTCTCCAGGACCCACACAGTAGAACTGACTCCCATGGATGTTTAATCTCGTCTCCATATGCATGCCATACCATGCCCATGCACGCTCATGCAACGCAGACATCAAAGACATAAATAAACCAGTGAAGTGCTGGAAGAAAAGAGAAGAGAAGACAGATGGGAAGACTTGGCAGTGCATACCTGTAATCCTAACTGCTTGGGGACTGAGGCACGAGGATCCGAAGTCCAAGACTAGGCTAGACCATTTAATACATCCTGACATCAAAATCAAAAGTAAAAAGAAACCAAGAAGTTGAGGATGTAACCCAGATAAATCATTGTATACAATACATACATCCCTAGGGTCAATCCTCAGAACAGAAGGAAGAAGGAGCCAATGAAAATGTTGAATTTACATGTAGCTGGAATCCTGGGCCAAAAATAAAATAAAAAAATAAAATAAAGTGCAACCTTTGAAAACATCGAGGCCGACAAAGGACTTATCAAGAGGAACTAGGGAGTCTAGAAATCAGAGCGTCCTCCTTAGGCTGCTGGGTTTTTCTTTTTTCAAGCCGGCAATATAAAATTCTATATCAAGGAAAAATAGTTACAAAACTAGTCTGGAGTGAAAATGTTTTCAGTCAAATATAAGTAGCCAGAGGGTATTGTCAACAGACTCTCATTAGAAAAAAAAATGCTAATGCACCCAATAGCAGCAAATAGTCACAGTCAAATGGAGATTTTAAAAAAAAGTGTGGTAGTGGCACAAAGGATAAGAGGAAAGTGTCTGAAGGGCAAAGTGGGAGATATTCTTGGGCTATCAAGGAAGTGACAAGATTAGCATGTTAGTGGTAATGCTGTACTGTTAAGAATGCATATTTAAATATTTGATATGCCCACTGGAAAGAATAAAAGCCTACAACTATATCTATAAATAAAAATGGTACAGTGAAAATCTTCACTACTCCATAACAGAGACGTAAGCAATGTCTTCCGCCCAGGCTCCCTCCAAAGTTCACCTGGGAAAACCAATGAGGACTGGCTGGAAGCAAGAGTGAAGGCCACCTTAAGAAGCCATTTGGGCTAGTGTCTCGATATAAGTGAGTATATACCATTTGACTCTTTTTGCTTCTGGGTGAACTTACTCATTATGATAATTTCTAGTTCAATCCATTTGTCCACAAATTTCGGGAATTCCTTGTTTTTAATAGCTGAGTAGTATTCCATAGTGTAAATATACCACAGTTTCTTTATCCATTCTTCTACTGAGGGACACGTAGGTTGTTTCCATGTTCTGACTATTATGAATAAGGCAGCTATGAACATGGTTGAGCATATGTCTCTGTTGTGTGGTAGTGCATCTTCTGGGTATATTTCAAGGAGTGGAATAGCTGGGTCTTGAGGAAGCCCTATTCACATTTTTCTGAGAAAGCGCCAGATAGATTTCCAAAGTGGTTGTACTAGTTTGCATTCCCACCAGCAATGAAGGAGTGTTCCTCTCTCTCCACATCCTCGCCAGCATGTGGTGTCAGTTGAGTTATTGATCTTAGCCATTCTGATGGGTGTCAGATGGAATCTCAGTGTCGTTTTGATTTGCATTTCTCTGATGACTAAGGAGGTCGAGCATTTCTTTAAGTGTTTCTCCACCATTTGATATTCCTCTGTTGAGAATTCTCTGTTTAGTTCTGAGCCCCATTTCCCTATTGGGTTATTTGGTTTGGTAGTGTTTAATTTCTTGAGTTCTTTATCTAATTTTGGATATTAGACCTTTGTCAGATGAAGGGGTACGCCCCCATGAAAAACTTTACCTACCAGGAAAGTGGGTCAGAGGGGAGAAAATCCTATTGAGACTTTAGGGGTGATAACCCTGGGAGAATGAGGAAATAGAAGGATCCAGAGGGTCCTGGAAAACTACAGGCGGGTCTGGGCCCTGGGGTCCTCCTCAAACTATGGCACCAGCCAAGGAAAATATAGGCAGTAAACTTCGAACCCCTACCCAGTCTAATGGATGGACAGGACATTCTCCACCGTTAAGTGGAGAAGGGGATCTGACTTTCACACAAACTCTGGTGCCCCATATCGGACCATGTCCCTTGGATGGGGAGGCCTGGTGGCACTCAGAGGAAAGATAATAAGTCACCAAGAAGAGATTCGATGCCCTAGGAGCATATACAGGGGGAGGAGGTCCCCCTCAGTCACAGACATAGGGGAAGGGAGTAGAGGGGGAAGCGGGAGGGAGGAAAGAAAGGGAGGATACAAGGGATGGGCTAACAATTGAGATGTAATATGAATAAATTAATAAAAAAAAAAGGAAAAAAATAAGCCATTTGGGAAGGTTGACACTCAGCAGGGAGGATGGTGTCGTCATAGCGCTGAGATGGAAGCCTCTTCCCAGTCCTGTCCACCTATATCCGCTTGCTCCTCCTCTAATACCCCATCCATTTAAGGAAGATCTGCATACAAATTCTCCCTCTATGGGGGAAGATAAGCAGTCAATAGGCCAAGGCAAGATGGTTGTGAGCAGGGCCCAGTGGAGATATGAAGATGGTGACAGTGTGGCTCAGAGGATAATCCTGTACAAAACCTACTTAAGAAAGTAAAATTATTTCCAATTCCTTTCTAAAAATTTGTCCATCCTGGATCATTTGGCCTTAATAAGGTACAGATTTTAAAATGCTTCAGAACCATCCCAGACCCCCTTCTCTGCGCCACCTCACAGGATTTTGCTCTTTACAAATTGATTCTAGATATTTATCCAAGCTGTAGCCTTTGATTTTCATGCATGCTGTGAAGTATTTTTCCTTCTGTCTTAGTTATCAAAAGCTAGGTAGAGTTAAAAGGTGAGGAGTGATTAAAACACACACACACTCACACACACAACACTCACACACACACACACACACACACAGCCAGGCTAAAGTTTACAATGAATCTTAAAATGTAATCAATATAGACTGGAAAGTGCTTTTGGGGAGACAGAGGCTCCCAGGTCCTTCCTCTGAAGCTAACTTCTAACATACAACCTGGATGATCACTGGCCTCCCCACCACTTCAGAGGAGCTGCCTGCCAATCTAAAGAGACCCACCCATTGAACGCTGGGAAGCATTCAGTTCGAATCCTAAAGTCGTAAAGGATACAGCAGCACCAATTTGCAGCATTCCAGTACTCTGAGATGTGTTCTGGAATCTTCTACATCTGCTCTGTAAGGGCGATGAATTGATGTTCAGGCCCTTTATTACTTTCAGTAAACTGCCTCTGGAAGCAATAAAGGACCTTGAGAAATGAACTAATGGTGCGCGTCATCAACCTAGAAATTATAAATAATCACAGGCTTGCTTGTGCGCTGTTGGAATGCAGTATGTTAATGCTGTAAAGAAACCCTGAAAGGCTTTCACAAGCATGTCTCCTTTTCTACTTTTCAATAGGAAATCAATTGCTTTGGATAGTTCGGTAACGTCTGTTGGCACTTCCTGCAATAGGAGGTTTTGAG
>OU015753.1:44392128-44404745 GCA_907169655.1 Acomys percivali
CACACACACACACACACACACACACACACACACACACCCTTCAGTAACATAACTGAAGGACTCAGGATAGGCCTGGTTTCACACAAAGCTTGGTCTGTGGTTCCAGTGATGCACCACACTCCTTCCTCACAGTGCCCTCCCTCTACCTCCTTGGCAGTGCTCCCACCCTCAAGCAGGTCTCATTCACCCTTGAGACTTCCTGGCTTCTGAGCAACCAGCTTGAAGTCCTGATGTATCTGTCATGTTTCTTGTTCGCAAGTCTGAACCAAATCCTGTAACCAAAAGGGTGTGTCCTCTTGCTGTCTCCTACTCTTGACCCCACAAACAGAAGTCAATAAATTATGTTTACGTCCTGTAGCTGGCAGAGGCAGAGGACCTTTGGGAGGGGGTTGGAAGAATAAGTTCCACCAAGACAAACAAACAAACAAACAACAACAAAAACTCATTGTTTTCTAACATAGGAAGAAAGACACGCAATTTCTGTTGCTGGTTATATGGCCATAGATCATAGACAATTTTTAAGTGTCTAGTGTTTTACTTATTGTTTAAAACAAATATCTCAATGACTATGTAAAATCTGAGAAAGAAATTACTCAAATCCATAAAGACAAACAAACGCATGCTCATTAAGCCACTAAAGCCAGTTCATCTATAAAATGATAGTTTGATATAATTATATTGATATATATATTATTTTGTACATCTTATTTCCTAAATTTTAATACAGTTATTATATTTATATGTATGTAAATAACTATGTACATAACAAATCTTTAAAGCCATAAACCCACCAAAACTACTCATAGCTACCTATGGGTAGCTAAAAAATTTTAAAGAAGTTTATAAATAAAAAAGCTTATAAAGTTTAGAACAAGGAGCTGAAGGGCCATGGGCAGCATGTGGAACCAAGAGAAGGCTGGTGAGAAGAGAGTGATTTCACCACATTTCAAGCAACAGTTGATTAATATTTATATATATATCTAATTAAAGTTAATGAGTTTCATCAATTATAATTAACTATTTTTTATACCAATCAGGCATGTCCAAGTTGGGATTCACAGGCTAAATGTGGCCACATGTACTCAAGGATAGCTATGAATGTGGCCCAGCACAAAATCATAAGCATACTTCAAACATTATGAGTACTATTTGTGATGTGTGTGTGCATGTATGTATGTACGGGTATGTGTGCATGCACACGTTTGTGTTTGTAACTTGTTTGATTGGTTGAGTGGCTCTTGAGTGTGAACATTGTGATAGCACTGTATTACATGGACACACCTGGATCATCACTACAGATTTCACAAACTTTATTTCTAACAATGAAAACTAAAATTCACTCAGAAAATACCATTCTGCGCTGACTGTGCCCTCCATTTCCTGAGCCCTGCCTCTTCTGGTTGCACCCTTCTGTGCATCAGTCCTAGTCCATTGCTAAATGGTATTCCCATAAAAGAAAGCATCACAAAAATGTGCCTGTGTGTATGCACACATAGTCTATTTTTCTCTTCTCTTCATTCTGTAGCATGTGCACCTCAGCCTTCACCACTCCAAGATGCTAAATGGGTGGATTTAAAGCTGTGGCACAACAGATAAAAATAAGTGGCACAGATTCAACCACCAAAAAATAAAAAAATAAAAATAAAAAAATAAGGCACTCAACACACAACATTTGATTGAAATTAGTTTTATGAACCTTTGGGACGCACTTTCCTTTCAGCATGGCCTAGTTCATGCTGTGTTTTTAAGCACTGGCTACATTTTCCTAAATGGTTTCATGACTCTTACATGAATGCTCAAGAGAGTCACAAATGCAAACCGGAAGGGTGGGCGATGCCTAGGATTCCTTTTATGAGCATATGAGGCTGAGGTGAAGGATGTGTACACAACTCAAAGTCCAGGAGAGATTTAACAAACGGAAGGAAAACGTGGAAAGATTTGTTTCCCTAATTGCAGGGCAGCGAGGCTGGACAAGAGAACAGAGAATATCGTTGTGGTAGAGTGAGCAAGACCCACAGTTGGATTTTGACCCAGCCTTCTCCGCCAACATGGAAGACGTCAGTTTAAAGTAACATATGACATAGATGTTTACATGCTGGGTGGCACTGAAACACTGAGGGTGTTTAGAGTCAAAGTTGATCAGGGTGGTGGCACATGGAAATTGGTTTGTTTTCCTCAGTGGGTGTTAGGAAAGTCACAGCGTTGTCCACAGGATAGCATAAGTCATTAAAAACAGATTTTTCTTTTGATTTTTAGGGTAATTTATCCAAAAGAGTAGACTTGTGTGACTCACAAAACAGCAAGGTTGCATGGCTTTAAGTTTGAGGTTATTCATACTAAGTCAAACTTTTTATATACGCAAGTTACTAGACTTAGTTTTCATGAAGACTTTTCTAGACCAATTACTAAAAGTTCCCAAGCATTGCCTGTGAGAAAAGTAGGTTATGAACTTGAGAGAAAATGCTTTCAAACAGTCTGTAGCAAACACAAAGCGGAAGTAGTATTGATGGCTTTGCTTAGCCTTCTAGTTTGGATCACAGCAACCTTAAGCCTTTCCATTTCTACTCAATTCTTTTACTCAAATTCTTCTCTGTCCCTTAGATTCCAGTGTTCATGGGGCACTCTAATAGAGGCTCGGGTCCTGACTTGGGTTGACGTGCTATCTATCTTTGATTTCCTTGGCAACTCACTGAACTTCTTGATGCTAAATCTTCTCTTCAGTTAACCCTCGTGAAGATCAAATGATAATAAAAGAAGAAAATTTGGAAAGCTCAAAGGTATTATTCAAGGGCAAAATTATATTTAGAACATTATATGAGCTGGACATGGTGGCACGTATCTTTAATCCCAGCACTCAAGGAGGCAGAGGCATGCAGACCTCTGTGAGTTTGAGCCCATCTGGTCCACAATGGGAATACAGGACAGCCAAGGCTACACAGAGAAACCTTGTCTTGAAAAACTGATGGGTTATATTTAGGAATATATGTATATGCAAATATGTATATGCTTGCAATAACAATTGATGATGAATAAAGAGACCATGAACTTGAAAGAGAGCAGAAAGGGGTATAGTCTGTATAGGAGGGCTTGGAGGAAAGAAAGGGAAGAGAAAAATGTTGTAATTTTTTCTTTTTTGTTTTTTGCTTTTTGAGACAGGGTTTCTCTGTGTAGCCTTGGCTGTCCTAGACTCGCTTTGTAGACCAGGCTAGCCCCAAACTCACAGTAATTCACCTGCCTCTGCTTCCCAAGTGCTGGGATTAAAGGTGTGCGCCACCATGTCCGGCTGTAATTAAAAAAAAAAAAAGCAAAAAGGAAACACATTATTTGAAATTCTCAAATAATTTGGAAAAATTACAATAAACTCCTTACTGTACTTGCTTGGTGTGTTTAATAAATAAATACCCTGTTAACCAATAAAGACCTGAGTTCTCTGTATCTGCTCCCAAGTGCAGATACACCAAAGGAAAAGGGGCAAGCTTCAGACTGGCTCAGAACAGCACCAGGTTACTAACAGAAACACATCTTTGCTTTTGTATTTATTTTATATGTGAAGGTGCTGGTTATCTAAGAGAACTGCTGAAGTAAAGAAGGCAGGCAATGGCAGACGCAGTAAAAACGGGCCTAAAGGAAAACACACACACACACACACACACACACACACACACACACACACACATGCACAGAGGTAGTGCTCACATATGCTTCTACAGATACTGTGGAAACTCCTGCTCTTGCCTCTGAGATACTGCGAGTCGGTCATGTGAGTTGGGCTTCTGGTCAAGATATTCCATTCAGCAGTATATAACCAATAGGGATAAGTACACATATTCGCCAAGAGACATACACAGGAATGTCCACAGAGACAGCATTTATAATGACACAAATGGGAAACAACTCAACTTCTAATCCAGAGTATTGGGCAAGTTGGCAATGATGGGCATGCTACCAAAACCAAGCCTCATGGATGCATCTCGTAAGCATGACAGAGAAAATTCCTCAGGTACAAAAGAATGTATATTCTATGACTCTACTTATAGAATATTTAAAGGGAGGCAAAACTAAACAGACAGACTGTATCTAAATCCTTGGTAAACATGGCTGTTTGTCTCCTTAGCTGTTTCTGATGAAGGCCAAGCTACAAATGTTTATCGCTGTTCCCAGTGTTTGACCTCAAGTCTGCATAAGCTAGACTTATTTTGTTTGCTTGCTGGCTAGTTGGAAAAAAAATAAAAAGATTTCATGTAGCTTAGGGCCAGCCTCATACTCCTTGTATATCTGAGGATGGTCTCAAACTCTTGAGCCTCCAGCTCCCACAGACTGAGATTATAAGCATGTGCAGCCATACTCTATAAAACATGCTAGGCTTCTTTCTAACAACCATTTCTCGAATGAATGCAAAAATAAAATTGAGATACATCTTCACTGGTTTTTTTTTTTTTTTTTTTTTTTTTACAGAAACACAGCTTGATGCCAAAGCATCAGACTGTTAAATGTCCTATCCTACCCAGTAGCATCTGGTACTTGTCTGCTGGTTCCTCCACCCCAGCCACAGATGGGACTCAAACAATTCTTTACCTGTTCCCATCTCGGGATATTATTAATTAATGCTTCTGATCAGAGAAAGAAAAGCACATCATATGCTGTGATTTTCTTAAGAAGATTTTTTTTAATATAAATTCTGTGTTCGGAAGATGAAAAGACGAATCTTATATATAGCCTATTAGACTTTCTCATTTATTATCACACATAATATTATAAGCTAACAAGAGGTTGTATGTTTAGGGGCTGCTAATGTTTCCAGAGGTAGGGCAAGAAAAGCTTTGTTACAACTTAAACAATTTTCTGAGGTTCATGACTTCTTGCTTTCATAAGAGATCAAGAAAAATGAAGTAATTGTCTAAGATCTGGGATGCTATTGCTCTGAGCATGGGCATTTTCCCTTCCTGGCCTAAAAGAACAATTTCCTCTTTTTCACATGGGTCTGGTGTGTCACTCCCTGTTTCTCTCCACTTGTGAGTGTTTGTACTTACAGACAAGGACAGAAAATGATGGTACCCCTCCCGGTGTCACACTTCAGCCACAGTTGTTTTGTTTTTTTGGGGGGGGTTGCTTTTAAGATTTATAATACACCACAGAAATAGAAATATCAACTTTCTGAGGTCCAGAAATCAGTTTCATATTTGCTATCTCAAAAGCAGCCAAAAGGACAAATTAATAAAACATTATGTTCTGTCCTAAAAGGGGGTGGGGGGCTGAAAGATTTACGTCATTCATTAATCAATGACCTCACCAGGAAAACATTAGTGAATGATTAAAGAAAGATGACCCTGAGGGACTGCAGGGGGATTCAGACAGGCTTTTGTCAAAGCCCCCAAATCTAATGTAATTTCAGGCTGGCCTCAGAATTCAATTTGTGTGGAGCCTCTAAGTCATCCATTCCGCAACGACATTCAGAGTAATTGCACTTGACTGACTTCCAACACAGAGCTGAGAAAATGTCTTGTTCCCGGCCCTGGGTGCCCACAAGGAGGGCGGCCAGATGACCACACAGGAGGCCGCTCAGTTACAGAGCTGCCAGGGCCCACCTGCTGACCGTTGCCCTCCACAGGAAGCACGTGTTTCTGGTTAATTCCTGCCAGCTTTTGGCTGGCAGGTAGGGTGTCTGCAGCAGGCTGCTGCGCGGGCTGCCACCTGGTGCTGTCAGCCGGCCTCAGACCGAGGAGGAAAAGGGCACACATTCTTCTACAAGCTTATTTTTCTGTTTAGGGCATTTCTTGGGACTTGAGTTCTCACTTGGCAAGTGAACTGGTCTCTATAGTTTAGAAGAGTTTTTTTTTTAAAGGATGGGGAGTTTGCTTGGTTTCATTTAGCTCAGCCTTCCCTTCTGTGGAAAGGCTATTTAGTAATACCTAGTCCATCCTCATTAAGTCTCTGCAAGTGTCCTCACAGCACTGCAGACTTGCCTGAAAATATGCTTAAGGAGCTGACTCTGAGAGTCACAATTTGAGACACACTCACTATATTTTTACTATGTTGTTAATAAACAGGCAGATACAAAGTTAGTAGTGTTTTGAACCCATTAGAAAGAAGAGACAAAAATAACTGTCCTAGGAGGAGAAGGAGTGAGCATTCCGTAATGAAGGCCATTTTTGGCTCCTGTCTCAGTAGTTTACAGCATTGCAAAAGAATACAAGATTCTCAGTGAATGTCAACAGTTAGATAATATTTCAGCCTCAAAAAGACCACTTATTTTGGTCCAAAATCAACTTCACATTTAATTTCAACTCTCACAAGTTGCATTTTGCATGGACAAATGAAAGATAATATTCCGTAAAATGGGTGAAAATATAATGAAGGTTGTTTGAACGTGCAATTTGCCTTTAAAGAGTTGCCTTTAAGTGAGAACCAAAACCTGGAGAGGAAGGCTGGTCTCCTAGCCCCTCAGTCTATTTGGCCTGCCCAGACAAAATGCGGTAGTCTGGGGACTGGTAAGCGGCAGAAATGTATTTCTCAAATTCTTAAGGTACCCACAGATCTTCTGCCTAATGAAGGGGTGTTCTCTGCTTCATCAATAATGCCTTCAAACTTCCTCACAGTCAACAGCGCAAAGGGACTCCCTCCCCCACCCCAGTCCTGTATCTGGATGCTAAGCCTATTCAGACGTTAAGCCAACTTGGTACAGCCACTTCCTAACAGCCTAGCTTAATACCACTACCTTGTAGGTTATAGTTCAACATAACAGCCTCAGAGAAACACATTAGACCATAGCTCCTAAGGATAGCTATTTTGGGTAATAGCTGTTTCTTTGACTTACTCCGCTAATGGCTGACAAAAGTTATCATAAGGTAGCATGCATCAGTATTTTAGATCAAAGGCAGCATTGATGGTAATAGAAAAAGTAGACGTAGTTGAGTGCTGGATTTGTTCAGTACATGTCAGGTTTTATTTCCAAGAACGTTTAGTGTTTCTTGTAAGCATCCACTCGAATACACATTCCCACTGATGCTGGAAAAGTTAGCATTTGAACTCCCAAACAGGACTCTAAGGCCGAAGAGGTTCTTTCCATGAGGTGATTTTCTTTTGTGATAACAGTGACCACTTGAGCAACACAGCTTCCATCCCAAAGCAGTTCAGTCTGTCTTCAGCCTCAGACACATATTGCTATGGAAATTGGTGCTCAGAAACTTGAGTACAAAGGGCCATGGGTATATTTTGGTCGAGAGGCAGTTTTGGCTCTGGAAAGAAGGACAATAGAGAATCAGAGGCTCCTATAGCCACACACTTAGGCATGTTTTCTGGTAAACATAAGTGCTCTACCAATTTTGCACACATGGCCTTTTCCTTCTCATTCTGCTTTTGTGTTTTTAGGAAGTTTAATAAAAATATTTGTTCAGAAAGGATTCCGGGCATGTGAAGGTAGAAGGAGATGCCAAGTCACACAAAGGACTGGCCTCGAGAAAGGAACAGGAAGTTGAATGGGTGAGAAGTGGTTGGGCAGAGAAGCACAAAGGAAAATTAAAAAAAAAAAAAAAACACACACACACACACACAGAATGACTCTCACAATCCAAGGAATGAGATTATAAAGTTAAAGACTGAAAATATTTGAGTAGCTGTTTGTGCCCATAAATGGTGCCTTGGTTTTCTCTACCCTCTGGTAAGATGTCCTGTCTCACAGACTTGGAGAGAGACTTGACATGGAAGGCAGTGATGTGAAACTGTTGGGAGCTTTGCCATAGCCTCTTTGGGCATTTTCAATACCTTATCTGCATATTTACATCCGCCCAACACAACAACTGCCTCATGCCTTGAGTTCTACCAGGGAAGTTTCAAATGAGCCACCAAGTGTCTCTTGTGGAAGCTGGTAAGGAGGGACTGGCCACCATGAACTCCACAAGTGCCTTGCAAACGCTAGACCTGAGTCTGATTTCCTGAGCTTATGGTTTAAAAAGAAAAAGCAGCTTGCCCTTAAATCCTAGCATTGGAGGCCCATAAATAGTCAGATCCTTTGGGCTAGCTGGTCAGCCATCCTACCTTCTTGGTGAGCTTCAGGCCATACAAAAACCCTGCCTATACATACATACATACATACATACATACATACATACATACATACACACATACGTACATACACAATTACATAGATGTAGTTAGCATCTGATGAATGATGAATGGTACCCAGGGTCACACTCATGTGCATCGCGCACACACACACACACACACACACACACACACACACCCCAAGAGGGAGGCAGTAAGGGAATGAGCCATCAAAAAAAAAAAGGATGCAGTGTGGGTGTTCCTAAGGAAGGGACCACCGTGAATCAACCCTATGTGGCTAAGCTGAAACCATTTGTCTTGAGCAGTGGGAGATCTCCCCAGACCAGGTGACAGCTCAACCTAGCCCTTGATATTTTTCTCGTCCATTTTAATGCTTAGCCTCTGGAACTGTCTGGAACACAGAGAGCTTGCTGCAGAATTTTCCAAAGACAGGTCCGATTGCAAAGATTGCCTAAGCTGTTCAGGCATCTTCTGTCCCCAGGCTCAGAGAAGCGACAGTCCACACGACCGTCCTCCCACAGTCCACATGACTGTCCTCCCATTCAGCTGGCTCTGAAATGGAAACACCCATCCCCCTGCACACACTGTGAAAAAGTCCTAGGTTTTGTTTCATGAATTTTTCATGGAAAGCAAAACAGTATATATATATATTTTTTTTTTTTCTTTGACAGAAGATGGTTTGAAATGCCTTGAACTTGCTCTGGGCGTTGACTCGGATCAGTTTTCTGTAACGCTGCCTCCTGCCCTCTTATTCTTCTTTCATCCAAACCCCAAATCCTTCGGTCACCAGCTCTGCTGAAGGCTCTGGTCTGGCTTGATAACCCTGCAATTGGAGGGTGGAGTGGGAGGAGAGGCCTTTGTTTTTCTGCTTCTCTCCAGCACCCTGGTGGCCTACTTGGGTGTCCCACAAGCTGTCAGTGGAAAATAGTGCGTGCCATTTAGAAACAGCCGCTCCTAGAAGGAGCTCCTGAGCTATATACTTAAACACGGAGGGACTTGGAGTAGTGGAGACCTGAATTACTCCAAGAGAGAACCATTTTCTCTCCAAGGTGGTGGGCCACAGAGTTCTTTCTCCTTGTACTGAATTAGCCCGGGGGGGGGGGTAGAGAGAGTAAAATTAGGCTGTTGCCAGTATGACCAAAGTATACTTAGGTATCCGGAGTGCTCTTTCAGGGAAAGTTTTCAACTCACTTAAAAGTTCATCTTTAAGTAATTGAAACAATAAAAAAGTTTCTATTTCTAGTCTTTTCTTGCAATGTTTGGTTTATCTTTCATAAGGAAGGAGAAGAAAAGAAGTCATGTTCTCTCAGGTTCAAAGTGTCCGTGTCCTTGTCACTGTCTCAGTGAGCATGCTCTTTGCTATTCTGGTTTAGAATATCCACTATTGGGGCTGGGGAGATGGCTCGGGGTGGTGGGGGGGGGGGGGAAGAGCCAGCTTTGCAAGTGTGAGGGCCTGAGTTCAAATCTCTAGAACCCACAAGAAGTCAGATGCAGTAGCATTCATCTCTACCCATCACCACTGCCCATGTGGTTAGATAAGAGGGTAGAAACACACAAGGGTACCCAGAGCCTGCAGGCTACACAGCCTGGCACAGCACAGCAGCAACAACAAGAAACCTCATCCCGAATAAGGTGGAAGGTGAATGCCAACATCTGAGGTTGTCCCTGACCTCTGGTGGTATGACATAGCACACATATATGCAAACAGACATGCAGGCACACACAGAGAGGGGGAGGGGAACGGAGAGAGGGAGAGATGAAAAATCAGATGGGATAGCCACTATTTACTATCTCGTGTTCTGAAGTATATTTATAGAAAAATATGGAATAACTTCATGGCTCAGCTCTTTGAAGGACCTTGGCTCTCTAAGGTGTTCCCCTAAGCACTTCAGAAATCTTGAGAGAGAAAGCCTGGTTTTGTCAGTACTTGCATCCAGAACATTCAGAGCTGAACACACTGCCGTCTTTAGTAGTCAGGGTGAAAAGCAGTCAGGCAAGCCACCATCTGCATCCACACTAACGTCACAGTCAATGTCTAAGGCTCTGGATGACACTCTCTACCAGCCCCCAGGACCCCCCACTTCTCATGTTGTTAGTAGAATGAACAGCTGGTTTCATTTTGATTAAGGTTTTTAATTTTTGGTGCTTGTTAGTTGGTTTGCTTGTTTGTTTGGAAAGTGATAAAATCTCACACATACCAAATCCACTTTCCTTTGAATAATAAAACCTTACCTTCCCACCTCACGCACTCAGAGGATGAGGTACCCAGAAGAGATGCACAGTGGTCGCTGCTGTGGCTTGGATGTTTGTTCATTCCCAAACTGAAATAGTGGAATCCAATAGTCAAGGCCATAGTGTTAGGAGGTTTCCCCTTTAGGAAATGATACTGGATGCATAATATTGGGACCCTCACATACAGGTCTAGTGACTTACCAGAAAGATCTGAAGGAGCCGGCTCACTCCTCTGCCATGTGAAGACCCAAGAAGGAAGTTTTGTCTATGATGCAAAGGGTCCTTACCTGACACTTTGTCCGCAGGCACCTTGACCTTGGACTTTTCTGTCTCCAGAGTTGGGAGAAACATGTTTGAGTACTTCCTAATTTACCCATTCTAAGTAACTGGATGCTGTATCCCCAGCACAGTAGGACAATGGGGCTCACATACATCATCACCAAACCCTGATAACATAGGAAGACATGTGAGCAAATCCTACTGGCCATGGCCTGCCCCGCCCCACATCATATATCTACAGCAAAACTCCCACACGTAAGGTTCAGATAACATGGTGGAAGGGGGGGCTGGGAGGATTTAGGAGCCAGAGGACTAGGAGATCTCCTGCAGGGACAGCATCTGTTCTATGTGACACAGAAGCTACCCATGAAATCTCAACATCATAAGCACGACCCACACAATAACAGCAAGTGACATGACAGCAGCAAGGCCTCACCCCTAGATGAAGAGCTACAGGTGATTATTTAATGGATGCTAAGAGAGGCAGAATCAGTTTTCTTCAGAGACAAGCCCCTGACAGGTTATCAAATCCCAAGTAACCAGCTCTACACACAGTGTTGAGTATGTACATTTTATACATCATTGTAAAGCTAGTGCTCATGGACTACAGCAAGGACCCGACTTAGAATCCCCCAGAGCCTATGTACAAGCTGGCTTGGGAAGCACCTGTTTATGACTCTACTGAAAGTTGGGAGGAAGAGGCATGTCATCTGTGGATGCTAGAAAGCAAACATGCATGCCTGGGATATGCAGTGACAAACAAGAAGCCCTCCACACTTATGCACGGACACACAAAACATAGCTATTCACTTAGGGAAGCATTTACGCTTTGGGTTGAGATTTTCCAAAGTTAGGCATCCAAAGCTAGAAGGTCTATGACTTGCAGACAGCTCTCTATTAGTCCCAAGACTTTATAAATAGAAGATTTTGTATATCAGTCTATCTGTCTGCAGCCTAGTAAAGCGTTGAACACTGTCGAAAGAATGTGATCTAAGTAGACAAACAATTCAGATAATGTAAATTGCAGTGCAAGACCTAAAAAGTACAAAATAACATGTTTAGTCTAAAAAAAATTTAGAGAGACCTAAAATGGTATGCAAAATCTAACAAAAGTTTTTCTGGGATGAGACAACGTAGAAACGTCAAAATATAAATTAAAACCGAAGAGGGTTTTGTTTTGTTCTGTTCTGTTCTGTTTGAAATGGTGCATCATGGAAGCAGCTGCCAACAGAAATCACCCTGGGGTCCTAGACCTATGGGGACAGGCAAAGCAAAGACCAGCGACCTGTTGTTACAGGTGGGGTTGAGTTTTCATAAATGGTGCTAAACTACAAACAAACAGAACTCATAGCTCAGCCCGTGTTGAAGCACAGCAGCCCTATCTACCTAAAAATTCTTCCACTGGCACCAATCTCTATGATTTGGGGGCCTGAACTGGTGAATAAGGAAAATGCTTTCCTTCTCCAGGCCAACCCGTGTTATTTGAGGCAGAAAGAATACTATGTAATCACTTGCATTTCTGTATCCATTTTAAGGCTGTATATCTCAGGAAATGAAGGAGAAATAAATTAAATAGCATTGCCAATGAGGACTGTTGCCACCTGGGATAGGCAGAGGTGGGGAGAAGCCGAAGGCACCCTGGCAGAAGGATGCCATCAGCTTAGCGAGAGAAAGACCAGCACCAGGGCATGAGACTCTAACAGCTCTACCTTGTCCCGCTGCCCTTCAAAGCCTTCTCCTATTGATGGAGACAAAATGAATGGAGGAAGTTTATGTGTATTAATGAAATGCAGAAACACAAGGATAAGGAAAAAGCTTCTATTACCTATCTGTGTAGAAATGTGGGGCAGTGACCATAGGCCTGAAATCATTAAGCAGGCAAGATTCAAAGGTGACAGAACGGAATTCTGTTCTATGAGTAATTACTCAGAGCCTTGGAGAAAAATGTTTGTTAACTACAAGTTTCATAGCCCAGCAGATATATAGATATAGATATAGATATAGATATAGATATAGATATAGATATAGATATAGATATAGATATA
>OU015753.1:44416511-44430172 GCA_907169655.1 Acomys percivali
TTTCTTTCTTTCTTTCTTTCTTTCTTTCTTTCTTTCTTTCTTTCTTTCTTTCTTCTTTTTTTTCTCTTCTGTGTGTTAGACCAATTTAAAGTTACCCACTCTGATAAGAGGCTGTTGTTTTAGCTCACAGTGTACACAAAGGACATGGTCACCCTAGAGCTAAGTCTTCATTTCCCATGGGACTCTGAGATCCAAGCGCTCTGCTTGCCAGTCCTGACAGTAAGTGAGGAGGTATGTCCTTCCGGAGGCCCAGTTCTTGCCTACAGTTTCTCATGACCATGGGTTAAATGAGAACTTCACTGACCTCCCATGAGGGCAGGTGTCAAAAGGATACAGGGGTGGCCTGGGAGGACAGTTCTCCTTCAGTAAGACTTTGCGCATAAATAACTGTCAATCCAAGTGATTCAGTTGAAGTAATTCAAATAGAAAATCAATACCAATGAGCAAGCCAGCAAGAGATTTGGTTTTGTTTTGCTCTTCCTGCCATTTTTTTGTTTTGTTTTTGTTTTTGTTTGTTTGTTTTGTTTTTTGAGACAGGGATTCTCTGTGTAGCCTTGGCTGTCCTGGACTCGCTTTGTAGATCAGGCTGGCCTCCAATTCACAGAGATCCACCTGCCTCTGCCTCCCAAGTGCTGGAATTAAAGGTATGTGGCCACCACACCTGGTTGAAGAGAAGATTTTTAAGAGGAGATTGGAAGGGATGGGAAAAGAAAAGAGGGAGAGAGAATTGTCCCTTTAAGAAGTCATGGGCATGTGACTCAGTAGTAGCGTTTGAGGTCTTAGCTTCAATCTTTCTGGAGGACAATGGGGGGGGGAAGAGGTGAAGAAGGAAGGGAGAAAGAGAGGAAGGAGGGAGGGAGGGAGAGAAGGAAAGCTCCCAAGTGCAGCCACTGACTTCAGTAGGTCCCTGCAGGTGGGGAAGAGCCAATGCTATCAGTCATTCACTCTCATCTGTCCTAGAAGTTGAAGTTGCAACACTGAGCGGAGCTGGGTGGAGTAAAGCGGGGAAGCATAACTATACATCTGCCACGACATAATATGTAAAAGGCAGAGATAAGAAGGTGAGAGGAAAGAGAACAGTGTGCACCTCCCAACTTATGTGTGTGCTTTGGGGGGGGGGGACACAGCCTCTCAGCAGCCCTGGTCTCCTCAACACTGATACCCACAGCAGCCTCTAGTGCAGTGGTTCTCAATCTGTGGGTCTCGACCCCATGGTGGGTAGAATGACCTTTTCACAGGGGTCACCTCAGAGCACCAGAAAACACAGATGTTTACATTATAATTCACAACAGCAGCACAACTAGAGTTCTGAAGTAGCAACGAAAGTAAGGGTCACCTCAATGCGAGGAATTACATTGGAGGGTGACAGCATTAGGAAGGTTGAGGACCACTGCTCTGGGGTCAAAGGTCAGACTGTCAACCTTGCTTTGTCCTTTGGCCCATTTCAGAAGCGACTCCTACTCTGTTGAAAGAGCTCCTTCCTCATCTCTTGACTTCAGTCTATCCAAAGAACCACGCTAAGAGGAGAGTCTTCAACCCTCTCAGGACTCAGTAACAGCACAAACTTGTTGAAATAATGTCTTGAATACAGCGGAGCTTTCCTGTAAGCCCGGCATCCAGGCAGGAGGATTACAGAACAGTCAAGTCCAACCTGGTCTACATAGCGAATCCCAGACCAGCTAGAGCTACATAAAAAGACCTTGTGTCATGGAAGAAGCAAACAAAAACAAAACAAAGCCTGTGTGTGCTTGGTCCCCGGAGGTCTTGGCCTGTTATTATATAATAAAACTTTCTTTATAAGATGGCTTTTTTTTTTGGACTGGGTATTTGAGATCAGGAGAAGCAGGGCCAGGCATATTTACCTTCGCAGTTTTACGCCATTCATCTCTAGAAGGAGTGTATGTCTCTTTTGGACCACTAGGCATTGTGGAGGGAGCCAGGAAGTACAAAGCTGTGTTCTCCTTCTGCCCATCCCTAAATGTGGAGAGCCAGGCTGGCTGGCTGGCAAGCAGGGAGTCCTGCCCTCCTCAGCAGCTAAGCCTGTGGTCTCCGCCTCAGGCCAGGTTTCTGGAGGCACCAGACCTCCCTAGGGAACGGAGCCTAGTACTATAGCTGAACATAAGTGCCTCACTGTCCCCTTTCCCTGAAGCCCTCTTGGAGAGCTTCCATCCCCAGCCCCCACCGAGCTGAGCCAGCCTTCCCACTCTGTCAACATGGCAGCTGTCTCTGGCTCCCCCCTTCCCATGCTCTGGGCAGTAAATAGGTGCCTTGTGAGGCAAAGGTCTGAGTTGTCACTCCTCCTCCTTGCTGCAGGTGGCAGCAGGTGGGGGAGGCTGTCAGGTCAGGGCTCTGCAGCCCATCTTACCAACTGATTCCTTTCTCCTCCTATCCTCCCCCACCCTCCCACCCCCCACCCGCCCCATCTCTGTCTCAATCATATAAACGAATGTCAGCCCTACAAAAAACAAAGCGTTCTCTCTGTGGTAAAACTCCACAGTTTTCATGACTTAGAGCCTCTTTCCAAACAGCGCTACACCACAAACGCTGGTGGAGGCCGGGCAAAGTCAGGGCTTGGCTTTTTTCTTTTTTCAGTTTATTAAGCACTTCCATAACCTGTGATACATAATCCCCAAACCCTGCTCATGCCAGGCTTTCAAAAGGCTGTGGCCCCAACTCTGCTGTGACTGCACTCCTATGGGGGAAAAGAAAACCAAAACAAACAAATAATAGTTTTTTAAAAACCCTCTTCCTGCACTAGGAGGAGAATGCACATGGAATCCAAGCAATAAGGAGCTGGGTTTGTTTTGTTTTGTTTGTTTGTTTGTTTGTTTGTTTCCATCTAGGTTTTGTGTATTTATTTCCACCTAGCTGTTTAGTTCTTTCTCTTCTTTAGGGAGGGGGTGTTGTAGGAATAGATTTGAAACTCAGCTCTTAAAAATAAGTGTAAGGGTCCACAAGCAAAGACACAGTAGCCTAGAGCCCTTACTACTCTTGGAGAGAACATAGGTTCAGTACCCAGCACTCCCATAGCAGCTTTCTGCCATCCGAAGCCCCAGGCACACACACACAGCCCATGTACATATATGCAGGCGAAGCACTCATACACATAAGATGAAGATAAATAAGTAGTTTACATTTTAAAGATGCTGAAATAGTCTGTCATCACTCTGGTCATTAAATGATTACTGCACTCTTAGCACAGTGCTATTTGGTTCCTCGTACAGATGTGTAAGCAAACCTGGGCTAAGGCTCAGACAGGGAAGAAAGACTTGTGAGCTGAAGTTCAGCTGCATGCACAGTAGCCTGTGCTCCCAGCTCCCTGAGGAGAGCCTCTCTCCACGACACGCACATTCTCTGAGCTACCCAAACTCTCATAACAGTAACATTTAAGATGCTTTAGCTGCCAGCGTGGTTTTTCCTTACTAATTCTTCTATACATATTTTTTAAAAATACAGATTCCTGATTTTGTGTGTGTGTGTGTGTGTGTGTGTGTGTGTGTGTGTGTTACATGTAAGTGTGTATAAATGTGGAGACTTGAAACCTCAAAGCCTATACTTTGAGGTTTCCCTCAAGGTCATCCCTTCTAAGCCTGTCCAAATAGATGCTAAACTGAGAGTCAAGTATTCATAAGTCAGAGACTGCTACAGAGGGACATCTACCATCCGAGCCATCACCATGGAGATGAACGAATGCAGAGGTCTCCAAGTGATGCTTAAAGTTTTCAACTTTTCTAACAGTCTCCATTTCCTATCCACTTCCTAGTTGCCTCCTAACTCTGGGGGTGACCAATCAGCATCCCACACCTTTCATAGTGTCTGTGTGTCAAAGCTAGCAATGCAGTCCTCTGTGTGCACAAACAACTCACAGGCTGCTTGTATGTCACATACAACACACACACACACACACACGCACACACACACACACACCCTCTGAAGGCAATAGGCTCACATGTGGTGCATAGATCCGCATGAAGGAAAAAAACATTCATACATATAAAATAAATAAATACAGAATAAATAGGTTTCATACAAGAGAGAAAGACTTCAAAATTTGTCAGTGACTGCTGCAATTGGCGTTTGTCTTGCCCAATGTTGCCTGGTGTCCCCAGGGCAGACAAAAGTACTTAGCACTGAGTCGGTGCTCAAAAGTCATTGGTTGAAGTAACGAAAGTAAGTGAATTGCCAAGCAAACCGAGGTAGCTAAGTATTCAAGTGTCAAGTCAGGGAATACTAATAAGTAGCCTTAGACATCAAAGGCAACATGAAGAACGCAGAGGGAGCCAGCAAAATTGATTCTTGGAGGTCCCCAGCTTGAGGGCTGTGTTTTGTGCCCTGGATGTGGGAAGTCTTGCGGTTTTCTCCAGTCTTACCAGCTGACTGCCTGGCTCGGGGATTCCTGCCTGAAGGGCCATGGGCCTCCATTTCTACCAAGCACAGAAGCTGCTTGTGATGCAGTCATAACTCACAGCCAGGCCCAACTATGTCCTAACAGGCCTCCTTGCAAACCTTTCTCCCTCTCGCCGTCCCGTGAGCCTCCCTTGGGCCGAGTACTAGAAGTCACTTAACCGGAGAGCAAGGAAGAGCCAGTACAGCTCCTTCAAAGGCTGCGCAACAAATCTTACCTCAGAGAAATGGTCTCCACAGGGTGCCTACCTTCCTAGAGCTCTCCAGGCCTTCTCCTTCCTCCATCCCACAAGGTGGATATCAAAGTTTCCTTTGCTGAGTCTCCTCTTCAACCTAGTGTGGTATGACAAACATGTTTCTCACAAATCCAGAGGGCTGCAGGAAACACTGAGGGGTAGTTGAAGTAAAATCTTCCCTATTTCAGACACTGACATTTGAAGATCTCTATTGCTGTAAGTCCTCGCGACAGAAACTTCATGGCTGTGATGAGTCGCCTGCAGTACTGACAGCGACGAACAGATTGTGCCATCTTGAGGAAGCCTAAGATTCAGCCTTTGCCTAGAAAACTAACATGAAAAACCCTACAAAGTACCAAAGGCATACCTTAAGGATTAAATTGGCATGGGAAGAAAGCCAACGTATTTTAATAATTTGTGTCCTTGAAAGTGAATGTCTTCGAATGATTGATGTTTAGAGTCTAAACACAAAGCGATAAGAAAATGGTTCCAAGTGAGGAAATCATGGCGTTTGTGGACTCTTGTTTAAAGCAAGACATTTCCTTTGTGAATTCTGTCTCCATCTCCTGTCATTGTATTAGCACAAGGAAAGCCTTTCATCTATGTCACAAATTAGGACATTAGTAAATCTAGAAAATGGGTCTGCTTAGGGACACACATTAGGGTTGCAGATGTGTTCAACTAAGCAGTCACCAGACTTCCATTGTGTCCTTCTCCTACACTTGAAAGCTTTTATGTTTTCTTCCACTAGGTAGCCACCAGTTAGGGTGTATTTAGGATTTCAGTCTATAAAAATGCTTGTTAAGATATTTTGTACAGAAATTTTATATGAAAAAATATCCATGTATCAAATCCACTGTGATATAGATATATATATATATAAACTGTGTCTAGAAAAAAATCAATATATAATTTGAAATGCATTAGTGGAAACTTGCCATGGAACAGTAAGCAAAAGTGCAAAGGAAAATAAGAGCTACAGTGCACCATGGGAAGAGAGAGCTAAGAGAGCACATTTCATGAGGCAAGAATCCAGGAATACCTTCATTGGGAAAGCAAAATCTTAACATGGCCTTAGGAGATAGTAAACATCAGAATGCTTTTTTAAATCTCTGAGTATCCCAGGATGACCTAAAGTTCTCAGTCCTCAAGGAGTTTCAGCTTCGTCTGGTGCTGGGATTACAGGCATGAACTCCCATGTTGGGCTTTCAACATGCTTCTGATTTTAAGAAGGAGATTGTCGCGATTCTGTGAACAACTGTTTTTATATCCAAGGAAGACTAGAGAGGGAGGGAGCAGTAGTCTTAGTACCTACGGCATGAGAGTGGTCAGTTCTCTCCTTCTTTGCTTCCACTTGGAGGCACTTGCATCATTGGTCAACAGGAGCAGTTCAGGTATCGCATCCCTTCCAAATAAAGACAAAAGACAATCTCCTTGACTGAAAATATAGTTATTAGCACCAGAATCACCTTGTAGTATTTGGTTCAGTGTCCAGGATTGGGTCAATACAGAGTTACTCAGAGGAATTCGATTCGTCTGTCCATTCATCATAGTGGAAAGGCTTTGGGGAGTCACCACAAAACGCGACAGTTTGGAATTATCTAGGCAGACAGGAATGGTTGGACAACCCCATAATAAGCAAAATGATCAAAGGAAAATTCCAGAATAAGAAGGAGAATATGAACTGCAAATAAGATGCAGGGGAGAAACAGAAAGAGGGTGCAGACAGGAGAGGATGTAGCTGGGAAACAACAATAAGAAGTATCGATTACTTGGCTCTTGCTGTCCAGGCCTTGTGCCCTGAAATTTGCATATATCATCCTGTTTCATTCTCACAGTGACTCTGTGAGAGATAGCATTACTTTCATTTCGAGAATGACCAAAAAAAAAAATTGAAGCTGATGGAGATTTAGGAGATTCTATGGGTTTATCTCCAATAACTGTACAACTGCATCTAGTTATGCCCCAATTTCATTCCAAAATTAGTATTTCAAGAAACAATGCAGCTAACTCAACAGAAACACAGAATATGTAGAGAATGCCTTGAAAAATAAGGCTGGGACACAACTGGGTCTGTACTGTACAGGAATTTAATAACAAAGCAAGGAATTCGGGCTTTGTTCTGTAGGCCAGAGAAGATATTGAAAATAGTTTTGGATGAGCATATGTCAATATTAAAATGTAGAGTGGAGAGTACTGCCCAGCACTTAGGATAGATTGTGTTGGAAAACTTGGCCTAAGAGACAACAGCAAGACTGGGTGGGAATCATGGAAGGGACTTGGCTTAAGTTGATGACACTAAGGACTAGGGTAAAGAAAGGATGCTCTTCCTAGAAATCTGGGTGTTGGATGGAGGCTAGCAAGCATGAGGAAGGGAGGGGTGATGGGAGATGACTCAGAGTTCTTAGACACCGGATGAATGGTGGCTTTGTTAGAAGCCAAAGGGAGGACTCGCTGAGCTGGTACCAGGAGCGTCAGGACACTGCCCCTAAACTCTTCAGACTGCCCTAGAAGAGAGTCTTGATGTTTAGAACAAGATGAGGGGACCAGACAGGAAAGGCTGCTGCTAGGACTGCCAAGGAAACCAGCAGCACACGGGTTAACAGTGCAACCAACTCAATCTTCAATCTCCTTTTATTGATCCTTTGCTAACCGCTGTATTGAAAGATGAAATAAAATATTCAAAGAGTGTTGAGTTCCCATAAGATCATTTTTGTGAGGGGGCTTCTCTTTTCTGAGGAGTAGAGGAGAGGGGACTCGGGGAAGAGGGAGGGAGGGGGACAGGGAGGAGAGGAGGGAAGGGGCCAAGATCAAGATGTAGAGTGAATTAATTAATTAATTAAGACCATTTTGTTAGTTGTCAGTAAATGTTTTGACTACAGAACGAGTTTGCCATGAGAAAATCTAAGTAAGGAAAAGTAAGAGTCATAAAAATAGACTGATGAAGAAAATGGCTATAAAAATATCTCCTTTCGAAGCAGTTGCCCTCAAAAAGCCCTTTCTAATAATCCCTCTTGGAGTTGGGGAGATGGCATGGGCCAAAAGTTCTTGTAGCGCAGTCCTTGAGACCAGAGTTTGGATACCATGACTTAGGTTGTGTGTCTCATAACCACTGCAGAGCCAGCTCTAAAGGATCTGATGCCCTCTTCCATCTTCTGAGGACACCAGCACACACATGTAAACATATGTTCATGTGGACACGTACATGAAGATGCACACAAGCACATCCATAAGTAAAGATTTTTAAACTTCCTTAATTCCTCTAAATATGCCTTAATTTGGAAGTGGTCACCTAAAAGCAATGACGCTCTTGCCCCCATGTTAAAATTGTGTCAATTATGACCACAGTTTTTATGACAATTTTGTTTATCTTGACTCTCCTTACCTGTTATGATCAGTATTGGGAAGTCCACAATTTTACTATTTTGATTCATAAATTTTAAATTAACTTGTGACCCAGAAACCAATCAATGAGCTCCTGCTGGTTGAGCAATGTTGTAATAAAGTAATAACGTTGTTTCTACTTTGTGTTAACATGTATCAGGTTTCCATCTCTGAGTAACATACGACCACAAACGCAGCAGCTTGAGACACCCATCTGTCAGCACAGAGTTCTGTTTGCCAGCCCCTCCTGGCAGGACTGGAACCCTGCTCACAAACAGAGACTGTGATCAGGTCATCGGCCTTGCGGAGTCTGACAGCTCTGTGGGAAATCTACTCCCGTGCTTCTAACTGGTGCTGGTGAAATTCTCATGCTGCATCTGTAAGGCAAAAGTCTACCCCACCTTGCCAAAGGCTGCCGGTCCTGTTCACATAGCCCCCTTGGCAGCTCAAAATATGCTGCTTGCTTTTTATGGGCAAGTCAGAGTATCTTTTCAATGCCTTTATTTATGACTAGCCAAGAAAATATTTTGCATTAAAAATTCGATTATACCACCCATATAATCCCCCTCCCCCTTTTCCTTCAACTTATCGACAACCTTTGTCATATGTACTAACACACACAGCCACGAGAACAGAAAGCACGTAGAGATCATGGACCTGCTTAGAACACCTCCTACCCCACAGGCTAGGAGCTGGTCTGCAGCTACTAACAGCCACTTTTATGCAGCGCTTGTATTCTCGTTAGAAAAGCTGTTTTAAATTCCTAGTAAATTCTGAATAACACACCCCCTATTCTCACAGGTAACTTTTACAAAGTGTGTTTCCTTAACAGGTCTCCACTCTTTCTCTGCCCCCTGCGCCCCGCCCCCTCTTTTTTTTTACTGTCTCTTTTTCACTTTGCTTCTTTACTCATCTTTTCTCTGACCATCTCGACACTCCTCTTTTCCTGTCTTCCAGGAAGGATGTTGTCATTTGTACACATGCTACTCTCAGGCCCTTGGCAATGTGGGTAATGTGCTTCGCCATCCACACCGTGAAGCTACCAAGCGTCAATTCTGCCTCGTGCGCTGCTTGGGAGGATGGACAGGGTGAGTGCTACATCTTACAGATGGGAAAGGCAACTCTTAAAAGAAGGAGGGCCAGGCGTGGAGGTGCTCGCCTGCAATCCCAGCACCCAGAGGCAGAGCTTAAGGCCAGCCTGCTCTGTGAGAATTCCAGGACTGCCAGAGCTACCACAAGAAACCCTGTCTTGAAAACTCAGAAGAGGAAGAAGAGGAGGAGGAGGAAGAAGAGGAGGAGGAGGAGGAGGAGGAGGGGGAGGGGGAGGGGGAGAGGGAGGGGAAGGGGGAGGGGAAGGGGGAGAAGGAGGAAGAGAAGTTGTTATTGTTGTTGTTGTTGTTGTTGTTGCTGTTGTTGTTGTTGCTGTTGTTGTTGTTGTTGATTATGTTTCCTAAATCACTTGATGAATAAAGAAATTAGAAGATTTGAAGCTACTGGTGGTGTGTTGTCCTATAATTCAACCTAAAAATTTTCAGGAGATTTTTTTTTCAAAATCCATTCCAACGGCTCTCCATTTAGAGTACCTTTTCTTCATTAGTGGTCTCCTCTGCCATCAAAGATGGATTAGGAATGACAGCCTCCAGAAGAAGCCGTTGGTGAATTCAAGATCTCACAGAGTGTGCGCATGTGTGTGGATGGGGCGGGTATTGTTCTTAACTTATTAAACTGATTTTGTTTTAGACATGGTCTCCCTGTGTAGCCCTGGTGGCCTGGAACTCACTACGCAAACCGCATAGTCCTTAAGTTGGCTGTGATCCTCTTGATTCAGCTTCTCCATCACTAGGAGTACAGGTATGCATCACTGTACGCCTGATACAAACTTCTCAGATGAAAAACCCAGAGTTTTCTGTAGAGTGAGGAGAAGACAGAGTCACCAGTACCTGAACTAAAAGGGACCACAAATGTGAGAGTTCTCACGTGACAAGTCATAAAGATGAGGCTCAACTGGACATCTGTGTTCATATTTGTCATCCCAACAGGGAGGCTGAGGATGGCTTGTTCAGGGTTATCCTAGGCTATACAGTGAAACCTTGTCTTTAAGACAATAAAAAATAAATGACCCTCAAAGGCTCATGGAAGAAGGGGCAGGAAGATTGTAAGAAGCCAGAGATTGGGAAGGATAAGAGCAAAACAGTAATATTCAGGCCATGACAGGACCACAGAACTCATGAACTCATAGCAACTGTGGTTGCCTGTACAAGATCACAAGATTCACACAAGAACAAGCCAGTCAATATTCTAGCAGGGATAGGGGAGAGGCATATAAACCTCTACCCCTTACTGAGGAGCTATTGACAGTGGATGACTTTTAAGGGAGAGAGTTCCAATAGAATGATTCCTAATACACTGAAATTTTATTTCTTGTATATGTATGTGTGTGTGTGTGTGTGTGTGTGTGTATGCGCGTGCACACATATAAATTTGAGACTCATTCAATGATATACATGAGATTTCTATATAACATTACACTTCAATAAAAAAGTTTCCTTAAATATGTATCATTATATAATTGCATGTAATGAAAAGATATTTAAATTATTTTCTTATAACAGCATGTACATAATGTAGAAAGAAAACAGTGAAGTGTGCTTCCAACCTGGCAGGAAAGTAAGATGAGATTTTTTTTCTCTTTTAAGCCAGGTACTTCATATTACATCACAAATAAATTGTTAATAGTACAGTTTCTCTTGGGCAGGGGAAGGAGAGAAAATTAGAACTCCTCATTCTAGAGGAATGTAACAGCTAGAGTAGGTTTAGAAAGCCCAAAGTCTAGGTCTCAGAATACATCAAAGTTTTGAAAAGCAAAATGTGTGTGTGAGAGTGTGTATAATTAATTCTGAAAAATAAGATTAATAATATGTTTATAATATACATATGTTTAAAATAACAAAATAGAAACCAAAGACTTTTCTTAAAGAATGATTTCTGAAAAAGCAATGTATATAAACATATGCACATATAGATTATATTAATACATGTTAGGCCAGATTACAAAATTTACCAGCAAAATCTTGCAGAATACTGAAGGTCCTCACCACCCCCTACTCTGGAGTGATGAACCACTATGACCGTTAGAGACATTATGGGGTTTAGGATGGGCCACTATCTGCTACAACTTCTTACAAAATGGTTCTGGCATGCCACCACACAGAGGTTTAGGTGACATAAGAGCATGACTGTTCCACATCTACATTTCCAAGTCTCATTCTGATCTGAACAATTTTTTTTTACAAACTATACACTATGCTACACTTACGTATAATGTAACAGGCAACCTACAGCTAAATACCATTTTCCTCCTGGCGTATAAAACTCTCAGTGAAATATGAAACACGCTGGGTGATAATCTAATATTTCTGCAACTGATTTGCTTATGGAAAATAATAGACTCAATATCAAACTACTTTAAGAAGTATTTTTATTGAATTTTACTTAAGTGTGCTTTGCCAAAGTAAGCATGCTGTGTTTCGTGTTGGGTTTCAGGTTCTGCTCAATGATCACCGCCCCTATTATAATTAAAAGTCAGCAGAAATTTGGGTAGTAGTTTCCCAAGGTCCTGGGTTTAAGCTATGGCTTTTAAGACTCATTACATCTGCAGGCCTGGAACATAGTTCAGTGGCCAAGCACTTGCCAAGCTTATGAAAGGACCTGGGTTTTATCAGCAGCACCTCCATCAAATCAAATAAACACAGTGCAGATAACAGAGAGTTTACCTTGTGAAGGCCACACCCATAATGATCATACTGACTGAGCAAAGGAACAAATTATTTACATTTTACAGGCACAGAAAGATGTAAAGAGTGGAGCTAAAGAGACGATCCAACTGTGAAGAGCCCTTACTACTCTTGTGGAGGGCCTGACTTGAGTTCTCAAAAACCACATCAGGTGGCTAACAACAGTCCTGTAACTCTATCTCCAGTGGATCAGTGCTCTCGTCTACCCTGTAACAATACCTGCATATCACCCATACACACACACACACACACACACACACACATACACACACACTACCACCACCACCAAAATCAAAACAGGAATTAGCAATTATTTGTCATTAATATCTCTCTATAGCAATGGACTCAACTCTCCAATGAAAAGACACAGGCTAATGGAATGGACGTGAAAACAGGATCCAACATCCTGCTACATACAAGAAACACACTCCAGAAGTGAAAATAGATATTACCTCAGAGTAAAGGGCTGGAAAAAGGTTTTTCTAGCAAACAGACCCAAGAAATAAGCTGGAGTAGCCACTCTACTATCTAATAAAATAGGCTTTAAACCAAAATTAATCAAAGAGATGGGGATGGGTACTTCATATTCATCAAAGGAAAAATCCACCAAGATGACATTTCAATTTGGAACATCTAGGCACATGCATTCATAAAATAAACATTAATCAAGTTTAAATAACACATTGAAGCCCACATGTTAATAGTGGGAGGCTTCAACACCCCACTCTCACCAGTGGAAAGGTCATCAAGACAGAAACCAAACTGAGAAATAATGAAACTAATAGATGCTACGAATCAAATGGACCTAACAGATAGCTATAGAACATTCCATCCAAACACAAAAGAATATACCTTCTTCTCAGCACCTCATGGAACTTTCTCCAAAATTGACCAAAGTGAATCTTAACCAAAACAAGAAAATTAAATTAACACATTGTACTTTAACGGATCATCATGGATTAAAGGTGAACTTTAACAACAACAGAAATAACAAAATCCTACAAAGTCATGGAAACTGAACAACTCCCTACTCAATGACCACTGGGTCAGGAAAGAAATAAAGCAATTAAAGACTTCCTAAAATTCAATGAAAATAAAGGCACAACATAGCCAAACTCATGGGACATAATGAAAGCAGTGCTAAGAGGAAAATTAATAGCACTAAGTCCTTCATAAAGAAATTGGGAAGTTCTCATACTAGCAATTTAAAAGCACTTCTAAAAGTTCTAGAATTAAAAGAAGCAAATACACCCAGGAGGAGTCGATGGCAGGAAATAATCAAACTCAGGGCTGAAATAAATAAATTAGAAACAAATAGAACAATACAAAAGAATGAACAAAACTAAGAGCTGGTTCTTTGAGAAAATCAACAAGATAGACAAATCCTTAGCCAAGCTAACTAAATGGCAGAGAGACACTATCCAAATTAACAAAACCAGAAATGAAAAGGAGGCTATAACAGCAGACACTGAGGAAATCCAAAGAATCATTACGTCTTGCTTCAAAAGCCTATACTCCACAAAACTGGAAAATATAAATGAAATGGGTGATTTTCTTGAGAGATACCACTTACCTAAGTTACATCAAGATCAGGTAAGCAATTTAAAGAGTCATATAACAAACATTAGTGTAGGGAAGATAAACATGTTTTTGTTTTGGTCCCAAGTGCGTGATAAAGCAGGATGTTTACCATTTAGATGTGAAAGAACAGGATTTTTCCCACTTAGAACTCGAACCACTTCTTGGGGGAGCTTGGTTGTTGCTAGCTGAAAAACATCTTTGAACAGACTGAGAGGATATATATATATATATATATATATATATATATATATATATATATATA
>OU015753.1:44430182-44482841 GCA_907169655.1 Acomys percivali
AGCCCAAAACAGGATGCTGGGCTTTTTGGTTGGGACTTGGTATTGTATGGCTGATGATCACTCCACTTTGAGATGCTCCTAAAGAGGATTGCTCTAGGGAAGCCTTCAAGGCTTTGGGCTCTGGCTGAGGCTCTGGGTTCCTATTGCTCCGGGTACCAACAGAAACTTTGGTAGAATTGATGATCTGCTGAAACCCTGATGACTACAACAGGAGAATTGTTCCTAGGAACTGATACCCAAGTTTTATTTTTGTTTTCCTTAATCTCCTTTTCCTCTTATTTAGGCTAGTTGGGTTGTAAGGGAGGCACGCTTGTTTAATAAGTTCATAAAAAAAATAGAGTATAATTGTTAAGGTAATTGAGCCTACACATTAGGCAGAGATCCAGGAATCTTCTGGAAGAGGAGAAAGAAGGGTTGAATGAGCCAGAGATGTCAAGGACACCACAAGAAAACTTACAGAATTAATTAACCTGTGCCCCTAGGGGCTCAAAGAGATTGGACCACCAACTAAAGAGCATACTTGAGATGGACCTAGGCCCCCTACATGTATGTAACAGATGTGCAGCTTGGTCTTCACCTGGATACCCCTAACAAGTGAAGCAGGAGCTGTATCTGACTCTGTTGCCTACCTCTGGATCCCTTTCCCCTAACAGGAGAAGATGCATGTAGTCCCACTGCAATTTGATATGCCAATGTGGATTTCTATCTGTGCTAAGCCGTCCCTTCTCTGAGGAGAAAGAAATGGGGGAAGAAAAGAGTTCTAGGCAAAGTTGGTTGGTCTATATGTTGTGAAACCTGCCCAGGAGCTTATTTTAGCTAAAATCAAGTAAGTTGACATCAATGTTCTAGAGAGTGCTGGGTGACTGTTCAAGCAGTAAACTGTGTCAGTCTTTTTTTTTTTTTTTTTCATTTTGGAAGCTGCTAATCTGCACTTCCGGTTCACTCAGATATTTAAGTTTTATTCCTTCTTAAGTCTCTGACGAGGTTGAAGGCCAGATAGTTTAGTCTTACAATTAAGCTTAGTTGGTTAGGAGTTAAAATGTTTTTAGATCAAGATAGATGTTTTAAGTTAATAGAGATGAGGTATGATAGATATTGATCGTCACTCAGAAATTTAGATCCAACAAGACCAGAAAGAGGTTTACTTAAAGTTTGCCAAATACAAATAGCCAAATCACTGTGAGTGTAACATTTATATATCTTCTGATTGTCTCATGGTTCTTCATGTATAATAATATAAATGTATATGTTAAAAAACATAATTTTAAAAAACACATAAATAGCCTCTGTGCTCCAAGCCTCTGGTAAATGCATATTTAAGCCATAGCAAGACAATTCTATAAGCACAGTGGCATGACTACCATGAGAAAAGCTGGCTGTGAGTGAGGGAAGGTAGAAAGAGCAGATGGGAGTCTCTTGTTATATCCTAAATATAGATATATAATGACTTTGTATGCTTCATTTAAAGGTAAGCATGCATCCTCCTATGTCCTAGTAATGTAAGCTTGGATTTTCACTCAAGATGAGGGAAGTATGTCCACACAGCGACTTGTGCATGGTTTCTGATAGGTGTTCCAAGAACATTCTCCTTGGGGACTTCTAGCCAATGTCCTCTCTCCTTCTAAAGTTCCAATGACAAACCTAAGTTTGATTCCACCAAAGTTCTCCTTGGGGAACTGATGAGGGTACTGAGTTTACTTAGAGGACATAGATAAGGGGTCACTAACTGTTGTATGGATGACCCAAAGCAACCCCAATAGAAATTCTTCTACCATCATGATTGATGGCTTTTTCATAGCCACATATAGATATGGAGCTCACTTACCCTACTCCTCCACAGCCTATATGCTCTAGCAGCAGCAGCAGCAGCAGCGTTGTGCCCCTCCTTCGTCCCTCCTCCATTGCCAAACCCTCAGGGATGTAGTCAATTTGGGCAAATTGTATGCGACTGGTTGGAAGGAGTAGCTGGGTACTCAGGCAAGGGGCCAGTGAGTCCCTCCTTCTGTGAGAGAACATCGAAAGTCAGGAAGCCCAGCTGTAGGGATCTGCAAGCCAGCACAGCTGTCCTGATGAAGGCTGCAGTTGCTCTGTGCAGAGGATGTCGTGGGACACTGGTCGGTCTTTTCATGCTAGCCACCATGTCCATCAACCCACATGTCCATCCACAGGTGAGGGAATAAACTCTGATGTAGCTTAAATGCTTCTCAGTAGCAGCAAGCTGAGCACAGACTGAGCAACACGGATTTACCTCAAAAGCACCACACTAAATGCAAGAGTAGCTACTGCAGAATTTAAAACAAAATATGGTTGTTTTGAGTCCTGAAAACCTACAAGAAGAACATTATGATGGGCAGATCTGGGCCCTGGGGTCCTGCTCAAACTCTGGCACCAGCCAAGGACAATACATGCAGTAAACATTAAACCCCTACCCAGATCTAGCCGATGGACAGGACATTCTCCACCGTTCAGCGGAGAGTAGGGTCTGACTTTCACATGAACTCTGGTGCCCCATTTTTGACCACATCTCCTGGATGGGGAGGCCTGGTGGCACTCAGATGAAGGATAGCAGGCTACCAAGAAGAGACTCGATACCCTATGAGCATATACAGGGGGAGGAGGTCCCCCTCAGTCACAGACAAAGGAGAGGGGAGTAGGGGGGAAGCAGGAGGGAGGGAGGAATGGGAAGATACAAGGGATGGGCTAACAACTGAGGTATAATATGAATAAATTAATAAAATATTTAAAATAAATAAAACAAAATATGGAGGTGGGAAGAAGACTTGGCTGTTAAGAGCACTGTAGGCTCTCCCAGAGGACCTGGGTTCGACTCCCAGCATCCATATGGCAGCTCACAATCAGCTGTAAAACATCAGTTCCAGGGCCATTAAATGCCCTCTCCTGGCCTCTGAAGACATCAGCCACACCCATGGAGGACAGACACATATGCAGACAAAATAATCATACACCTAAAGTAAATCTAAAAGAAAAAAAATGAAAAAAAAAAACCCTCTAAAGATCACAAGTTAATCTACAGTCTTGGAAGGCAGGACACTTTGGGCTGGAGCCAAGAGTAGGGATGGAGGTGACTAGAGATAAAAATGGTAGCAAAGCTTTGGGAAGTGAAGTACATTTTATATTTTGAGTACAGCAGCAGCTGCATAGATCTCTATGTTTGTCAGGAACAATTAGACTTGCAAGGCATATTACTGAATGCAAGATATATTCCAATAAAACTCAGCTTTTAGCATGAGATATTTAAAATATTTTCAAAAACAGCAATTTTTCATGTTCTTCAAGAAGCATTACCCTCATAAAAACATTTTCCATAATTTCCTATCCAAATATTTTTATCCCTTGAAGAAATCATGGAGTGTGGGCTGAGGGACAGCCCTCGGCTCCATGGGCACTGAGGCAGGGGATTTTGGGGATGGATCCTGCTGCATTCCAGGGTAACAGAGCAGGGTGCAGTGTGCCCTGGCGCTGGCTCTACTCTGTAGAAGCAGGGATGGTTTCCCTGGAGAAAATCAGAATGCGGTGGCTGGGAGGGACTTCCAGAAATATCTAGCATGGTGGTTTGCAAACTTCGCCCTTTCTTTTTTGGCAGTTTCAGAACAGTTGTATCCCACACGGAAGCCAAGTGTACACAGCATGTGCAAAGTCAGCTTCTTTGGTTTAAGAGAAATGGGAGAAACTGTAGCCCATTCCATCAGTTCTCTATTACAGTAACAATGACCCTGAGGTACCTCCATGTAGTCTCCATGGTGTCCACATCCAGTTTGAAATCACTTCTAGAGTTCAGAAGGGGTGTGTGGCCCTTTTCCTTCATTTCGTTAGCGGGCCAGTAGCATCTCGCCATAGAACCCGTGCACCGAAGTGTCCCTCTGGGAACATTTTCTTGCCCGTGGTACTCAGAGGGCTCTACTCCACCATCTTTTTCAAGGTACTAGGTGCATTGTGTGCATGTCTCCTTCTCAAAGAGACTTACCTGTATCATCTCATATCGCACCAAACCGATCCCGGTTAGCTTCGCTCTTGGTTGCCCTTCACCCTCCTCTGTCACCTCCTAGATACACACTTGGTCATGCTTACTGCTTATTATACATGTCTCCTTATAAGAAGTGGGATTTTTGTTTGGGCATCCATCACAGTATATGGAGATCTTAGAATAGCATCGGAGCACCATGCTGACATTTGATACATGTCTTAGTTGGGGTTTGTATTGCTGTGAAGAGACACCATGACCGCAGCAATTCTTACAAAGAAACACATTTAACTGGAGCTGGGCTTCCAGTTTCAGCTGTGTGGTCCATTATCATCATGGTTGGTGGGAAGCAAGGTGGCACACAGGCAGTCGTGGTGCTGGAGAAGGAGCTGAGAGTTCTGCATCTTGATCTGCAGGCAGTAGAAGGAAACTGACTGATTTAAGCATCTAAGACTCAAAGCCCGCCCCCCACAGCGATACATGTCCTCCAACAAGGCCATGCCTCCTGACAGTGCCACTCCCTATGGGCCAAGCATTTACACACGATACTATGGGGCCATTCCTATTCAAATCACCACAGTATATATTGGCAAAATGTTTCTAAGGTCACAAAACTTAAACACCCGGGATCTCAGCTCTTTTAATTCCTTATTGTGCACAATTATCTTTTTCTACTTTGCTGCGAATGTGTGTGTGTGTGTGTGTGTGTGTGTGTGTGTGTGTGCACATGAGCTTGTGCGCATGTGTGTGTACACATGCCACAGTTCACCGGTGAGGGTCACAAACAACTTTCGTGGAGTCATTTTGGTCTTGATACCTTTACAGAGGTTGTCCTGGAAACACAACTTAAATTGTCAGGCATGTGTCACAAGTGCCTTTACCCACTGAGCTATTTTGCGTGCCCCAACTATGAATTATTTTACACAAAATAAATTAAGAAACTTCATTTTATTCTCTTCGCACAAATAAGTACAAAAAAATAGGTTCCTTCTCAAGTCTCTGATTGGGTTGAAGACCAGAAAGTTTAGTCTTACAATTAAGCTTACTTGGTTAGATGTAAAGATGATTTTAGATCAAGACAGATGTTTTAAGTTAATAGAGATGAGATATGATAGATATTGATTTTCATTCAGAAATCTAGACCCAACAAAATAGGAAAGAGGTTTACTTCAAGTTTGCCAAATACAAATAACCAAATCACTATGAATGTAGCATTTATATAACTCCTGATTGTCTCATGGTTCTTTCTGTTGTATGCAGTTTATTTTATTCATGTATAATCATATAAATGTATATGTTAAAAAAAGAAACATAAGCTAGGTGGTGGTGGTGCACATCTTTAATCCCAGCACTCGGGAGGCAGAGGCAGGTGGATTGCTGTGAGTTTGAGGTCAGCCTGGTCTACAAAGTGAGTCTAGGACACCCAAGGCTACACAGAGAAACCTTGTCTCAAAAAAAACAAAACAAAAAACAAAAAGAAGCATAATAAAAAATAGGTTTGGGCCAATCATGGTGGCATACACCTTTAATCCCAGCACTTGGGAGGCAGAGGCATGCAGATAGTTGTGAGTTTGAGACCAGCTTGGTCTACAAAAAGAGTCCAGGACAGTCAAGGCTACACAGAGAAACCCTGTCTCAGAAAAAAAAAAATAGGTTCATGCAGGCAAAACTCTGGCTCTCTGGACCACTTCTCATCAAAATGTTTAAAGTTGGACAAAGCACACTCATCTGCTGTATGGGTGATATGTACATGAATGTGTGTGTGCATCTTATGTGCACCTGCCTATGTGTGTGATAACCAGCTTTCTGCTACTGTAACAGCATGCCCAAGCTCATTAGCTTATACAGAGAAAAGGTTTACTTGGATTCCAGGTTCTGGAAGTTTTAATGCCTGCTGTCTTGGCTGCATTGATTTTGAACAGGTAGCAAACTCATACATACATCATGGCAGAGGCAGTTTCCCACTTCTTGGCACGCAAAGAACAAGGAGAAAGAAAGAGACTGATATTCCATAATTCCCTTCAAGGGCAAGCTTTTACAATGTGACATCATCCACTAGGCCCCACCTCTTCAAGGTCACATCCCTCCCCCTCCCCAATGATCCATGGGCTGTGAACACTTGGAGAGATTTACTCAACTGTGGTAGTACTGTTGGTCTGGTGTCCTCAGGCCTTTAATGAATCTCAGGTGTCATCAGGCTTTGAATCTCACTATCAGGTCGCCTGTTCTCCACTGCTTTCAGCCTCCCCATCACCTTTCCCTATTGTGAGCAACGGCCTCTCATCACAACGTCCACCCCTGCTGACCATACCTTCCTTCCTATAGTGCCCTTCACCTCATTATGCAAAGAAGCTACTCCTCCACCACACGCCCTGGAGAGATAACCCTTCTTCATACCCAGGGGGAAAACTGGAGAGGAGTTCTTATCAAATCTACTCTGAAACCATGCACACACACTTGCACACATATGCACACACACACACATGCAGACACATACACACATACATATGTGCTCATATGCACACACATACACACATGCACACTCATGCACACACATACATACATGCACATATATACACACACACACAAACACATACATCACAATCACACACATACACATGTACACACATACACACAATCTCACACACACACACACACACACACACACACACATACAACTAAGAGGGTGTGCAGGGACACCTGCAATCCTAGAACTACAAAGCAGAGCAAGGTAGCTTTCTAGATTAGCCAAATTGGTGCTCTGCTGGTTCAATGAGTGGCTCTATTGCTATTAACACAATGGGCTGTGATTGTGGAAGACACCTAACCTCTACACACAGATACTGCATGCACACACATGTGAATGCTTACAGTCATGCACACCAAACCTCCGAGTGCCTTCATAGCCTTGGCAATGGAAGGCCAAGCCTGTCTCCCATGCATCCTTCTGGGCATGTTTCATGACAACAGTCCTCTCACACAGGAGTTGTGATCAGTCCCCAGCGCCCACACTGGGCAGTTGACAATAGCCTATAACTCCAGCTCCAGTGCCATCGGCTGTCCCAAGACAACTCTGACCCTCAAGTCCTTAAGCTCAACCCCAGCTGCACCATTTCTTTTCTCACATAAAGGCAGCATGCTCACACGTTCCCAGAAGTAGTGTGTGAATGAGCCTGAAGCCCGTTGGTCTGTTAATAACTGTTCTGAGTCTAGGCCACCACTGAATTCCTTGTGTTCCCATGTTTTCAAGACATGTACCAAAGCAACTTGACTATTTGTTCTCATTTCATAAGTAATAGAAGCATCGTTATTAAGAGTTAAATATTAGTATAAACCCAGTTAGAGGTGAAAAAAACGCAAGTCAAATAAATGTTCAGTTGAAAAGTAAAGACAAGTTGTAAGCAAAGGCTGAAGAGATAGCTCTTCTGTGAGCAAGATTTCAAAAAGTCACTTTAGCATTCTCACAAACCTGAGTTCCTAATAGATAGTGGGAGACTGGCTTCCTGGGTGGCGATTACTGGCCCTTGAAGGAATTCAGATGACTAGTAATATAAAAAACACTCCGTGCTTTACAAAACACCAGTGCAAGTGAATGTAGTAGGAAGTAGAAGAAGTGGAAAATGGCGTATGTGCTAAATGAATATGGAACTAAGAACTATCACGGTTCATCTTCATCATCAACTTGACAAGAGTTAGCGTTACCAAGGAGACACGCCTCTCTGGATGTGATTGGAAAGGGGCTTCTGGTAAAGTTTACCTGAAAAAGAAAGAGCCACTCTTCAGTGTGGGTGGCAGTACCTTTAGAGACTCTGGCCAGCTTGTACCTGGGGAGCACGGCGAGCAAGCACAGCTCCGGCAGGCCTCGCCCCTCTCCCCTATTCCCTCTGCCTTGCTAAAAACCATTAGATGACATTCTTAAAGCTACCCCAAAGGCCTATTCCTTTATTTGACCACTTCCTTTTCCTGAAGCTGACTACCAAGGCCCGGCTGTCAAAGTATTGAAGTCCAGCAACCAAAATCCCCCTTTGACTCACCTAATTAACATGCCCAATTAAAATTACACACCTCATCCTAACACAGGGTTTCCCCCTTTACCTTTATAAACTGCCATTTTCCTATGTGCCAAATCTGTCTTCTCTCTTTCCTTGTGACCTCTCACCTCATAACAGTGTGGAAATACAACAGCTCTCAAGTCTAGTTAAGATTTCTGGAGTTTCTTCTTCCAGGTTCTTCACTATGGCCCCCAAACCTGGCAGGGTCTCCATCTTTTCCTGGGCCTCTTGTCTTCATTTCGACATTGAAGAAGGGTTAGGATTGTTTTCCTTCCCTCTAGCTCAGTGGTTCTCACCCTTCCTAATGCTGCAGCCCTTTAGTATAGCTCCTCATGTTGTGGTGACCAACACCCTTAAAATTATCTTCATTGCTACTTCATAGCTGTAATCTTGCTACTGGGTTGTAATGTAAATATCTGTGTTTTCTGATGGTCTTAGGTGACCCCTGTGAAAGGGACCTTTGACCCCAAAGGGTTCTCAACCCACAGATTGAGGACCACTGCTCTAGTTTGTTATGGAATATAGTATTCTAGCCGCTAAAACTATGAAAGCTAGTTTTCACATGGTCATACCCTCCCCCGTTCAATAGAAGAAGAGACACAGAAAGAATGAAGTGACCACCAAACACGATCATGGTGGAAAATGTGGCAGCACGCAAGATGGAATCCCGAACTCATGCTACGATTTTCAGGGTGAGACTGCAATGTGACACATTATCCTGAAAGCATCAAAGGGGAAACAGAAGCTGTTGGTATTGTGTGGATAAAATATAAGATGTTCAAGAGAGCAAAAGAAATGTAATTGCATATAATGGTTTCTTAGAATATGACCTGTAACTGGGAGATTGAATTTTCTTTCCACATATTAAAGACCCCAGTGGTAAAGAAAAACAATTAAGACAGCCTTGGAAAGCACGTAAGTGTCAGTACTCTTTCCAAGTTTAAATTGAAAGATGATTTTTGGTTCATTGAATAACAAAATTTAATGAGCCATCTTTTGAATGAGTTAAGTGTAAATTAACCAGAAATACTCATACTTGGCAACCATCTCCTCCATAAAGTAATTTCATTTTGTCAGGGTGTTGCTAATTTAAACAAGATGACCTACCCCACACATGGTATTCTTGCATTGCTAGCAGATTCTTCACAAATGGCATCATAATTTCCAAGAGACATTCCAGAAGACAGACACACAGCAATGACAGAACCCTGACATGCCCCACCAACCGTAGCTCATCATGATCCTGCCAGCATTTCTTTTCTTTCATTGAGAAGGTAGATTCTACAAGGAATAAACTATTAGTGATGAGGCTGGTGGGACAAACTGTGATGCACTGAACGTCCATTCTCCTCCGCGTCACCATTTCCTCTGTGTAGTATTCTCAGACATCTGGATTTATTGTGATATCTTTACTTTGGTGCCACCTTGGGAGAAACTCGGGCCCATCTTGCCCTTTGCGTCATGTGGAATGGCCACTAATGACAATGATGACAGCATGAGATTGAGTCATCCAGTGAAGTGAGAACAAACGCTGCTGGAGCTGGTGATCATTTCTCCAGATGCTGGGGCAGTTAGAGAAGCAGAGGTGATGAATCATATGAACAGGTCTTTGCTAACAGCCATGGCAAAGCAGATGAGAGAAAAACCAATGGACAAGTAGGCACGGAGTAATTCTGGTGTGCACGGTGCACAACCAACTCTCTTCAAGGCATGGACAAAAGGCACCAGAGAGAAGCCAAAGAGGAAGGAAAGGAGAAGGAGGAGGAAGAGGAGAAGGAAGAGGTACCTCTGGTTGTGTTCATCAATGAATGTTAAGTATAGAATTAATTGAAGGAATCAGACAGGCTTGCTGGTATTCTGGGACTGAGGTAGGAAGCTACATAGGCAGTCTCATCTAGTCCTGAAAATCTATCCGTGCATTGGTGTTGCTCTCTCTGCTTTAGTGGTCTAACAATGGCGGCACGTGTTTCTCTTCCCTCAGCCCTTTCTCCTTTACAAGTTAGTCATGTCAAATTCGGGAGTCCTAAAAGTAGTCAAAAAACTGAGAACGTGAGGAAGGGCCTTAGAGAGTCATGATAGCTATGAACCACACACAGCTGCAGGAGTGACACTGGGGTTCTAAGGTTGCCGGAAGTTCAGGTGTGACCACCTACAGTCACAACAGTGAGACCTTCCTGATATTTTGGCTCTTCTATGGTTCTTGTGCTGTTCAGGTGAAGCTGTGGTGCTGGATGCCTGGGGAGGCCATGGCTGAGGCCAATCTGCCTTGATGGACATGAACATTGTCAGAGTCAGACGTGTGCAGAGTGAGCAGGTTCCTTACAGGCTTTTAGCATAAGAAGGAAGTGTAACCCATCGGACTCCCCTGCCTCAGTCAGGGTGCTGAAGGGGTAGCCTTGACTACCAGCTTGTTGGGATTTAGAACCACTGTGGAAACAAACCTCTAGGCAAGCCTATGATGGATGATTTATATTGTTTGGATTAGATTAACTGGGGTGGGAAGACCACCCTGTATGTGAACAGTGCCACCCCATAGATTGAGGGTACACAGAGACTAAAAAGTAGAAAGTGGATTTGAAGAGACGATTCAGTGGTTAAGAGCATTTATTGTTCTGCAGAAGACCCGGGTTTGGCTCTGAGCACTCACACAGTGGCTCCACAGTCTCATATAACTCCAGTTCCAGGGCATCCAAGAGGCGTTCTTCTGACTCTCTCAGGCACCAGGCATGCATGTGATGTACACAGATACAGGTCAAACACCTGTTCACAGAAAGTAAACTAGGTACATCTGAAAATTATTTTTTAAAGTAGAAAGTTGAGTATAAGTATTCATCTCTACTTCTTGACTCTGGCCTTGACGTTACTACCCAACCCTGCTCTTGTCATACCCTCCCAGCCCAGGCGCATTCTATCTCCTGGAACTGCAAGCTAAAACAAATCCTCCTTCCCTCTCACCCTGCCCCCCCCCCGCCCCTTCCCTCCCTCCTGCTCCCCTTCATCCTTCCTTAACTAGCTTTTGTTGGGCTATTTTGCCACAGCAATGAGACAAGCAAGTAATATTGATGTAGACTTCTGATAACTGAGGAAAACATAATCATCATAAAGAGACTGGCAACGAACCAGATGAGACAGAACCAACTAGTCCAAGGGAGCAAGCGTTGTAGCCTTATCATTTCCAGTCACGCTGTTCTCCACGTCATTGCTGTTGCTGTTGTTTTCTCCCTTTGCCCTCCCCAAACATCATCCACACTCACTTATATTTGCTGTTAGCCTTGCTCAACACAAAACGTTACAGAGGAAAAAAAAAAAAAAGATGAATGATGTGTTGGAATCTGTGTCTCTGAGTTTTCTTTCATGGTGAAGAAGTTAGTGGTGACATCTTAGGAGAAGGTGAGTTTTGGGTCTTCCTACTGTTCCCCAAATGGAAATCTCTGTTAAGTACTGGTGTGCGTGTGTGTGTGCGTGTGTGTGTGTGTGTGTGTGTGTGTGTGTGTATGTGTGTTGTTCATTTTGCTATTAAGGAAAGCAGTATCACCTGCCTGTCAGATGAATTGGTAGTAACAAAGTAGAAGTCTTGATCACTGGTCTCCTTTCTCTATGGCCACACCCAAGTATACAAAAGAGGAACAGGAAGTAACAATGTTTCCTTAAGGCAGAGGCAAGGGTTAATGCTGAAGGACATTCATATAAGATGCTTGCCTCATTGAATATGATGTATCTGTTGTAACTAGAGAATGGATGATGGTCAAGATTGCAATAGAATTTTAGATTTACTCATGGCTTCTTTTTATAGTATGGTCTTAAGTCTCTGTCTCTTTCAGTCTTGTGCCCCATATTATCACCAGACAGACCTGGGTTCACAACTCTCACAACCAACTCTCACACTCATTAGTCACTCGTACATAGTGTCACTGGGAGTAGAGACCTACAGTCAGCCTGAGTGTGTTACAGCCTTTAATGTCACTGTGTGTGATTCATGGTTATGAATCTATGAAACTATGGCTTCCTGATGCCTTCCCTGCATTCTGGGTTTTTCAACAAGTCCTAGAACTTCTGAGCTTGAAATGACTGACCTCCAAATGAGAAAGGGCTGAGGGGAGAGAAACGCGTGCCGCCACTGTTAGATCATTAAAGTTCAAGTCGGTGTTCAACAAATATGAGAAGCATTGCATCGCTTGGAACCGAGGACTGCGAAAGCATTTCTGAGCTATTTATGCAACACGTCACACCAGCAGACAGATTAGCATAGACATGGCAGATCTTCTTTAACCGCATTATTAGAAACCACAAAAATTTAGTCAAAGACCTCTGTTTCTCTTAAGCGACCTGTAGGTAGATCTGTTTTTCTCCTCCAGATAAAGTGGACCTTAAAAAACAGCACAAACAAACACAGAGGCTGCAGTAAAGGAGAAAGAGTTCATAAGGAAGCTTCAAGATCATAAACATATAAGACGCGTTTGTCTTTCGTCTCATGTGAACTGAAGTTCTCCAAAAAAGTGAAGAGCTAGGAGACTGTTTGGCTGTTTAATTGCGACTGCAGAGCAAAGGGACACTGCACACCAAGAGCTGGCATTATCTACTGGCCACATCAGTCCACCTCCCATAAAACTCTTGGAATGCAAGCTGAGCTCGACAGACCCGCAGCCTCCGTCAACTCTACATCGACGTGTGTGATAAATATTATACCACAATCTAAAAGAACAGACACCCCGCCCGATCCCCCTTATAAAACATAGTGCGGGAGCCTATTGCCTTCCCTGCCTGTCCGAAGCTCACCTGCCTTGGAGCCTGCTACAGAAGCTCATGGATCCACATTTAACGCAGGCACTCGGGCAGTTCACCATTTGGACTGAGCCACGCCCGAGTACAGTTCCAAGGACCTGGGGGCTAAGATGTTGTGAGCAAAGGCAGCCTCCAAAGAGGGCTTCACTTCCCAGGACTCTGAAGCATGCCAAGGTGCTTCTCTTCTGGGGTTATCAACATTTCGAATTAATCATTCTTTTTAAAAGCTATTTACCCTCTTCATTTACACAAAATATATTCAATAACAAGAATTCATTCAATTGACTTCAGAACAATATGATTTTTTAAACACAGACTGTACCAAAACATTAGCTTTTTGTTTTGTTTTGATTTCATCTTGGGATAGGGAATAGAAGCTATGACGATTTTTGTCTCTTTTGTGTTTTCTTGATTATTTTCATGTTTTCAATAGTTACAATATAGCCCTTGTACAATCATGAAAATATAAAAATTATTACTAAAATATAATTATTCACATTGAGTCCGTCCTGTAAAGCACTAACATTATTCTTTATGAGAGAAAAAAAACCCACAAAATGTTCTTTTAGAAAGAAGACAAAGTAAGAACTAATAAAAAGAATTATATAGGCAAACCCTGGTTGGCTCCCTATTGAAAGAATTCTCCCTGAGTGACTATTAGGACCCAAATTTCTAACTCAGCACATTTCCACGCTGTCTCCTCTGGGTGGACAGGCCTTCCAGGGGGAGGAGCTAGAAGGGGAGGGGCTAGGAAAGGAGGGGCTAGGAGAGGAGGGGCTAGGATCCTGTTCTGTGAGTGGATAGGCCTTCCAGGGGAGGGACTAGGATCCTGGCCAGCAGGAATCCACATCTTCCTTCATGGTTCTTATCATTACTTGCGTAGCACACAATGTTGTTTTTGTTTCTTTCTTTTTTTTTTTTTTTAAAAGCATTTATTTATTAAATTTTCCTTTAATGTTACCAAGAGCTTAAATTAAGACAGTCTCCATTTAGAAAAAATGTGGGGTTTTAGAACACGAAGAATTTAGGGGTGGGGAGAGTCAAGAAGGAGTGGACATCTAATGTACAGTACAAGGACTGAAAATAATAGAATGCTGACGGTGACTGGATTTGTGCGAAACAAGTCGATTTTGACTGCTTTTGTCACACAATAAAGCAGCGACATGCCGTGGCTGGTATATTAATCAACTCCCTGTATGAATCGAGCTTTATCCCATAATATGTTGTAAACCTCAAATACACAGAATGAAGTTTACTCTAAGAACTATTTATCACTCAAAATCCATGCCATTTGTCCCTCTTGGGGCATGCCTAAGCCTTTTTGTTTATTTTCAATGTGCATTTTAAAGAGTTATCCATTAACAATGATCCCATATGTTTGTAATATAATTTTCAAACACCAACAGTTCCTTTGCTGCTTCGAGGGCTTTCCTCTCTATTCTAATTCACAGTGACACTGGTTTGTGCCACAATATAAAACCCGACTTTAACTGTCATGTATTAATGAGTAGGAATAAAAATAAATTAGATTCTTCTGGTTTTCATAGTTTCTTCCAACTCCTCGAGGAACAATTAAGGGGTCACTGAGCCCTGATCCTTTGCATTTGTGAGCCTATATTTTGACTCTAAAATATGCTGTGATATGGGTGTGTCATTAGCCTAGAAATAAAAATCGAATTGTGCAGTGAGTTCTTGATTAGAAGTCATGCTGAGCTTATCGTCTGTGGGGTTTTAGGAACCACTCACCTCCATTTTCTTTTCTTTATAAGGACATTGGCATAAGTAGCAAGTGTCAGCTGAGGCATTATTCACAGCCAGTTCCTAGACCCATGCATAAGGCACAGATTTCAAGGCGGCCTCACTCTCATAGATCACTTGTATAGATACTATTTTTTCAAGTAATGCAAAGTGAGTGCATAAATATTATGTGCAAATTTGAGAAAATATCAATTCATTCACTGTTGGAGTATTCCTTATGAAATTATTAATACCATTTAAGCAGATAAACCCCTAGAAATCACTCCTTTGATATCACTGACATGCCCAAGGTTCTGATAGATTAATGAAGTAATGAGATGACGGGTAATACGTTCTCTGACTGAGCTATAAGTACACGGACAATAGAAACACCTTGTAAGACCAATATGAATGTAGGTATAAACACAGGTAGAGTGTTAATATGTATATTTATATATAAAGTATTTATTTAATTTGTTCTCGGATATTTATATCATTGCCTTATTTGGCTACTGTCTATAATGCAATAGTGAATAGAAAACTGAGTGTCTTAAGAAGATGGCTATTTTTGTTTGTTTGTTTGTTTCATTTTGTTTTCCTAAATATAGTTTCTCTGTGTGGCCCTGGCTGTCCTGAAACTCACTCTGTAGCCCAGGCTAGCCTTGAACTCACAAAAATCTACTTCTGCCTCCCAAGTGCTGGGACTAAAGGCGTGAGCCACCTCCACCTGGCAGAAGATGGTGATTTCCATTTCGTAAGAGGAATTGCTGGGCCTCAGTGACTGCACCAATAATCTGCTTCCCTCCTAGAATATAGTAAAACTCCCTACAGCCTCCCGCTGTGTTTGCCTCTTTGGGATGTAATAGCTCTGCTTACAGAGTGACATGGGATCTTACATGGGTTTTAATTACATTCTCTGAAAAATATGAGCTTAATTTCAGGTACCTACCTGTTCTTCTACCTGCCTACTGGTTACTTTTGAGTTTCCTTTGGCAAAATATCTGTTCAAGCTCTTCGCCCACTATTATTGTTATATATTAATTACATATGTTAATTTGTTTCATTTTGACATTTTTACACATGTACATAATGTATTTCCCATCTTTTAATTGTCTTATTGCATTTACCTTCTCCTTGCATATCCATGTTCCACAGTACACACATGGAGATCAGAGAGAAATTTGTAAGAGCCAATTCTCTCCTTCCACAGTCCCTGGGGCTGAACTCAGGTTGTCAGTCTTTGCAGCAAGCAGCTTTCCTTGCTGAGCCATCTCGCTTTCAACTGAGGGTTTTTTGTTTTGTTTTGTTTTTTCTCCTTCGGCAATTGAGTTGTAAGAGTTCTTTATAAATATCTCACCAGATATATGGATTGCAAATGCTTTCTCCAGTCTTTGGGTTGTCTTTTCATTTTCTTAACTGTTTCATAGTAAAGAACATTTAATTCCATGCAGTCCTCTTTCTTTTCACTTTGGGTATGATATTGCTAAAGGTCATTGCAAGACCCATGTCAAAATTTTCTGTTATGTTCCCTTCTTTGGCTACTGTTATGCATGGTCTCATAGTGAGGATGATATCAGTTTCGTGTTGACTTCTGCTTGGACACTAGCATCCACTTTATTCTTTTCCATGTGGAAATCCTGTTTCTTCTCTACCCTGCTTATTTACTTTTTTGTTCGAAGAGTTTTCTGCTTGGTTCTTCTTTGCCTCTTGAGACAGGGTCTCACACTGTATCATAGCTGGCCTGAACCTCTCTGTGAGCCCCACTCATGGCAATCTTCCTGTCTCAGTTTCCCAGATGCTGAGTTTACAGACATGAGCCACCGTCCCTACTTCTCAGCACCATTTACTGAAGATCTAGCTTTTCCCATTATGCCTTCTTGGTGACCTTCTTAAAACTCACTTGGCATATAAGTGTGACAGCCTTTCTTGGGTTTATGTGTCTGCCTTTACGCCACTACCTTATTGGTTTTTTGTTGTTGTTGTTGTTCCTAAGTTTTATTTATGAATTAATACAAAACACTCCAGACCAGCGTGTCTCAATCGTCCTCCTCCTCCTCCTCATCCTGGTTGATCTGGAAGTAGCGCAATTCATAACTCTCTTTGCTGTTGGCGACAACACGCAGCCAGTCTCGAAGATTGTTCTTCTTCAAATATTTTTTTGGTGAGATATTTCAAATACCTTTTGGAGAAAGGCACCTCAGAAGTGACAGTGATCTTGCTCTTGCTCTGCTCGATGGTCACAACCCCTCAGCCTAGGTTCCCCGCTTTGCCGTTGACCTTGATTCTCTACTGGAGGAATTGCTCAAAGTTGGCAGCATCCATGATCCCATCTTCCACAGGATGAGTGCAGTCAAGGGTGAACTTCAAAACTTGCTTCTTTTTTTTACCCCCCTTCGCCACAAGCTTTTTCACGGGCGCCATGGCGGCAGAGGAGGCAGAAAGGGCTACCTTATTGTCTTTAATGCTATAAGGTTTTAGATGAGTCTGGTGATTCCAACATGTTTTCGCCCCATCACAGTTGTTTTAGGTGTATAGACTGTCTTAGATTCGTATACACTTTATGATATTTGCTCTATGTTTGTCAAAAATGACAATGAGCTTTTGATAGGGATTGTATAGACTCTGTATGTTGTCGCCCTTGGCAGCATGGCCATTTTCACACTATTACTTCTTCTGACCCAGGAAGTGTCCAGTTATTTGCATCTTCTTCAATTTCTTCTATCAATATTCTGTAATTTTTGAGCAAATAAAAATTTCACCTTCTTGATTAGGTTTGATCTCTAGGGTTTTTGTTTTTTTTTTATGCTACCACTAAATGAGATTAATTTTCTTGATTTCCTTTACAGTTTGTTCATTGTTAATTTTAACAGACACACTACTGCTTTTTGTATGAGAAATTTTATACCCTGAGGCCTTGCTGAAGCTATCTGTTGTTTCTAAAGTTTTGTTGGATTTTCAGTATTGTCAACATACAAGATCGTGACCATCTACGAACAGAGAGAACTTTACTTCTCTTCCCATTGTGGTGTCTGGCATTTCTTTTTCTAGTCTGGTTTCCCACCTTGAAATCTATGTTGAGTTGGGCTAGTGAGGGAAGGCATGTCCATGGTCCCTAGATTTCAGTTATTAGAAATGTTTTCAAATGTTGCCCATTGGTCACGATTTCATCTGTAGGATTTATTCTAATAAAACTCCTTTATTAGTTGGGGAATTTTTCTATTTACCCCAACTGTTTAGAGTTCTCATCGAGAAAGGCTATTGAGGGACTGGAGAGTCTCAGTGGTTAAGAGGGCTTGCTGTGCCCCCAGAGCATCCAAGTTCAACAGCCAGCACCTACCTGGTGGCTCACAAACATATGTAACTCAGTCTCCATGGAGTCTGACACCTTCTTCTGGCCTCTTTGGGCAGCAGGCACTAATGCAGTACAGACAATCTTGTGCATAAAATAAAACTTAAAAGAGAAAGGATACTGAGCTTTGCTAAAAGGTTTTTTTTCTTCATCAAATTGAGGTTACCATGTGGATGTTTTTCTCTTTCACTCTAACACTAGGACACATGCCAGTGATTTGGTCATAGTGTATGCTCTTTGTGATCTGGTATGGATACAGTTTGAAATTTTATTGAGGATTCTTGCATTAATTATCATCAAAAAATTAGTGCAGAAAAATTAAGCAGCATGTTACTGAACAGTCAACGAGCCAAAGAAGAAATCCAAAGGAAAATTAAAGATATCTTTAAATAAATTATTGTGGGTATATGCCATATCAAAATAACTATGGAATGTAGTCAAGGAAATTCTGACAGATTTATAGCCACAAGTGTCTACACCTTAAAAAGACAAATGAGACTGGCACACATTTATATTAAGAGCACTCAGGAGATAAGAGGTGGGAGGATGAGAATTCAAACCCAGTTTCAACTACATAATGAAGTCATGCCATCCTTGGCTACAAGGGATCCTGTCTCCAGAGAAGCAAAAGGAAAAAAAATGTCCACATAAATAGCCTAGGATTGTGCCTCCAGCACCTGTAAAAGAAAAAAAGGAAAAAAAACCTAACTTACTGAAAACTAAGTCCAAAGTTAGGAGGAAACAATCACAGTCATGACAAAAATTAATCAAGCAAGAGAACCCACAGGGGGAAACATCAATAAAGTCAGCTCTTGGAAAAAATCAGCAGTAAATAAAATCAGCAGCCCCATAGCTAAAACCTAAAACTAAGAGGGTGAAAAAAAAAGAATCAAATAAATAAAATCAGAAATAAAGGTGGAGACATTACAACAGAACCCTCAGAAATAAAACGGACCGGAAAAGACTGTTGTGACAGCTAATGTGCTGAATAAGCAAGAAGAAACCGATACATTTCTAGAAAATGCTAATGTTGAATTGGGAAGGGACAGAAAGCTTGAGGAGGCCAGTGACAAATGAAGACACTGAAGAAGTAATTAAAACCTTCCCACTACCACCAAAGCCCAGAACCAGATGGCTCATGGCTTTAGTCTAACAAGCATACCAAGAATTGTCACCAATACTTCTTAAACTTTTCCAAAAATATATAGCTGAAGGGACTATTTCCAAACACATTTTATTAAGCCATCATCTTGATGCCCAAGCCAGGATAAAAATATTGTAACTCGTGTACTTAAAATTCATTTAACATTTTTATATTAGTATTGTGTGAGCATAGCAAGCAGGAAGAAGTGTACATGGATTCAATGCCTCTCGGTACTTCAAATAAGAAGACATTTGAGGGAAATGCACATGGCTAAAAGCATTTAAAAATCATGAAAAGCTGGTCACCGAATGACCACCGCAGTTACCTTGCTAAGGTCTGACATACTAAGAATCTGCTCTTCTCTCTTCGCTGCATTTGCTGAGAGAATGAGGACCATTCTCAGCAATCTGTCGACATTCCAGAAAAATCCATGGCATAGCTGTTGTGGAGGCCCCAGAGGAGCTCTCTGGGGGGGGGGGGGGGGGGCGCTTAATCTCATCAGTGGAGAGCTGAGTGTCCTTGCAGAGAAAAAGAAGAAGCTCCAGGTTGACAAATGGTTGAGAAACAAAGAAACTGGCAACTGACCGCACCATCTCCATCCGTGTTCTAAGAGCACAGCCCTACCAGCAGAGCCAAGGCTTGTCTTAAAGCAAGAGTGACTTCCTCCTTAGGCAATAGTGACTGTTTCAAAGCCAGCAGGACCCAGCAGAACCAGATCTGAGATAATGACCAACCAGACTTTAGCGAACAAAGATGTTTGACTAGACACACTTCCTGCTCAGTCCTAGCATTTCCCTCAGGAAATCCTACATCCATTGCTAATATGCCCAGGTGTGGCTTAGGACACTAGTGGTTGTTCTCTATCAATGTGATATGGGTATCCAAGGAAGTCCTGTGCGAGTGCATAAAGACTAGACGAAGGCCTAAGTGACTGTATTGCTGACATAGGCATAGGTACATCAAGGATCCCAATGGGAATTGGAGGAGCCTTCCTGTTGGAGGCTCAGAGCCATGACAAAACCTTCTGGTCCAAGAAAATATTTAGGATGCTTTTGGCATGATTGACCAGAATGCACAAAAACTAGCATCTGCAGCTTCCTCCTCCGGTGTAACCTGAGACTGCTCACAACAAAGACCTCCTACAGAGACTAGCTAACCACCCCCCACACTGTACATAATAAACCATTGCTGTGTAGCTGGGGCCCCTCCATCAGCTGAGCAAGGCCAACCTCATCCCAGCTTTTCTGTCTCCATGTCTATTTTTTGTTCATTCCCTTATCATCCCAGTCAGGTTTCCAGGACCAAGCTTTTTAGGACAGGGCACATGTGGTCACATTAAATATTAATTATTTTCCTTCTTGGCCATCATTCATCTCATTATTTTGACTGCATTGTCACAGCAATAGACTAATTTGGTCAGCTGGGACACTATACAGGGTGAACAATCTTCCAGATGATCTCAGAGATCCACCAAGACAGCACCGGAGAGAAATGACAGTTGATCTACCATTATGAACAAATGTTATTTTAAACTGTTGCGTTTGAGATTTCCTTTACATAACAAAATCGAAGTAATGAGGTTATGAGATGGGAGAGAGGGTATATGTTTTCTTCAGTGGTGAAGACATTGGTAGGGTACACGAATTGAGGAGCACTTGGGACAGAAGCCAACACATTCTTTTCTTTTCTCTTTTCATTTTTTGAGATTAAAATATAATTATATAATTTCCTCTTTCCTCCTCCCCAACTTCTCTCACGTACTTCTCTCTCTCTCTCTCTCTCTCTCTCTCTCTCTCTCTCTCTCTCTCTCTCTCTCTCTCTCTCTCAAATGTATGGATTCTGGCCTCTTTTGCTTTAACTCTTCTGTTATATATATTCACAATATACTCAATCTGTAAAATGTACTTGTATGCACATGATCTCAGGACTGACTTTTTATGTTGGATATCCAACTAGGACACTCTACTCTGGGAAAGATTTTTTTCTCCCGCTCTCCCAGTACATCCTTAAGCTCATATTGCCCATAACTACATGAACTTAAAGGTGCCCCCTCCACAGTCTAACCTTAGTTGACACACCCTGGCCCACATCTCTAGAGCAACTTCCAAAAGCCCCGAAGTCAAGTCTGTCCTCCTAACTCATTGAAACTGTGAGAAAACTCGGTGTGTGCTCTGTTTTGCTTTGTAGTTCTGTTGGGATTTTGAGGCTTATTTAGGAACAGCATAGATGACTAACGGGGAGAGTACATCGAGAGAGAGAGAGAAATGTCAAACCAGACAGCACAGCAAAACACAGAGCATCCTTTCAGCAGTAGATGGGTAAGGCAACATGGAGAAAGGGGTCAGGGAAGTGACAGAAGCAGCTTCAAAGTCATGCTGTGCTGTCTCTTCTACGGTGACCAAAGAGTGATAACCACCGAGACAGTCAGGCTTTGAAGACACTATCAAAACAAGCTCTGTGCATGGCTGGATGCATATCCGCAGGAAGCTGTGGGCTGAGGTGGATAACCAGAACATGAGCACGCCGGTGGGATGTCTATCTGTAGGAGAAGAATCACAGCCTGGCCCTTTGGGAAGCATACCAAGGAGCCAATGGACATGGTCTTGGCTGATGCCTGTACTTGGCATAGTTTTATGACCTTAGTAGCCATGCCACCATGGGGAAATTTGTTTCTTAAGTGTAAAATGTATCAAAGTCAGACTGGGGAGATGTAGCTGTCAGTAAAGTGTTGTGAAAGTTCAATCCCCAGAATCCATGGGGGAAAAAAAGCATGTGTGATGCCTTACACTATACTTCTGGAACTGAGAAGTGGAGACCGATGGACCCCTGGGCCTCCCCAGCCAGCTAATCTAGCCTAATTGGAGAGGTCCAGGCCAATGAGAGAAACTGCGCAAAACCAAGATGAATGACAACCAAAGTTGGCCTATGGCCTCCACATGGGTGAGAAGACATACGCTTGTAGCCAAACACACAAGTGTGCCCACAAGAATTCACATACAATTCACACACACACACACACACACACACACAAACAACTTTAAAAATGCATTAATTCATTACATGGAGGCTTAGTGAGATAATAGAAGAACAGCACTGTTAGGACACTTCACATTAGCGAAGGCTCAAGTGGAAGTCTTCTGACGTCTTGTTATTGGACAAACTTGTTTTCCAAAAACAGCTGGGCAAATAGATTCAAAAACTGGACAGAAGAATCCTGAATAAGCTCCAAAATGGAAAACTTTTGGAATAAACTGAAATGACAACAAACAAAGTCATTCAATGACAGAAGAAGCTGAGAAATCCACTGTGCTCCAGTGAGAATAAAGAGGAAAATGGTCTTTTATGAAGCACATAAGGTAACATTTGGGTAACAAGTGCTCTTATCAACCTAGCCATCTTCCCAGCCCTCTATCAATACATTTCTTTTTTTTCTGATTTTAAAAATTAATTAATTTATTTATTCACTTTACATCCCAGTTGTAGCCCCTCCCTCTTCTCCTCCCAGTCCCACCCTCCCTTCCCCTTCCCCTGTTGGCTCTGTTTTTTAACAATTAAACTTTATTATACAACCCAACTAGCTTACACAAAAGGGAAACAAGAGTGAACCTTCTGGTATCTGTTCCATGGGACGGGTCCCTACTTTTCAGTCCACAGGCGCTCAAGCCAGGTCTGAACCTGCTGCTCCTCCCTGTCCTCTCTGCCTGTTTTTTAAGTGTAAGGGGTGGTCTCCCTCTCCCATTGAGGGTTGATTAGAAACACAATAGTCCAGGTGGAGTCCCTAGGTCCCCTTTTTGAATTTCAGGCCCAGGATGGCTCCACCCAGTCTATCTCAAGGCTAATCTCAGGGAGCATCCATGGTGTGTCCAAGGGCAAAGTCCGCCAAGACTGCTTTCACCTATGACAAAGCTTACAGTCCTTCCCACACTCCCCCTCCTTCCTCTCCTCCAAGTCCCATTCTCCCTTCTCCTTTCCCTTTCCCCCCTTCTTTTCCTCAGGGTAGGGGAGCCCCACTACCCACACACCCCAGTTCATCAAGTCTCATCAGGACAGAGTTCATTCTCTTCCCCTGGGGCCTTGCAAGGCAGTTGCATGGGGGGGTGGGGAAGTGATCAAAAAGCAGGCAACAGAGTCCATGTCTGAGACAGCCTCTACTAGTCCTTTACTAATAGACCCACATAAAGCCTGAGCTGCCCATCAGCTACATCTATGTAGAGGCCTTAGGTCCAGTCCATGCATGGTTCTTAGTTGGTGCTTCAGACTCTACAGTCCCCTCTGAGCCCTGGTTAGTTGGCTCTGTTGGTCTCGTGGAGCTCCTGTCACCTTCAGCTCCTTTTATCCATCCCCCCTACTGTTCCACTAGACTCCCTGTGCTTTGCCCAATGTTTGGCTGTGAGTCTCAACATCTGTTTCGAACCACTGCTGGGTGGAGCCTCTCAGAGGACAACTCTCTAAGCTCCTATCCGCAAGCGTAGCAGAATATCGTTGATAGTGTCAGGGGTTGGCTCTCTTCTATCAGACCTGGGGAGAGCGGGAGTAGGAAGGCAGAAGGCCCTCAGAGAAAGGAGAAACTGTGGGTGGGGCCTCTCTGAGACAAGGTAAAGCCTAAGTCAGAATAGGCTTCTGGGAGGATGTGAGGGGGACGCCAGCTGAGACTCTTAGTAGTTGGGGCCATGGAGACTGCAGAGGACACCCTGTAACCAGACATGACTCCTTGTGGAGGAAAGAGAACACTGCCCCACCCACAAAAACTGATCCAAAACTTACCTTGCCTACAAGAAGTACAGGGATAAAGACAGAACAGATAGAGCAGAGATTGAGGGAACTTCCAACCAATGCCTGGCCCAACCCAATACATTTCTTACAAGACTTTGCCTCACTCTTGAGTAAAGAATTTGAGGCTCTCCTGGATCTCCAAAGTTAGTGCCAACATTGGAGCTGGCCTCCTGAGCAGTCTAAGACTAACCCTGCTCTCCTTAGAAACATAACCCTATCACGCTCTTACAGCAATAAGTAAGGCAGCTGCTATGATTGAAGCAGAATTGTTTTTTTTTTTTAAAGAAAAACAAAATCTGGCTCAATAAGTTTTTGAACATGTTCTCACAACATGTGAAAAACAACAACAACACAATTATTCAATTCTTGAGTAATGAGAGAAACTATGCTTTAAAGGATATGAAATCCTCTGATATTATGTAATTTTCACTCATGACTATAGAAATGTATTTTAAGATTTAGTTGATGCTTGAGAATATATACATATTTTATATTTTTAAATGAAAAAAACCACGATTTTTTTTCAGTGCTAGGGGCAGAATCCAAGGCCTCGTGCACTCTAGGCAGGTGCTGTACCACTGGACTGTAGGTGTCCCCAGCCCCCACCCCTTGTCACACTTTATGTAATGGAAATAAGCACCAGCACCAAAAGGCTGTCTCTCCCTAATGGAGCTCCTGGCCTCACTGGGCACAAACAGATTTGAAGCTTAGAAAGCTTTCCCTTATATTCAACATTTATTCTAAGTTTATACATATGAAAACATCTGTAATGTCTACAAAATTCCCAGGTGTTTGAAACCATTAATAAATGAAAATGTTTGCAGAATTTCATGCCCTTGGGCAGGACATAAAATTTATGCTTATTTTAAAAAAAAACTGAAGAATTTCTTTATACATAAGGCATATGTTTTGAAAATAAAAGAATGCATACAAGTCATGAATTATAGGACAAAGCAGAATTTGTAATCTTGAACTACACCATTCAAATAGTGTTTTCACTTCATCGGGTGCTATTAAACTGATTGGGTTTTTTTGCTCTGAGTTCTGTGAATATTCTTTGATCCAAAAAATTTAAATGCTATGTTTTTGTTTTAGTTTGTCAGAACAACATTGCAGAACTGTCTCTATCCACTTCCAGGCTAAATGCCGCAAACTGTTGTGCACACACATAAGCCACACCAAACGTTTGAATCATACAACATTTTCATCAGGACAAGTATCTCTGAGTGATAGTTTAAAGGAATTCTTTGACATCCAAATATTTCTTATCATATATTTAGGTTTGAATCCTGCCACACTTATAATATATTTATCTTTTATAATTTCAAAGAAATGTTTTGCTAGGTTGTGTAATTATCAAAATTATACACAGCTTAGGATCCAGGAGAAAAAAATTGTGTATCAGTTAAGGTAGCCTATTTAGAAAAACTAAATCCTAATCTTTTTTGCATGTGTATTTAATTGAAAACATCCTCAAATGAAACATGTTTGCACCAATCGAAGGTTAAATTTCATTTACATATTTTGTCTCAGTGGTTTAGCTACACATTTAGTTAAGCGATAGGTAGATATCCACTGAGGAATTAAATTTTGCTACAGGGTGGTCTTGATCTGAGTCACAGCTAGGAAACTAATGCTTGGTTTCCCAAAACACCTAGAGCATACAAAAGGAATTAACTTGATAGCTGTGTGGCCTTCAGTTCTCGGAGCTTATCACGTCTTCCATATTTTAGTAATTGTCTCCATAGTTAAAGTATTATATTTTCTCACATTGTGTATGTAAGTCCCAGATACAAATTGAGATCATTTAATTGATGCAATCATTAATTGCTGAATCATCTCTGTTTCAATCATTCTGTTTATGAGGTGATTTTTATGATGTAGACTGTTTTTCATTACTTTATAATTAAGAGCCACTTCTGCATAGCCTCTGGTCCCATTAGCTCACCCTTCCAAACGGCATCCAGTGAAGGAAAATGTATTAGCGAATTACAGCACCAAGGCTAGTTCAGGCATCATAGGAAATTGACATTACTAGAGAGAAATCTCTTACACATGCTGTAAAAGCCAGGTTTAAGTCACTAGCCCTCAATCAGTCTATTTCGTTTCAGTCAGCATGAACTGATAGGACGCTGGCTTAAGAGACATGGCCTCCAGCCACCCCAGGAAGTTTATAGCCTTACAAAAGGTATCAAGTGTTCATTGATAATCAATAGGCACAGCAAGTCAGTTAGTTCATCAGCTCTGCTGATGCAGAGCATCAGAGACTCAGAAACACGAAAGAGGCAGGGCTGGATGGACAAAGGAGGTTATGGTACTAGTCATAAGAGGCAGGTGCCAGCACCTGCAGCCATATTATGAACTCAGTCTTGTATACCAACCGAGGAACTCAGAAGGCCAGCCGTCTGTGAGAACGGTCACGTAGATGTCCCGGGCTAGCAGATGTTGCTCTTCTGGGGATTTCATATACATCGGGGTGTTTTTTTTTTACCATTGAATTCAATATAAATGGAATAGAATTAAAATTGATCAATTATAGAATTGCAATCCACAGTTTATGTGAATTAAACCACAACCGTTTGCATCTCCGTTCACTATAAGAGAACATGGCACGGGAATGAAAGGTGAAGATGGCCAAGCCAGCAGATCAGTGCACCATTTGGGGAAATTCATAAATGATACATTTTAAAATAGGTCCTGCCAGGGTAAGCAAGTCCTCAATAGTACCTGTCAGATATATCGGGCCAGAAGGCTGAAGAAGGTGCTCCAACATTATAGAGATTTTTGGGTGACTGTTCAGGCAGCAAACTATCTCTGTCATCTTCTCATTTGGAAAGCTACTAACCTGCACTCCCGGAGGACTCAGGTAATCAATTTTATTCCTCCTAAAGTCTCTGATGGGGTTAAAGACCAGATAGTTTAGTTTTACAATGAAGCTTAGTTGTTTAGGGGTTAGATGTTTTTAGGTCTAGATAGATGTTTTAAATTGATAATGATAAGATGTGATGGAAGTTGATTTACAATCAGAATTTTATTTTATTTTATTATTTATTTATTTATTTTTACAATCAGAATTTTAGATGCACCAAAATAGGAAAGATGTTTTCCTCAAGGCTGTCAAATACAAATAGCCAAAACACTAAGAATGTTAACATTTATATAATTCTTGACTGTGTCATGATTCTTCTTGCTATAGGTAGTTTATTTTATATGTGTGTAATAATATAAATGGACGTGTAAAAAAAATTTAAAAAATATGAAATAAAATAAAACAGGTCTTGTTCCGACCATCTCCACCCCTCTCTGAGCTCTGTCTTTATGAAATGAGTATGCTTGTCCTTAAACCCAAGCATGCCACATTTCCATTACTGATGTAGTTAATGTTGCCTTGCAATCCTCTTGTTCTTCATAGTCTGTTTGTCATGGCTTTGTAAAAAAAAAAAAAAAAAAAAAAAGAATGTGTCTGACTTTTCCTCTGCTACAGAGGTGGAGGCTCAGGTGCCTTCAAGATTAGGCCTCAGCCGTAGTCCACACCACGGCTGAAGAGGGTGTACTGCTTGTCAACATTGCTTTAGAAGAGGCATAGAAGACTGCCCTCACCCACAGCAGCATAGCAGGTGGCCTATGTGAAGCTGCCAGCGCCTTAGACAAGCCTCAAGCCCGTCTCCGTGCACTTGACTCAACTGTGATGGGCCTATGTTTGGCAAGTAAGTTGAGGTACTCTGTGTTGAGCACCAAACCAAGCTTATTAAGACTGATGACAAGACAGGTGCTGTGGTGCACACCTGTAATCCCAGCGCTTTGGAAGGCAGAGGCAGGTGGATCTCTGTGAGTTGAAGGCCAGCCTGGTCTACAAAGTGAGTCCAGGACAGCTAAGGCTACATAGAGGAAACCCTGTCAAATAAATAAATAAATAAATAAATAAATAAAGACAAAAACAAACTAGGGGGATTGGTTGGCCTCAAAACTTGATAGAGAGGGGAAGCCAGGTGAAATGGTTGGGTGCCCTTGTGTAGTGGTTAAGAGCTACAGCGGAGAATCTCAGGCCAAAGGTGTCATTGAAGAGTACTTTAAATGCGAGAAATGAAGAAATGGAAATATTTGGCTCATGAAAGTAATGTGCCTGTCTGTGCTCATTCTCCAGCTCCCACAAATGTATGACCCATGTTTATAACTTCCCTACTGTAAATATTCTATTTTAGAAAATTTCAAACACTTATACATGTGGAACAGGGAACAGCCATGTCAGCAGAGAGCAGATGATAAATACTCACGCTTGCCTATGGAATTTGAATTTTACTTGGAATAAAAATCCACTGGAGGATTAAATGAAAGGGGTCACGTAGAACAGTTCACAGTATACAAAATTAATTTAGTTGCCATAGATGTTATAGAGTAGAGTTAAGAAGAAGAAACTGCAAGCATAGACAATGTAAGAAGTCGTAAAGCTATTAAGAAAGGATGGATAAGTCAGATTGGGGGATAGCTCAGCCATAGAGGGCCGGCAAGCTGAGCAGAGGGATGTAAATCTGACATCCAGACCCCACACAAAATGCCAGGGGTGCTGGCAGGAGTGTGTAGTTAAAGAGCTGGGGAGTTGGGAACAGGTACACTCACAGGGTCTCTGGCCAGCCGGCCCGGCTTAATTGGCAAGCCCGAGGTCATAATGAGAGAGTCGGTTTCAAAAGAGCCGAAGGGACAGCTCTCCGGAGGAATGACACTGGACGATGGCCTGGTCTTCACACTTAGGCACACATTTTCATTTGCACACACTTGAGCACACACATGTAATAAATAGGTAAGTAAGCACTTGTCCAGTTATGTATCTGGACAGTGACCATTGACAGTTGTTGAAACCACGGCATGAAAGCGCAAAGGAATTCTTTTTTATAACAGCAAAGCTGCTAAAAATAAATTACCATTGCAAACACTGAAAGGGTCGTATGCCTTGTTTCCTGGGATAATAGGAAACAGCCATGAAGTGATCTTGCAAAAATTCAAATCGTTGCTAAGCCAGACAACCTGAGTTTGATCACCAGGACACACATCATAGAAGGAGAGATGTGACATCCGAAACGTGTCAGCTGACCTCTGCATGTGCACCACGACACACACACACACACACACACACACACACACACACACACATTTTTTTAAAAAGAAAATGAACATAGTTCCTGGCATGTTGGTTAGAGGCTTCTGGAGTGCCAATTAGAAGAACATGGACTCCCCTGTGTTAGAATGGAGGTCAGGAAATAACTACAAGGAAACACTACTCTCCTACCACCATGTGTGGCCTGGGGCTCGAACTTAGACTGCTGGGCCTGGCAGCAGGTGCCTTTACCCCATGAGCCCTGTCATGGTCCCTTCTGAATCCATTAAAAAAAAAAACTCTATCAGTCCTATATGAAAACAGGAAAATAAGAACTGTTGATGTAATAATGAAAAAATCACATTAGTACAAGAGCTGCCCAAGAAGTCCCACATATAAAACTGACCACATAGTACATGAAAATGTTATCTCAGTTGAATTTCCCATATGATAAGGATGTTTACAAATATAAAAGAAAGACTATTCAGAAAGCTATTATAAATCACAGTCACATTTTTAGAGGTAAAAAATGCAAGCTACATTTAAAAAATAAAAAGGAATGGCCAATATAAAATAGCCTGTTGTTTAAACAACTGCAGAATTAATGATTTGCAAACAGAAAGACATAGAACTTTCTAAATTAACAAAGTGGAGGCTACAGAAGGCATAATAGGATTGAATGTCTTAAAGCTACTGATAAAGGGGGCCTGCGAGAAACAACCAGAGGAAAGAAATCATATACATAAAATAAGAAAGCGATTTCTAGATGAGCGCATACAGTGTAGAAGGTGTGGGACGGGAGACAGGAGGGGTGTGTGGCAGGTGTCCAGAATGGCCTTGGTTTACACCATGCTAGTCTTTACTAGTCACAAAGAATGGACTCAGTGAAGAGTCCGATTTCTGCCTTATGTTGTAGAACTAGCGCACAACATCAGAAATCACTTTTGTAGTTATACATTTTCAACAGAAGCTATGTAGGAAATCAAAAATGCATCCCACACACCTTACCTAGCCACATCCCAGCCATGCTATGTGGATGCCACACAGGACTGGCTGCCTTCCCCAGGAAAGCTCGTGCCCATGCCTTGTGACTCAGTGCTGCTGCCCGATAGCCTTAGGAAAAGATTAATATCAATAATTGAAAATAAAGATTTTACTGTGTATCCATTCCACCGCACCATAAATAAAGTAAAACAAACTGTAAGTCCAAGCCATGTATGTCTGGACCTGCCTAAAAGGAAAGAAAGCAAAAACAGACATCAGCTTGTCAACCTAAAGCTCCAGATGGAGAGAAAAGTCCCTTACAAGTAACAGCAAAGTGAAAGCAATGGCTGCCACATAAAAGATGAAAAGAAGATCATCACCTTCAGACTCTTACTACAAGAGTTGTGGCCACATGCCTTCTAACAGGAGGAGAACCAACCACACCAGGCAGGAATCCAGCTGTGCCATAAGAACACGTGGAAACATCAATGTAAACTTAACAAAAGATTAATATAATTTAATAAACTATAGTGGCAACTTATTAAAAAACTTTTATTCATATTTTAAAATAGTTCTAAAAGATACATATCTATCAAAGGAAAATGTTGATCACAACTTAGGTCATATAAAATACAGGCACAGAGGTCGATGAGGCTGTGAAAGCTGGCCTCTGGGATCCCTAGACTCTGAGTGAGTTCATAGCTTCCACATCTGGAGACTCAACCAACTGCAGATCCAAGACATTGCAAAGTAATTGAACCTGTACTGGATGTGTCCTTACTCCCTAAAAAGCTTCCTGTAGTAAGTACCCTCACAGCTTACACTGCTAGAAAAAATGTAAGCAACCTAGAGGTGAGGGGAAGTATATAGACCAACATGTGCAGGCCATAAGCAAATGATGTACAATTTTATAAAATGGGTCTAGGCGTGCACAGTTCTGGTACCTGCAAGTGTTTTGGAACCCAACCATCCACAGATTCCAAAGGACACCTGTTTTGTCCTTTTGAGATTCTCTAGCAGAGTGGTGTCATAGCAACTGAAGACGCTATGTGATGAGTTAAACCCTAAGATAGCCACTAGAAGAGTAAAGGTAAGATTGTAAAAATACTTAATGATCTAAAATATTTAAAATATAAAGGGAAATGAATAGACAAGAAAAGCAGAAGCCAAATCGTAAAGATGAGAGTTTTTGAAATCATCTTCTCAATGGTCACTTTGAATATAAAAGATTTAGCCATCTCAACTAAGAAACATAAGTTGCCACATTGGGGGAGAAAAACACACAACCCAACCCTGTGCAGCTTGCAGTAAGTTTGTAATAGGTTAAAAGCAAAAGGATGGGGAAAGATACTTAGTGTTAATGGAACCCAGAAGCAGTCCTGACCAGGCTTAACGGAAGGCACTTCATAATGGCCACAGTGTCCATTCAAGAGATAAATAATAAACATTTATGCAAATAAGCACAGAGCTTCAAACAATGCAAAACCAAATGTGATAGGATCTGCAAGAGGGAGCAGGGAACTCCATATTTTAGATGTCGGTATGACTCTTGTAGGAATCAATATAAACAAATAAGATCAATAAGAAAAGATTTAAGAACAATCTACCAAAGTGGCCTAAGTGGCGTTTAGAGCACACATCTCTCCACCACAGAGAACATATTCTGTTCTGTTGTACACAGAATGTTTACCGAGATAGGACATTTCCCTCCCTGTGGAAAAGACTCAAAATGTTGGCAAATTCAATTTGTCTTGGACATACTGTGACTACAATGAGATCAAGTTAGAACCAAGTCTTCAGGGGGGGAAAAAGCCCCAAGTGTTTGGAAATTAAATCATACAGTTTTCAGTAACTTATTTCAAAGAGCTTGGGCAGTGGCTGGGGCAGGGAGGGGAAGTTAGAAAATATGTTGAATGAAATGGAAAAGAAATCCTATTATTTCAAAATTGGTGGATGTGGCCAAAGCAGTAATAATGCCTAAATTATAAAATTTTCTCCAAACCAGAGGCCAAAGAAAGAGGGACAGACACGCTCCCTCCTCTGAGCTTGCTGGTCCTGTCTCCATAATGCAATTTGACTGTATCTTATGCTATTCAAAGAATTGCTTCTTCAAAGGTTTTCCCCCTTCATCTTTATTAGCTCTCTGAGAGGTCATGCAATGTGTTTTAATCATATTCATCCCCCTCCCTCAACTCCTCCTAGATTCACCCTTGTTTCCTACTCATCCAACTTTCTGCCCTCTTTTTTTTTAAACCATCAAGTCCAATGTATGCTGTTCATATATCCTTGGCTGTGTGACCTTCTACTGTAGTATGGTCAACTTTAAATAAAAAGCTCTCTCTGTCTCTGACTCTGCCTGTCTATCTGTCTCTCTGTCTGTCTCTGTCTCTGTCTCTGTCTGTCTCTTCTCTGTCTCTGTCTGTCTGTCTGTCTGTCTGTCTCTCTCTCTCTCTCTGTGTCTCTCTCTCTTTCTCTCTATCTCTTCTCCCTCCCTCCCTCCCTCCCTCCCTCCCCCTCCCTCCCTCCCTTTCTTGCTCCTTCCTTCTCTTTCCCTCTCTTTCCCAGAAGCTGTCATTTGCCAACACCTCCTTAGCTTGGTCTAAGACTTTGTGCCTACCTCTCCTCTCCACACCGGGATTATGCCTGGCTTGATCTTCAGCAGGGTTTGTGGATGCTATAACAACTTCTATGGACTTGCACGTGCAATTGCCCTTCTGTCTGAGAAGCATTGTGTCCTTGCAGTCATTCACCATCTCTGCCTCTTACAATCTTTCTTGTTCTGGAATGATCCCTGAGCCTTGGAAGGTAGAAGTGTGACGTAGATGGTCCATCTGAGAACGGACATACTGCAATAGAAGCTGCTCGGGTGACAATTAAGAGACCTATAGATGGACAGGTATAACAGCAAGCTAATAGGAGTTGGTTTAACACTGTACATCTCTTTAGCAGAGTTATAATAGCAGGTTCTCCTCTGGTGCCTATATGGCCAGTCTAGCTAGAGATTCTTACCCTGATAATAATGCCAGGTTTCTCTCCTGTGTTGGGTCTTAAGTCCAAGCAGAAAGTAGTTGGTTACTCCCCCAGTGTTTGTGCCAACATTGTACCAATGTGCGTGCCTCGCCAGGCCAATCGTTACTGTGGCTCCCAGGTTTCACGTCTGAGTGAATGACGTTTAGTGTTCTCCTGCAGTAGTGCGGAGAGCAGTTTCCAATCTGGGAGAGCTAGTCAGTAAGGATGAAGCTTCCAGAAGAGTACCAGCTTGATTTCTCCATGTTCTGTGGCACAAATGCTTGGCATCTTCAGCAATAGGGTTTTGGTGAGTGCCTGAGAACACTGCAGTACCCTGTAATGTTTGAAGACACCGAAGGGGTCTCACCGGCCAGTTAGTCTAAAAGATGTAACCCATTTCCTGACATTGGGCTTTTAGTTAGCCTATGGTAGGTTACTATGTATGACATTAGCACCACATCATAGGGTAACTTCATTTTAACTCTTTATTGTTGCGTATGCATATATTTTAGGGATCCTCTTTAAAGCATTTTTAATGTTGTCTATCTCTCCCTGTATTTCCTCATTCACCCTGCCCTCTTATCCCCAAGCCTAGTTTAACCCTTTCTATTCTGTTATTCCCCTTAACCCTTTATGCCACTGAGTTTTCCTTAGTCCTTTGAAAGGTCTCAAACCCTGACCCTGACCGTTTAACGAAGTCCTGACATCTGTGGTATTCCAAATGAAACTCATATCTAAAGATTCAAAGCTAGCATCCACAGATGAAGGAGACTGGCCAGCCTTCGTCTTTCTGGGTCTGGGTTGCCTCACACAGAATGAATGTTTCCAGCCCCATCCATTTACCTGTAAATTTCACTATTTCCTTTTTCTTAACAACTCAATAATACACCATTGTGTACATCTAGTACATTTTCATTATCCATTCATCAACTGATATATCAGCTATACATCTTACAGAGAGGTATACATCTGCTGGAATATACAAAGGACTCCAAAAAACTCCCAAAGGGTATTGAAGCCCTGCTGGTAACCATGAAATTCACTTACTTGGAAACAGCATCTTCACAGAAGGTAAAGAGATGGTTATTAGGGTGGACATTATCTAATGTTCATGCGAGATGAAGAAATTTGAATAAGAGTAGACACACATCCACAAGCAAGACACAGAGGCTCTCTACCTGCAAGCCAGGGGAAAGGGGTGATGTAAGTTACCAGAAGCTAGAAGACAAGTCCAGACAGTTAGAGGCACCAATCAAGCCTGGGCCTCAGGTCAATACAGGATTTCTAGCGCCAGAATTGAGAGAGAGTACATTTCTGTTGTTTTACGATCCTACTCTATGGGGTTGGTATGGCAATGCTAAGGAAGGCATTCTTCTGGTCAGGTTTAAATGACTAATCTCTAGCTTTATGCCAGCATTCCCACAATCCATTTCACCACCTTGGGGTTCAGTACTGACTCGTGGGCAGATTCTGTCTCCATGGCTCCAAGCTCTCCCCTGCCTCCCCATCCCTAGTGATGTAGTGCCTTCCAGCCATGAGCCCATTTGCTTCCATGTCCCTTTATACTTTTCTAGCTCTCTAATATTCATCTACTAGATTCCATGTTTTCAATTCGTTCTGTCAAAGTAGCCAGAATTTTGTTTGTTTGTTTGTTTGTTTTTCTGAAAAGAAAGCTGACTGGAGCAGATCATATAACTCAGTGGTAGAGTGCTTGGTTACCATGGGAGAGGCATCTCGTTTAGAGTACAAACATCAAAGATTCTCTACAACCTGGAACCTGGATACTTCATGATGATGTCACCATTCTTGTCATTTTCTGTCACTCACTGCATTCACTGTTGACAGCTGAGCCTCCTTGCACAAGGTGGCTTTCCTGTTCCTTATGCTCTGCATGCACAGGGCCTACTGCCTTCGTCTTTGTAATGGTCTTTCCTTTCAAGCCCTGTGCCTTCCTTCCTCATTGTCTCTTCTCTCTGTGTCACTCATGGGCATCTGACACAACCTCTAGCTAGACGCTATCTCCCTCCCCCATTAGAGGACATTTCATGGGAGTTTTAAGCACCTTTGTCTCCAGTGCCCAGAGCAGAGTCTGGCACACCAGTACTGATTTAAACACAGGAGGGGGTGCACTGGCACATATGCCAATGGACGTCATGGTGCATGTGTGAATATCGGAGGACAAGTTGTGAGGCTTGGTTATTTCCTTCCGTCTTTCAGGTCACCAGGGATCAAACTCAAATTATCAGGCTTGGGATGAGTAACATCTTGCTGGCCCAGATACTAACCTTAACAAAGAAAGCTGAATAACCAGGGATAGAAAAATCCACCCAGTTACCCTGCAGGTTGCTACCCCTGAACTAACGACCAGTCGGTAACTGTTACATATTATGTGGCCTTGCTCTCCCTCTGTGGAGTCACACTGTAGTCCGTCACTTAATTTGAAATGACAAGGTCTAAAATTCTTTATGATAGGTGTACACTCAAACGTTTGTTTCCTCCTGTTGGCAATTAAAAGATTTTTTTAAAAAATGTATTCAAAACCTTCAGAAAGTATCAACTCAAGAAAGATGGACAGTAGGTAAGGTTTATTGAGAGCTGGTCACAGTGACATCAGACCAAATTGGACTCAGCTGGGGTGATCAGAAAGAGACCGATCTAATTCCTGGGTCTGGTCCTTACAGCTCGTGCACACATGATAACGTTCCTTATGGTTCCCAATAATGCACGCATGAAAATAAGTGCAGAATGTACACGCTTCTTAAACAAGGCATAATGGCTGAAAAACAGTCCTTCTGATTTTTGTCCAGGTGTGCGAACGGCTCTGCTCCCCTGTTGCAGCCTCTGAGGAGGCATTCTGAGGAAGCACCCCAGTGCTGACCCTTGGTTCCTAAGCAATCAGAAGGCTGATACAGTAAAGTTCTTCATCTGACTTCCGGAGGGAAAAATCCAAAGTTAGTCCACCTGTGAAACATGAGTCAGGCATTATTTAGAAATCCTATCAGTGACACAAGGAATAAGCTCAGTTATCCCATAAGGGACACGACTACTTGCCTTTTATGAAGAATTGTGCACAGGTCATTTACAGCTGCATGTGTCAAGACAGAACAAGAGATGCGATGTAGCTCAGCTGGTAGGGTGCTTGCACATATAAAGCCTGGGGGTGTTTTTACATTTTTATTTATTCTTCTCTTAAACCATCCATCCTGACTGTAGCTTCCCCGCCTGCCACTCCTTCTCCTCTCTGTCAGATCCTCCCCTTTTGTCCCCCACTCTCCACCCCTGTGGTCCCAGGAAAAGAGAGTAGGCACAGCAGAATACAATAAGATCAGGCACAAACCCTCAGTTCAAGGCTAGGCTAGGTTAGGCAACCCAGTAGGAGGAAAAGGGTCCCAAGAACAGGCAAAAGAGTCAGAGACACCCTAACTCTCACTGTCAGGAGTCCTCCAAAATTCCAAGCCAACAGACAGACATCACGTATATGCAGAGGACTTAATGCAGACCCATACAGGCTTTGTGGTTGCTGCTTCAAGCTCCTGTGAGCCTTTATGAAGCCTCCTTAGTTGATTTCTCAGATCATGCTTCCTGGTTTCCTTGACCCTCTGACTCTCACAATTCCTCCTCCCCCTTTTCCTCATTTTCCATGGGTTCCCTGAACTCCCAAGCTTTGAGGGGAGGGACGCAGTGGAGACCCTTCAACAACACGGGCGCTCTCTCTCTCTCTCTCTCTCTCCCTAATGATTCTGCTCCCATCAGCTGCCTGAGGCAGGCTCTCTGATGATGACTGGACTAGGCACTGACCTATGATTATAGCAGAACATTGTTAGGAACCATTTCATCGATTTTTTTTTCCCCAGTCGTGTTTGATTCTACACTAGGTCTCAGGAAGTCCTGGGATTTTATTCTGAGAACTACCTCAAGCAGGCATGATGGTCCTTGCTTGTAATCCTAACACTAGAGAGGTGTACTCAGCATGGTCAGCAGTTCACGGTCATCCTTGAAGTATGAGGCCGGCCTAAGATGCCTGTGACTTTGTCCCAAGATGAAAAGAAGGAAATTAGCATGTTGCCTTTAGATGGTTTATAAATGCTCTGCATCTTTACATTTAGGATCATAGCTTATAACAGAAACATCATTTTGTAAAATCCGGTATTAATTGACTTCAGGTGGCCATAGTCTAGAAGTGCTCAGCACAGGAAGGCCTGCCCCAACATTATTTTTTAAACTGTATTATAATTTATTCAGATTACATCCCCATTGTTATCCCCTGGCTTGTATCTTCCCTTTCCCACCTTCCCCCTGCCCCCCCACCTCCTCTGCCCTATTCTCCTCCCCTAGACCTCTGACAGAAAGGGACCTCCTCTCCCACCATATGACCACAGCCTATCAGGTCTCATCCTGATAGGATAGCCTGCTTCCTCTTCCTCTGTGTGTCTGCCTCTTAAGAGTAGGAACTTGAACAACTGTGATACAATTTTAGAAGAATATTCATTTTAGGGAGAGACATTAAACTCGAATTTGGGAATAAAGCCTTAAAGACGCCATAGAAGGAGTTCTGGGATCTGAATTATGTGGGATTATGCCAGTGGCTTGGTCGCCATAGAACTCCTCAAGAGAGAGCTTTTAACGTCTTAAACTCTGTAGTGTGATTTATTTGATAGCCAAAGATTTCTAAGCAGGGGGAATGTTAGATAAACCACATGGGAAGCAAAGCAGTTGTCACAGTAACTTGTACACAGTAGGACATGACAGTCCACCAAAGAAGTGTTAGGTTTGTCTCCAGGGCTAGGCCAATCATCTCAGCCGACTTTTAGGTTTAGTCTAACAGGTCACTTCTGTTGCTTAAAAAAAAAAAAAAAATGCTAACTTCACACATTAAAATGTAATTCAGAATCCAGGGACTGAAAGGAACAAGGCTCACCAAGCCTAACGGCACCACTTTAAAAGCAATTAGGTATCAGCCTCAACCACCACCAACTTTCACAGGAGCCTGGTGAAATCTGTGTCCAAATATGGTGAACACTGCTCTATTGCCAAAATGGGAAAAACAGCCTTATCATCCCCCCCCCCACCATCAAAAGCCATCCACTAGGAATCAGCTTCCCCCTTAAGTTCCCAAATAGACAAAAAAGCACATTTCGTGTTCTACGCCTGGAAGGCTTGTCCCAGTGCTATCTTGTGGGGCTCCAGGAAACGTGAACTCTCAGCTCTTGATAACTTCGACACCTTCCTAGAAACACTCTAGGCAGAACTTGTCCAGTTAGGGGAGCGGTAAACGTATTTGTACCTATGTGGGGCTTGTGCTTCTGCACCTCACACTGCAGACTAAATTCTTCTTCCTCTTCTGTATTTGCATGCCAGAAAGTTGGTGCAGGAGGGGTGTGCATGCATGTACTTTATAAATGCACACAACACAGCTCGCTGGGGATGGATACAGGTGTGTCCCAGACGACTTCGTCTGGGTTACAGGTGGCCCCTCCAGGCCCTCCTGCCTACGTCCAGCTGCTCTGCCATACACAACCCTAGTAAGCACACAAGTGTCTTCTCAGTGTCACTGCAGTAGTTCCAGGAACTTCAGCACGGACCTGTGGGTGGCCCCTTTCAGACGTCTCCAAACCACCTCAGCCTACACAAAATCCTGTAGCCTCTGGGTTCTCTCTGTCTCTAAAGCTCGAGGCTCACTGGAGACCAGCAGCATTTGTCCATGCCAGAGGGGCAAAGGCACCCACAAGCTCCCAAGGACCGGTTCCAACTCCCAGAGTCCATTCCTCCCCTAGCTAGGGAACCAGACCCGGACCAGCGTGGGCAAAGCCAGAGAAAGATCTCTCCCTTTTCACCTTGCGTGGTCCCCTCTTACTCACACAGTCTGGGAGCCTCAGCCCAGTCTCCTTGAGTGGCAGCAAAGTCCCCTGGGCACTTTCACCCCAGGCTGGGCATCGCGGCTATGCCACCCCTACCACCCCCGCGCCGTGGCGTTCCAGATTCCGAGCCTCAGACGCTGGCTCCGAGGGCTCTCCCGCCTCCCCCCCACCCCGACTTCCCCGTCCTCCTCCGCCTCCGCCCCCATCGCAGCCCGAGGCCACCCTGGGCTAGGGCAAGCTCTAGCTCCCGGGCGGCCCCCTCCTCTCTTCCCCTCCCCGGGCGGGGCCGTGCGAGCAGCGGTGACGTCAAGGGGCGCGCGGTGGCAGCACCTCCCCGCGCGCTAGTTAAAAAGAAGAAGAAAAGAGGGAACGAAACATGAGAGGCTGTGTGAGAAGCTGCAGCCGCCGGCAGAGGAGACCTCAGCATCCTCGGGAGCCCAGCGCCGGCCCTGCCTCCTCCCGGCCCGCCGCCACCGCCGCCCTTTCAGTTCCTGCTACTGTCTCACTTAAACAACTCCCATTTAGCGGACAAGCGAAGTTCTATGACTGTCTTCTCCTTTCCTTCCTCCTCCTCTTCCAACTCCTTCTCCTCCCATTTCCCAGAGGCTGCGGAAAGCCCCTAACCCAACTGACGCTGGCAAGACTGCTAACAGTGTCATCTGCGCTTTATCTCGCTGCTCCGGCTGCCCTAAGGCAAAGTTGCATAGCTTTACATCTTTTTTCCCCCTCCACCTCCCTCAGCCTCAGGAGCGTCCCGCCGCCCCGCAGCACTCTCCTGGAGCTGTGCCCTAGTGCCCCTGCTGGGCAGTGGCCTTTTTCCCCTCATCCTCCCGCGTCCTGCCCCTGCTGCTCCGGGCAGACGATGCTGAAGATGCTCTCCTTTAAGCTGCTACTGTTAGCCGTGGCTCTGGGCTTCTTTGAAGGAGACGCCAAGTTTGGGGAAAGGAGCGAAGGGAGCGGAGCGAGGAGGAGAAGGTGCCTGAATGGGAACCCCCCAAAGCGCCTGAAAAGGAGAGACAGGCGGATGATGTCCCAGTTGGAGCTGCTGAGTGGAGAGATCCTGTGTGGTGGCTTCTACCCACGAGTATCCTGCTGCCTGCAGAGTGACAGCCCTGGACTGGGGCGTCTGGAGAACAAGGTAGGCGCTCCCCAGCCTCGCAGATGTGCCTTGCTGTTGCAATGCCAATTGCAACAAGTGAGGCCAAATTTATTTGGGTGTTTCTGATAACTTTTCTAAGGTTTTGGGTGCCTTCTCAAAGGTGTGCAGATGGCTCTTGATCCCCTGGAGTCTGTTGTGAGGACACTGATCAAACTTGCCTATCTATATAGAGAGACGTTTCTGTGGTACCTGCGTCCTGGGCTGGTTTAAAAAATTTTAAACAATCGGTGCTTTGGATAAATGGAGCACTTGCTGAGGTGGAACTGTAAATTTAGGGTGGCTGTGGTTTCCAGTTTTTTTTTTTTTCTGGGGTTAAAAATTATTTGCTCAGTTTTCTCCACGTGCTCCCACTCGTAAGCGGGTTGAATTCTAAAGGCTGTCGAGGCACTGTTAGTGTACGGTCCCAATCCCTGGCTGGAGGGTCTAGCTTGCATGACAATGGTTAAACCAGGGTCAAGGGAACTCCTGGTACGTTTAGAACTCAGAGGTTTTGCAGAAGCCTCTCACTAGGTGGTGGTTTCTCTTTCTTGTTCTAACATTATAAATCCAGGTTTTCACCCGTACTGCACTGTGTAGAAGGACCTTGTCTAGAAAGTGATGACATATGCACTTCCCACGCGCTGATTAGTTTAGTCAAAAAGAGAAGGGTCTGCCCAGTGCAAGATGTCGTTGGTCTTGATTCTCCATCAGACTTTTTTTTACAAGGGATGCTGTGCTGTGTGTTGCTGTGGGACCCTGTCATTAACCGTCACTGCCGCGGGCTAGAGGGAGGGGGCAATCAGGTGTCTCTACTCCCCTCCCCCCTTTGCCCATTTAAGGTTTAATTAAGAATTCCTCTGTTATTACCCCGCAGTTGTCAAGGTCTCTAGGAAAACTTGTGCTCCACTCTTGCTGTCCCAGGCATTAAAAAAAAAAAAAAAAAAAAAAAAAAAAAAAGCCCAGGCTGAATCTAATTTTTATGCTCAGTTCACGGTAGATTTCACCCTATTATCATGTAAACAGCTCCTGCGAATCAACATATGTGTCTGGGTGGTACCTCTCACTTTGTTTTGTAACAAAAAGCCATATTGCATCATTTAATTTGCTCAAGTCATGCAAATAGGAAAAAAATCAATAGGACAAAAAGGGGTCGACTTATCCTCCTCCCCACTAAACTGCTGCCCACACACAGCGTCCTGTTGCTTATGGCCAAAGAATAACAACACCACCATTGTATTTGTTAGTTGGTTCACTAATGGGTGAAACTAGAGAACATCATTCTCTTTCAGGCTCCAGCTCTGTCCAAATGTTCATGCCTTTTGAGGGAGCGTTTGTCCAACTCATTCTGTTCCCAGATGAGTGAGAGCTGTCTTGCTGCTGCTGCGGGGTTTCAGCTGCAGCTCCTCGCTTTTTATTCTTACCATATGCAGCAGTCGCCTGAGATGGGGGCAACAGATATTCCAGCATTTTATTCACAACAATGTCACGGAAGCCCCAGCCTCCTAATTGAATGAAGCTACAGAAAAGCAGCTCAGTCTGAGCATCTTAAAGGCTTCTCCAGGAGTCGTTACCCCCCCCCCCCAAGCGGGGGGGGGGGGGGGGGGGAGGACTCAGAGAAAGGTGTAGAAATATTTTACTCACTGTCAAGTGTCCCCGTGTGTGGCTTATGTTGAATATAACAAGGGTCCAGAGACCCCTGCAGTTCTGACCTCTTCTAGGAACCTGCGCTGGGCAAACTGTTCTTAACCAACCTCAGTGGGGAGAAGGGACAAGGATGCAGATTGAGGGGAGATTATAACCCTTAAGGGAGGTTACATGACCAAAAAATTTAAAAAAAATTTTTTTTTTAAATTAAGGGTTATATGACCAAAAAATAAAAAAAAAAAATTAAGGGTTACATGACCAAATTTTTTTTTTTTTAATTAAGGAAAATACTTACTTAGGAAAGGTCTGCCCTACTAGCTAAGCAAGCTCAGTCTAAACTCTTTCAGTCCTCACCAAACTCCCACTTGTTTGGGAAATGTGTGAACCAAGTTGTATTCAGCAGGCTGTGCTGCTCTGTTGCAAATGGTTTATAAACAATACTCAAATTGTTCAAGGCAGAGATTCGGTACAGCCATGCCCATGTCTACTTGACCTACGTTCTCAAATCCTAATAAGTTTTAGAAACACATTATTTTATAAGAAACATCAATGTTTCCCTTTTCCCCATAAGCCTTCCTGGATTATATGTTAGGATATTATTTTATAAGAGAGATAGATGGTGGCTATTTGAGTTGTTTATTGTTGTTGTTTACTAAAAAAAAAATTCCCAGAAATTTTTTTCTCATTTCTTCAACTTTTCAAGAAAAGTACTGCAGTAGCTTTTTCTCAGGGTAGAAATTTCTAAGACAAATAGACAGCGAGAAACTAGTCAGAAGACTGACCATGCTCAGATAAACAGTTTAATGCAGTTGCGAGGCTGAGGAACTTCACTTTCTCAGACTCCATGCTGTGTTCTTACGATTGAGCTCCTTGGAGGTTTTGATAATCTTATGTAATACAAGGAGATTCCTATCTATGATAGCACATAAGAGATGCCAAAATGTAGTCGGGTATGTTGTCTAAGCAGAACTGCTGCGGATCCTAAGTACAGCATGCTAAAAGGATCTAATTCTCATTAGCCAAATTAAATCTACAACCCGCTGAAATACTCTCATTTCTAAAAGTTAGCTTGAGTCACAGAGGCTCTCTCTTCCCTCTTCTCTCTCTTCTCTCTCTCTCTCTCTCTCTCTCTCTCTCTCTCTCTCTCTCTCTCTCTGTGGTTTCACAGCCAAAGCTGTCAAGGAATGGGTGAAAAGTAATTGTTTTCAAGTGTGCCCTTTTACAATCATTTGTTTGCTCTGGCTCTTGCAAGGACAAAGGCTATTGTTGGACACATCCAACTAAACAAATAACTCATCCTGGGTCCCTTTAACAGCTGCCTTAGTACAATGATCTATTTACATATTAGCCTAAAATTGAAACTGAACTCTTTAATGACATAACCCAGCACTATAGTCCAGAGGCGCGTGTGTTCTGCCCAACAGCTGAACAGTCTTAGAGGCATATGATTTTTTTTTAGAAATAGCTTTTCTGTGGACCAAGTGATCTTAAGGCGACATCTTAATATACTGTCATGTATTTTTTTTCTTCTTATCCCTTCATGGAATCCACGTGGGTACCTCTTTGCATTCTTTGTGTAGTTACTTGATGAATAAAGAGAGTGGGGGGGGGGCTTCTCTGCCACTTATTTCTCTGTTGATGAGCCATAGCTCTGGGCTTTCTTCCTCATCCTAGCACTTATCTTACCTTTCTTCCATAGATGTCACTTTCACGTGGCTAAAGATTAAAGGATGAACTGCCAAATGTCACAGATTAGTCAGCCACAGCCTCCGTCCTTCCTAGGCTGGCTGTGACCATGTTTACAAGTTGTACACGATTTCCAGAGTGTATTTAGCTAAACCGCTCTAACTCGATGACTTTGTATTTGGCTTTTAAAAGCTGAAACAGGAAATTAATTTAAATTTCTTCTCGAGATTCGTGGCAATGCCAGGCATAAAGTTAAGAACTGGTGTGCCTGACACAGACATGTTGAAGGAGAGAAACAAAGAAAAGAAGGAACTATCACTGCCCCCCCACACACACACACCAGTACTCATCTGTCTAAACCAGTGTTGTTGCTTGAGCTGAGTCAGTTTAATTGACTTCGGTAACACTATTGGTTCATTGAAACCAAAGCCAGAATGATGGCTCTATCTTCAAAAAGGTGTTTATACTGCAGACCTCACACAGAGTAAAATGTTACCATCCTGCCCGGCCGGAAGAGTGTCAAACCTTAACAAGAATAATATTCTACTTGATTTCAGATAATTTATTGAACCCTATTTGTGAAACTCTTGATGAGGGATCCTGTGGACAGGACACATTCCAAAAATTGTAAAAGACAAAATTCTTTAGACACTAAAAGCAAGCTCTTCCTGATGAGCAGCTGGAAGGGTACGTGGGATCATTCTGTGTCAGCTATTAAAAAAAAATGGAAGTACAGATAGTCTCCATAAAAAGCAAAGGTAATTGCAGCCCAGTTTTTAGGCAGAGGAAGAGGTGACTTCAGCCTCTTGTAGTTGTTCAGTTCACCGAGGGCTGCTATATGCGAAATCAACAGAACCAAGCTGTACACCATTCATATTGAATAGATCTGGTGAGGTCTCCAGGCTAGACAATAAAAGACCTTGAAAACATTCTTGGAATGCAAATTCTAAGTGTCTGGTGTATGTTTTCTTTTACAAAACTTGGACCATTTAAGTAATTGCCACTTAAACAAATTGATTAAAAAAAAATAAAATGTGACTGCAACTATGATTAATAACTTCTCCATACGCTAAGTCGTTATAATATATGCATGCTTCCTGTGAACTAGGTCTGCCCCTTTCTACCGCCGAACACTCGGTGCAGTTTGTTTTTAGCTCACCTTGTCCTTTAGATCTGGGTTTGTTATGACCCTTGTGGGGTTATAATCCAGAAAAGCAGATGCTATACACTGTGTATTCAAATTAGCTTGACTTGCAAAAGAAATACTTGGTTTAAAGAACTAAGCAATTCTCTAGTCTCTCCAACTTTTAATCTGAATGCACTGTTCTAGAGAAATACTTAAAGTGGAAGCCTACATGAAAAGGTAACAACATCCGCACATGCTATGGCACTTCCTGTGTGTGGAGGAGCGATAGTGATTGGTTAAGACAGTACTGATTTTATTTCTCAGATATTATGATGACACTCTCTCCTACGCTTATTGAAGGGCTGCTCAAATCAGGTTTACAAGCGAAGACTGGTACTAAGACCTATTCTACCTACACGTTATTAACTCAAGAAATCACCAGGTGCTCCAAATTGACCTTAGTGAAATAAAGGACATATCATTGTAATAATAATAATAATAATAATAATAATAATAATAATAATAATAATAATGACAAGAGTATTCTTTTTCACTAAAATTTACTACCCACTGTACAAAAGCACTTTCATTAAACTCTGTGTTTATTCATGCATATAAAACACCTAAGGAGCTAGCTAGAAAGTTTTTCCTGGCTAAGATATAATGAACATTAAAAATGGGTCTTAAGCCCATTTGGTTCAGTTTTGGGTATTTTTACAGAGCAGGAAAGACAGTGCCTGGTACCATTTGCATACTGGGGACAAGTAGAAATTTACCAAAGTGCTACTTAAGTACAGTTTTGAAATTGTATTAGGGGCTTTAGGAATTAAATAGGTTTTTCACCCATGACACAAATAAGTCTTTAAATTACACTTTGGACACAGTTGGATAAAGGTATATAATTTTAAAGGTAAATATGATTCAATATATGCTCTGGGCCAGAGTAAGTGGATCAAACATTCAACAGTCTATAAACGTCTTAATTTTAACAGCAGAAGGACGGATTCACACACTTGGATTTGCAAAGGCAAGAAGCAATTCTCTGTGTCCTTTTCTGACCTTTGTCTCCCCACCCTGGCCTCTAAGATAACGTATGTCCTTTTGAAAGACTCTATATTGTGGCATAGTCATTCTTTTTTCTTTCTTTCTTTTTTTCTTTCTTTCTTTTTTTTTCCCCCTGAATCAGACTTTTCTACTCACATGATTGAAAGGGGGCAGAGAACATGACAAAACTCATTTTTCTCCTGACTAACAGGCTGTGTTTCTGATTTGTGGCTTTCAGCTCTTCTCTGCCACCAACAACACAGACTGTGGCATGTTACTGGCAGAGATCAAATGTGCACCTTGCTCTCCACATTCCCGGACTCTGTTCGGCTCACCTCAGAGAGATGTCCTGGATGGGGACCTAGAGCTTCCGCTCCTCTGCAAGGACTATTGCAAGGAATTGTTTTATACCTGTCGCGGCCATATTCCAGGTGAGCAAAACAAAACAAGACAACAGAAAACAAACAAAAACCTGCATACGTTAAAACATTGCCAAACGTCCTTACAAGATAGCTGCTCTAAAATGTTCCTTTGCAAGAGGTGTAAATTCTGCTATACCTTCCTACTGTACTTCATAATTAACTTTTTAAAGTTCATATGTTTTATTGCCTTGGGAGAGAGCAGTACAGTTTGACAAACAACTACACTAACTTTGTTCTAATGGTTTAAGTTTCTTATTAAGATACAAAGACAAATAATAAACTTCTTGCACATTGGATTATCAGTATAACTTTATACATGCTGGGTTATTATCAATAAAACCATCTTTTCTTTTCTCCCCTCCCCCTCTGAATTACACCCCCAGCACCAATAGACATTTTTCGTTTGAACCCTTTTACCAATATGAAGGCCACTGCTTCTAATACACAGCTGACAGGGGACAAGAGAACACCCACTGGGTTTGCAGGTATTTCTTTAGGTAATGTGTGATGAGGAATTCCCAAAAGGGACATCTAACCAATCATTTTCACATACAAAGACTGATGCCTTAGAAACACAATGGAATGGGTTGAACAGCGAAGTCCTGTTGTCTGAACAGAGCAGAGAAACTGAGTCCCAGGAGACAGCTCCTGCTTTAATCAAAGTCGTATGAGAAGAGGATAGAATCGCTGTGGAAGCTCTTCTTTCCAGGGTGTCTCAAAGACACCTGGTCACCATCACATTTCAGACCCTAGTAATAAACATGGGCATCATCAAAAGTTATAGCCTGGGTTGGGGGGGAGGGAGGCATAGCTCAGTTGTTGAAGTACCTGCCTCAGGAGCATGAGGGTCTGAGTTCAGATCCTCAGCACCCATGTTTAAAAAAATAAAAGCAGGTATAGCCACCCACATGGGTAGTATCCTAGGGCAAGGACACACAGAGACAGGCAGACCCTGGGAGCTTGGCAGGGAATCAGGGTCTATACAGTTCAGTGAGATGGAGAAGGATTGAGGAAGATGCCCAAGATTAACCTCTGCTACACACACAGGCATGCACACCTTTATAAATTGTGTAGTTGTCATTTTAATTAGGAGGGTGAACATGAAGGAAAAACATAACTTACCAAGACAGATTCTTAGCCCAAGTTCATATACAAATCATTCTAGTAAACCTTTTATAAAACTGAAAGGTTGGGCTGGAGAGATAGCTCAGTGGTTAAGAGCACCGCCTGCTCTTCCAGAGGTCCTCAGTTCAATTCCCAGCAACCACATGGTGGCTCACAACCATCTATAATGTGATCTGATACCCTCTTTTGCAGATAAAGCATTCATATGAAATAAATAAAATAAATGTTAAAAAACACTGAATGGCATTTAAAAACAGGTAAGCCTTAAGTACAGTAGGATGTGACTCTGATGATTCTGTGATAGTGATATATATATATTTTTTTCTGACCCAGAAAAATGTAGATGAAAAAATTTTAAAGAATTCTCATAAGTAATAAACACTTTAGGTTTGTTTACTCCCTCTGCATATAATGTGACGTGTACCTAAACCCATTTGGATGTGAAAATATTATTGTTTTTATAAACTGTAGCCATGTTCCTAACTTTCCTTAAACTAGCAGTCACCCACCCCCTACCCCCCTACACCCCGACCCCAGCGCCTTTATCACATTCCTCACCACAAAGTGGAACCGCTCACAGTAGCCTCAGTGGCCCACAGAGAAGTGATAACAGATTGGAAAGCAAGGGGCTTTGCTGCAGACTTCCTGCCTTTACAACCATTAGCTGAAAGTGATACCAGCACTTGGCATCTTTGTTTAACGCAACCCGCTAGATTCACAGACTCCTCCATGGTGGTCTTTATACAGTCGAAGTTATTTCAGTGTCCAAAATAACAAAACAAGATTACAAGATCAACTGAGACAGAGAGAGAGAGAGAGAGAGAGAGAGAGAGAGAGAGAGAGAGACTAGCAAATAGCCCTGAGCCCAAACTGCAAGTGCAATGCTTCCCAGATCAACATGTGTGGTGATGAATGACAAATTTATTTTTCTACAAAGTTTGTGTATATGTAAAACTGCTGAAGTGCATCACGATGTCAAGTGCTCTTCATGGCCACCCAGGCTGCCTGGAAAGATAACCACACCAAGGCTGAAGGCTGCACTCCAGAGGTGGAAAGAACACTGCGGTGCTGCCTGGAGACCCAGGGAGACCTTAGCAGCAAGCTGAAGGGACTACAGTTTTTCCCTAGGGCACATGCTGAGAATAATTTTAAATACTTGTCCCCGAAGTGAGCTGTAATAACACACCCTTTGTGGCTTTTGGCTTCATTGATTTATTAGCCAGTCAGAGCCCCGGCAGTAGGTGAGCATTTCCTAAGGTGTGAGGAGCAAAGCAGGGTCCTCCATTCAGCCTCCAGCACAGAGTGTGTTTAGACCCCTGCAACACTGGAGGTTTAGAAGTGATTACAAGAACAACTGTGTAACCATTTCACCTGCCGTCTCTCAGTAATTCAAACCCATGGGAAAGAGCTACATTGAGATTGTGCTTTATAGGAAAGTTGGTCAGTGTATCTCAACCGCTCCTACCCACGTCCTCTTCTTTCTATAAATCAAAACCCTGAAGAGGAAGCAAGCCTAATGAATGTGTTTTGTAAAAAAAAAAAAAGAAGAAGAAGAAGAAGAAGAAGAAGAAGAAGAAGAAGAAGAAGAAGAAGAAGAAGAAGAAGAAGAAGTAAAATTCTGAATGGGATCATAAGAAAGTAATTTCAGAGCTGTCTTTCCTTGTCCTATGTTACTCAAGACACAAGAAACTTCATCATCTTGGCTTAAAGAAAGCATGACCACTTTAGAATATACTTAGAAACTGAAAGGAAGCTCATTCTAGATATTTACATTCACAAACAATCAGGATCTACTGGTTTGCCAAAAATCAGGAAACAGATCCAAAAGCAGTAAAATTGAGTATATGCTAGATTGTTAATCAAAAATGGTCACCATTTGTGGACCTTCTAAGAGAAAGGTAATTTCCTAAAATTTCTCTCATGCCAGAATTGCTCACCCCATAGGCTTTTGTTTGTTTTTTGTTTTTTGGGTTTGGGGGTTTTTTTGTTTTGTTTTGTTTTGTTTTGTTTTTGGCCTGAGTGAGCAGAGTCGATATTTGGCATTCCCTAAATTTGGTATAACACGCTCTGAGAAAGGCAATAGAGACACTCATTGGCATTGCTGTAGTCTTTCACCTATTTTCGTAATGATTTTTATCACTGCTAGACAGTCACGTCCCAGCAGTAGGTTCCAGTCGTGTGAAAGGTCTGCACCCAATTAGTTCGATTGGTTTAATCCTGTGGCTAATGAGGCCAAGGTCAAGGGTCTGAGTCCATTGCGTTTCTCCAGCTCTGACTCCATCAGACACCTGACACATGTGTGTTGTTAGTCCCAGGGAGAAAAGGCTGGAGGGACGGGATGGAGTCATCGAATGCTTTCCTCCCAGGGCTCAGCAGTTCTTCCCCTCTTCAGCATCATGAGGGATGAACACAGGGGGCAAATATAACTCCTCTAGAATCCGTACTGAGAAATAAACTACAAGACATAATACACTCTGGGGAGCATTTATTTTCCAGGCTAATATTTTTATGGGTGCAATGCGGGATAGCAGGGCTGGATTCACCATCTTGGAAAATGGCTGCAGACCCTGAATACTTGATAAGTAGCCAAGAGTTTAACAAATTCAGCTACAGGAACACTCGAGGTATCTCTGCGTGTATAGACCTGACCATAGTGTGGTGATCCAGTCGGAGCTAAACACATACCTCCAGTAAAGGGCTCTTCAGTGAATTCTTACAAAGGTGTGTGCTTAGCCAAGAGTCAGTACATCTGGTACCCAATGGTTATGGAGATACATTCTCCCTCAGGGTGAGCATATTCTATTTGGAAATGAGTTCCCATGTCCATAGTTTCATTCTTTCATTTCCTCTCAAAATGCTACTAGTTTGTAGATACACCAATTGCTTCTCAAGCGAAACTTGAATTTTCTTTTCCTTCTTTTTACTCAAATTGACCTGTTTTTTGTTTGTTTGTTTGTTTGTTTTGTTTTGTTGTTGTTTGGGTTTTTTCATTTGTTTATTGCACTTTTAGTTTTCAGCTGGGTGCTTAGCCCCTGACTTGAAGAATGAGAAAGTTATCTTTTGTACTAAATTTCCAAAGGTGAATAAATTCTACGTTCCTTTCTGTATCTGATACGAGCAGATTTTCAAAGGAAGAAAAAATCCTCCTTGCCCCTCCTGAGGAGCATCCTCTGACTGTCGGTCCTTTCTTTTCATACCATGCATATCTGTGTGCACACACCCCTGAGGGCACACACAGCACCCCGCATGCCTGTCTGCATAGGGTCTGTCTGCACACACCCCTGAGGGCACACACAGCACCCCGCATGCCTGTGTGCACAGGCTCCTAAGGCCACTCACTTTTTCTAGCCTTCTTCCCCAGTTGAAGATATTTCCCATCAGCCTCGACAGGAACTGCTCTTGAAGAGCCTCTGTCAGCAACTTAACAATGATGCGTTTCACCCAAAAATGAGCTAAAAATGTACCCCAAGCTTTATCACGTGGGACCCTCTTACCTTAAGGCTGTTTTGTTCTGAGGTTTGGGCTGACCCAGGTCAAGCTCACTGGAAATAAGCTTTGAGTGTCTTGGAAACTCCATCAATAAGCGATAAGCCTCATTTGGCTGACCCCCAAAATCTTACTCTTAAGAACTTTGGGAAAAGCTGAATTTGTTATATAACTTAAACTCTGACTAAGTTACTTGATGCCTTTATCCAAAAACCAGTAGGCAGACTGAAAAAATCCAATTTGTTTTGTGAAAACCAGAGTTTCACTAAAGTAAAGATAGAGGTGAGAGGCATTTTTATGTGTAACTAAAGTCTTGTCTGAAATGACTGATAAAAACAGACCTAGCAGGGGGTTTGCGTGTTTATCTGTTGTTCGCCTGGGTTTTGATTTGCTGGGTGAGTACTCCAGCAGGTGTACCCTCCACCCAGACGCTGATAAAAACATACTCCGGAAAGCACAATTCTTCAGAATACAGACCTACTGACAAATACAATAAATCCAGTATCTGATTACCACAAACTTAGATGTCAAATTCTTCTAAAGTTTTCCTCTGGTCTAAAGCTTTTAATTTCATAGACAAGGAGAGCTCTGCTTACAAATCTTTGTGGGCTCAGGGAATGGCTCAGTCAGCAATGCTTTCTAGACAAGCATAAAGACCTGAGCTCAATGCCCAGTATGAAAGTAAAGAGCTTAGCACAGAGGAGTGAGCCTGTGACCCAGTGATGGGGATGGGATCCCACTGGGGTGGGAGGCTCCTTAGGGCTACTGGCTAACAGTATCATGGATGTAATCCATGAGCTTCACAGCCAGTGAGAGACCTTGCCTCAGAAACTAAGGAGAAAACAACTGAGGAAAACACCAGATGTTGGCTTCTGACCTGCACACTTACCTCTGTGTACACACACACACACACACACACACACACACACACACACACACACAACACACACACACACACACACACCAACATTCTTAATATGAAAGAAAAGAAAACTTATTTACCACCTGTTTTGTAAGTTTATGAGGTAATTTTGTTTTGTTCAGGGTGTGTGTCAGTTTTTCATCTTAAGAAGCTAGAAGAGATCATTTAAATATACATTATCGTTATCCCTTCGGGGGAAATATGCAAGGAAAAGGGCTTCAAACCATTTGAAACAGGAGGCCTACTCTTAGCATCAATTCCACGTTTAAAGATTGCACAGTGGGGCATTCATTTTTCATGCAGAGATATTTGTTATCTCCATATTAATGCATTGCATTAAGAGAACTGGCAGACAATAGGCTGTCACTTTCTCAGTGGTCATATGTTCTTTTGGGGAAGGTGTTTAGCAGTGTAGGAAAAGTAGAGTAATTAGTGATGAGGTGAGCTCTCTAGGGTAAGCTGTGATCCGTGAGAAGTCAACACAGGAGCTCTAAGATTAAAACCCACAGTGAGATTAACCCTGTGTTTTTATAACATGCATTTCATACCGCCTTTCCAGTAGTCCACGCAGGGCCTGGAGAAGATGGCTCAGTGGTAAAGATCACTTGTTGCTCCTGCAGAAGACCTAGGTTCAGTTCCTAGCACCCACCTGGCAGATCACAACTGTCTTGTAGCTCCAGTTCCAGGGCATCTGATGCCCTCTGGCATCCTCAGACTCCTGTACACGCATGGTACACATAAATTCATGAAGGAACACATATGTGCATCATATGAATGGAGAAATAAACCTTTTGAAAGTAGTCAGCATAAAGTTATATGTTTACTGGGCCTCTTAAATGTGTTTTAAAAAGGAAAGGGAATGCCACCCCTGCCCCACCCCCATGCCTTTCCTCCTTCATATTGCTGTAGTCTGGGTCTTCCTGTGATTATTCACATAGTTTCTAAAAATTCTCTTTGGTCACGTGCCAGACCTTTTCAGATGAGCTTGTTGCTGGCCTACCTCATGGTCCTAATGAGCCTTTCCCATGTGTCTATTTAAAGGCCTTCTCCAAACAACTGCTGATGAGTTCTGTTTTTACTATGCGAGAAAAGACGGTGGGCTGTGTTTTCCTGATTTCCCGAGAAAGCAAGTCAGAGGACCAGCATCTAACTACTTGGATCAGATGGAAGAATATGAGAAAGTGGAGGAGATCAGCAGGTCCATACAATTCTATACATTCAATAAGCTCTTTCTCTCTCTCCTCTCTCTCTCCCTCCCTCTCTCTCTCTCTCTCTCTCTCTCTCTCTCTCTCTCTCTCTCTCTC
>OU015753.1:44485633-44496625 GCA_907169655.1 Acomys percivali
TATTATTATTATTATTATTATTATTATTATTATTATTATTATTATTATTATTATATCATTTGAGGCTGTAAATATAGCTCTGCACAGAGGTTTAATCCAGTATGGATGAGGTCATTGGTTCAATCCTCAGTACTGGGGGCAGAGGATTAAACCTTTGCTTTGAGACGTGCCTATGACATCAACACTTCAGAGGCCAAGACAGGAAGATCATTAGTTCAAGGCCAATCTGCATTAGATAGTGAGACCCCCATTAGCTGATGTTGTTTGATTGTTATTTTTATTAATTTTCAATTCATTATTACTTTATGTGCACTGATGTTTTGTCTGCATGTATATCTGTGTATCACATGAATGCCTGGTGTCTTTGGAAGCCAGAAGGCCTGTGTCACAGATGGCTGTGAGCCACTGGTAATCAAAGCTGGATCTTCTGGGAAAGCAACCATTTTCCTTAGCTTCTCAGCCACCACTCCTAGCCCCTTTAAAATGTTATATACATATATATAGATATACACACATATATATGTGTGTGTACATGTATGTATATGTATATATATACACACAATATATAGGTGAAATTTATGAAGTATGCATGTGTGTGCTTGTGCATGTGTGCAAGGTGTGTGTGTGTGTGTGTGTGTGTGTGTGTGTGTGTGTGTAAGAGAAGAAGGAAGCTTCTTGCAGGTTGTTTCCTGGGCACCAGGAGAGATTATTTGAGTAAATCTACTGTTTGTCCAACGATGGTCCCAGCTTTCCCCAAAGGAAACATCCTTAGCGTTCGCAGCAGATAATCAAAAGCAAGTACTAATGGGTCTCTATGTTAGCGCTCAATCAATGCTCTCTGAAATGGATCTTGATAACCCACTGTGGTGTCATTACAGATCAAAGATAAAGCGTGACCAGTGTGTTTGTTACTTGCACTGGTGGCTTCCTCCTGTGTGACTGCAATGTGCACGTTCAAAGGAAAAAATGGAGACAAGGTGTTAAAACCATCCTTTGTGGTACCACTGATTAAAGATAGCCACAGCTCTGTCTCTGTGCCCCTCCTCCTGGTTTTACATTAAAACTAAATGACCTTCTTCTTTATTTAAAATATGTTTTAGCCTTTGTCCTGAGCAACTTTTAAATAAAACTAAAACCAGATCTCTCGCTCACAGACACACACACACATACGCACACGCGCGTTTTATTTTCTTCTACTTACTTTATTTTGAGACTTTCCTAAGCTTTCAAAAGTTTTCTCAAAAACTTGATCTCGGGCACTAAAGAGATGATTCAGTGGTTAAAAGAATCACTCATTGCTTTTCCAGGGCATCCAAGTTTTGGTCCAATCAGCTCAGTTGTCTCACAACCACCTGTCCAGCTCCAGAAAATATGATGCTCAACACACACACACACACACACACACACACACACACACACACACACGTGAACATTTTGTAAACTTCATTAAAATTTTGCTTTTAGATGTTCCATTTCTTTCTTGTTCATATTTTAGGATGACTCCACCGTTCTGGTTTTCCCATTCCTGTATCTATTGCTTGACCTGGCCAATGAATCATTCTCTTACTAGTCATTCAGGAAAAGAATAGTACTGAGTGGAATGTGCACCATAAAAGTACATTCTCAACTTGGTTTAAAAATATTTTTGAATATTTAAGGCTATATTACTTTCTAATAGTATTTCAGGAAAATATTGATACATATGATCAAAAGCAGCTGTACGAAAAGCCTCGGAACCCCAGAAACTTCACTGTACAATGTAGTCAACAATGCTCATCTTATTTCTCCTTCAACCTAACTGCCTAAACAACAGATGGCTCCCTTTAAGGTCACTGTGACTTTGAAGTCCCTCCGTTTCCAATTACACATGTTCATTGGGAAACTGAGTGAAAGATCCAATGGGCTATTCTGTCCTGGCAGGGAAGGAAGCATTTCATAATGCAATAAAGTTGCACAAGGCAGGACATCACAGTCCAGGGCTCTGCAGTCTGTTAGGTCTCTAGGAATTTTGCAGAACACAACCAATCTTGCAAGAAATCCTGTTGCATTTGGCATCTGGCTTTCCATAGGAGCCACAAAACCCTGGAGCTTAACATAAGCCCTAGAATCCACTATTCTAGTGAATTAACAGGGCATACCTAAAGTGCAGCCTTTTAAATTCTTCTAGGGTTCGGTGCTAAGGACACCACTAAGACAAGATGCTGTCCCTCAGGTATTTGAGTGTGCTTAGTGAGGAACAAGCCCACATTCCAATAAAGCCAACTATGGTGCATGCGGCCTGCATCTCGTCCTCCAGGGAGCCCTTGGACTGGATGTGTTAAAAGGAGGCTACAGCCAGTGTGGCGGGGTAAACGGCATCACGTTTGTGAATGGATCGTGAGTTATACCACTAGTTGTGATCCTTTGCCCCTCAGAGCCTTAGGAAACAAAGACAGCTGTTTCCAGCAGTTTCTCAGGCTTCTTAGATAGCATGGGTGTTTAACGTGCTTGTGTGTGAAGTTTGTGTTTGTCTACAACTATTTTGCGTAAGTCATGTAAGTGAGACTTTGTAAGTCATTTGACATACCACTTTTTTGCTGTTCTTTCCGTTTTGAAATCCTAAGTGACGGTGAAAAGCCCGTTTAGCTGCAACATCCGGGACACAGAATTAATAATGCATTCTAAACCCAGCCTCCACCTGCCTAATTAAGTGAAAATTATAGAAATGTCAGTGGCAAGCTCAGCCACATGACATCCATTAATGACCTGTGGGAGGAAATTAAAACAAACATAAAGAAGAATCCCTGATTACAAGACTTTCCGAGAGCTAGAATGCTGGAATATTCTCTCTTCTAATTATCAATTAAGAATAGGTAGTGATTTCTGGTCCGTAATAAAGGTAAGTTGAACTCAGTTGATCTTAAACTCTTCTCGTCCTTGTAACTGTAGCTAGTGCCTTCTGTAATCAGCCAATAGCTGAGAAGCTTAGAGAAAGTCTTCTCTACATGGATCCGTGTGTGTGTGTGTGTGTGTGTGTGTGTGTGTGTGGTGTGTGTGTGTGTGTGTGTGTGTGTGTGTGTGTGTGTATGATATACGAGTGTGCATACAGGTATTCGTGACAGTGCATATGCACATGTATGGAGATCCAGAGGCTAGAGGTGATCAGAGCCTATGTTGTCTTTTGACACAAGGTCCATCTCTCACCGACCATGGTGATCACCAATCAGCTAGACTTGCTGGGTAATGGATTTTTGGGGATCCACTTCTCTCCGCTCCCACCTCACTAAGGTTACAGATCTGTGTGACTAGGTCTGGACTTTACATGCTTGTGACACAGGAGCTTTGCTGACAACAAGAGTATGTTGCTTAAAATATAAGAGATCACAGTATCTTGAGGGGGTGGGGCTTAAGTATGTGCAGTTCACATGAAAACAGTGATCTGGGTCTGGAGAGATGGCTCAACAGTTAAGAGCACTAGCTGCTCCTCCAGAGGACCCAGGTTCAATTCCCAGCATCCTCATGGCAGCTCACAACTGTCTGTAACTCCAGGATCTGGTACCCTTGCACAGACAGAAAAAAAGAAAAGAAAAGAAAAAAGAAAGAAAGGAAAGAAAGAAAGAAAGAAAGAAAGAAAGAAAGAAAAGAAAAGAAAAGAATAATCTGGGAATATATAAAACCCAAACTAAGCATGAAAGTTTCCTATGGGAAATAAGCCTGGAAATTACAATAGAAGAGTCAGTCTAAAATACAGTTTATATGTCCACCACTAGTATTGACAGTACTATTTTATTTTTGGACTTAGATAGTTGAGTGTGTTCGGTTAAGAACAAGGCCACCTCCTGATAAAGACATCTAAGCTGCGTGTGACCTCTATGTCATCCTCCAGGGAACACCTGGATTGCAAGGGTTAAAAAGCGGCTACCACCAGTGTGGTGTGATAGACGCCATAGTCTACCCAGTTATTCATTCAGTCTGTGCCTATCACTTGTCCACGAAACTGTACACTGAACCCTGCATTGTACGGCTGTGCCCCCACATATTCTTACTGTTGATGCCATGGGCAAGGGGCACTGAACTGTACTCCCTGTCTCCAGAGAGATCTTGAGATACCCGCTTCATGGACTGTTTAAACTGGCCTCCTCTGTGGTTTGAATGGAAGCATCTGAGGCCCAAGAAGCAGCTCACTGTCTGAACTCCTCATTGATAATAAACAGACCGGTAGTTCTCACGTCGACGGTCGCTTGTTATACTGACCTGGGAGCTTTCAAGGGTCCAGCCCCAAGTCAGAATGGGTAGGCAGGCTTGGACTCCTGCAGAGTGCTTTCTCACATTCTTCTAATGGTCAGTCAGTCTCGCAAAGGATAAGATTCATTGCCTCTGCCTGGTCTACTACACCCTGGTGCTGTGTCCCCATGATTGTTGAGAGCAAACGGCTGAGCATCCTCCTTTAACCCGGATCTTTTGTCATTTCCTCAGTCTGTGCATATTACGTGCTACTTGCCCAGTCTGAGTGAGGAGATAAGGTAACTGTGGTGGTGTAAAACATTTGACATGGAGTTTTGAAAATTGTGTTTGTTTTTTATAATGGGGGCGGGCGGGCGCGAACATGCACCTCTGTGGAGATCAAGGGACAGCTTGTAGAAATCAATTCTTCCCTTTTACCGTGTGGGTCCCGAGTGCCTTTAATCCTCTGAACCATCCCGTCGGCCTGGCATCAAGCTTGGAAAGCAGTATTTTAGCTCATATATTATAATCTTATTTTTATTTACTTTCTCCATGTTGGAATTTGGTGCTTGGCTAGTTGCCAAATTGTTATTATCACTGTCCCTGTAGGGCTTTTTTTTTGGGGGGGGGGATGCATTTTTGTTTTTGTTTTTGTTTTTGTTTTTTGTTTTCGAGACAGAGTTTCTCTATTTTAGACCTGACTGTTCTAAAACTCACTCTCTAGACTAGGCTGGCCTTGAACTCATAGAGACCCACGTGCCCCTCCCCTCATGCCATCTAGCCTATTCCCTGGGTAAATCCTACTTGCCAGGGCAGGTCCCCTAGTGTACTCTCATGAAAGCAGCCTGCAGTAGGAAGGATCCAGAAGTCAACCATGGCTTTACAAATGTACAGAAGGAAGCAACAGCCTGCAACTGACCCCTGCAGGGAACTGGCAGGCATCACTCCCCATTTGGTTCTTATGAGTGGTCAGCAGACAGAGAAGGTCACATCCACAGCCCCCTAACTTGCACCATGCATCAGAGCTTGTCTGTCATGGAAGCAAGTGTCACTGGACCTCTGTCCCTCTCTGTCTACTCAGGTCCTCCCTTCAAAAGATGCTTTCTGAAGCAATCCTTTTATTGGGGGGAGGAGAAGACATAAGGCTGAAAGCTGCTGATTGTCCGGGTGACTGAGCCCATTGAGGTAGGGCTCTTGAGAGACCCAGCTCTAGTGCCCAGCAGTCCCAGGAGCATGTGGAGAAGGACAGAGGCTGTTCAGGGGCCAGCCCTGCCTGTGCGGCTTCGGGCTTGTAATTCCCGGGCAGAATTGCCAGCATTTAGTGTTTGCAGTGATCCAAGTATTCACTGTCAGCCCACTGGGGTTTGTTCTAGTTTTTCAGAAGTTCAGTATTTTCTGTCGTTGAGTAGCAATCTTAGTACAGTAACTGAAATGTTGCCGTGTTGTTGCTCGCATGACGGGATTCAAAGGGGAAGAGAGAAACAACTTGCCCCCTCAGCCCCTCAGGTAGTCCTGTAAGCATACCGCGCATACACATACCCACTCAGCAGTGACGAGATGCTGTGCAGAAGGCTTCCTTGAGAAAGGAGCTGTATTCATTCATGCTTGAGTCTGAGAAAAAGCACACGACCAGTTGAAATAAAGCAACAAATTATATTTGTGGTAGAACATTACAATAGGCCATAACTATTCTGAAAAGTTTTTGTCTACTGCCTGTCATTTAAAGGGCTTCCTCTTGTTTGTATGTTTTAAGATAGCCCAGGCTAGCCTCAAGCATGTGCCCTTCCTGCATTAGCCTTCCAAGTGCTGGGGTTGCACATGTCCTCCAACATACCTGGATTCATTTTGAAAGTGTTTGACATACCAAATTACTGCCTATATATTAAACCGAACCAGAAAGAAGATGGCTATGGTGGCAGAAATAAACTTTTTTTTTTCCCATGAAAAGTGGTAGATATTGTTTTCTCCCAAGCACAAACTTTTAAGTACCTTCTTTGTCGGTTGGTTAGAAATCTGGTCAAAAACAAGTCAGTTAACATATAGACAAAGGTTGCTGTGTAAGTTTAAGTTTTTTAACAGCTGTGAGTTTTGGGTTTTACTTTTCTAACAAGGCAGTGCCTTTATCATATTGATACTGTTGGTGCTTTTTTGTCAGAATGCTCTGAGCTTTATGAAGACAATGTCGTTTTCAACTTTTACATGTTTAATCTCATTTTAAATCCAGCACCTTATGTTTTCATAAAGCAACAAGTCCTTTGATACATGTCGAACAGCTCAAATCCAGACATCTGAAATCCAAACTGGTTCAGAATCAGCCTGTGAGCACCTGCAAGACCCACTGGAAAATCTTACACTGTGAACACACATACACATACACACACACAAGACTATATAAGATGTTGCACTAAAGTGACCTTTTATGAGGTGCTGGGGAAGTAGCTCAGTGGACAAAGCACTTGTCAGGCAAGCATACGAACCTGAGTTCAAGTCCCTGGAGCCCGTGGACAGCTGGACACACAGCAAGCACCAGTTAGCACTTCTGTAGGGTCATAAGAGGTGGACACAGGGCAGTCCCTGTGAGCTCGTGGGTCAGCTGGCCTGGCTTTCCAAGCAGAAAAATGTTGGAAAACAAGAACTATCTATCCTGCTGATAAGACCTTTGTAATGAGTAGAAAAACATGCTGTGGCTTATGCCTGTCTGTGTCATTTCATCAATACTTTTTTCCCACTGTGTGTCCTGTTTTAAACTAGAATGGCTCCCTGGGTGTTCTCTGGGTAATGAAGGTGTCCTCTCTCTGATTTGTTAGGGCCGGTAAGTCGAGGGGAAGGTTAGGAAGGCTCCTACTTGAATCCCTTTATGTTTACTCAAGGTTTCAAGGGCAAAGGAAACAGGGACTGTGAATCTAATGACTTTTTGGGTAATCATGTAAAATGAAGAAAATGCAAGAAATATGGATGCTAGGAACAGCATCTGCTGCCTGTGAAAGGCACCTGTCCTGGTGAGGGGTCCACTAGTCTCCCCTAGACTGAAAGACAGCAGAGCAGTGATGTAGTTGTCAGCCTCCCAGTGGCCACATGACCTCATGAAGTGGACACAACACTGGAAGCTTGTGGATGGTAGAGGATGGTGTGGCACAGCCTTTTATAGGTTCCCAATGTATCTGTATACCGAGTATGTGTGGGTCCCTAAGATCTACCCTTTTAGCAAATAGTAAGTACACAGAAGAGCCCAACACCGTGACCCTCGAGCAAGCTCTACAGAAATGCCCTGTCCTCCTTTTTCTAAGTGATTACATGAGTTACCTCTGCTTCCTAACAGGACTCCTATGAGGAAGCTATGACCCTTTCCTCACAGATAAAGACACTAGGAACCAAAAGCTAATGGTGTGAGGCAACACTGCTCCGGGCACTGGAGCCATATTTCCGGAAGTAGATGGTGTAACACCGTGATCGTGAGCTGGCTCTCCTCATCTCCGTGAGCAGCATTACCTGAGAAGAAAGACTGGTGCAGATCCACTGATGAGTGGTTGGGGGCTGAGAGCCTAGGACCTAGCGTCAGGCACAGGGAGTTGACTTCAGGCAGTGGCACCTGCTATGTACTGCTAATCTGAGCCTGGGCAGGCTGTGTACATTCCTCTGTAATCAGTGTCTTCGCCAGTTGAACAGAGAATGAAACTGGCAGGGAACATTTTACATGCATGGTCTCATGTCAGCATGAAGTGCTTTGTAAGTCTGAGCTGTTCTCATGATCTGCAATAATTACATGAGTGAAAAGAACTGTGGCCTCTGGCATTACTTGGGAGCCCTGGTGACCACCAATAACTCTGCCCCGCCCCTTGGTTTTTGAAACAATTTGCCCTTAAAAAATACATTGGAATGATACAGAAAATTTTCAGCGGTGTTTATCCACTGTGTCAAAATTAGATATTAGTTCTATAAATGCAAAATTGATCAGATGTATGTGGCACTTTCCATTCAGAAAAATAATAAGCCTGGGGTGTGCCTTTTTTAAAAAAATTATAATTTAAATGTGACTTGTGGCTGGAGAAAGCTCAGTGCTTAAAGGTATGTGCTGCTGTGACTGAGGACTTGAGTTCAAATCCCAGGGCCCACATCAGGTGCTGTACCTCCAGCTCCATGGCATATGTGCTCTTTTGGACTCTATGGGTGCTTGCATTCACATGTACACACACAAACACACACACACACACACATAGAGAGAGAGAGAGAGAGAGACACTCATTACACACACAGACACACTCATTCATCCATAATTTAAAATAAAAACAACCTTTAAATAAGATATTTTTAGATCTAGAGAGATATTTTAAGTTGATAAGAGATGAGATATGATCGATATTGATTTACATTCAGAGTTTTAGACTCATCAAGATAGGAAATATGTTTTCTTCAAGGTTGCCAAATATGAATAGCCAAAACATTATGACTGTAGCATATATATATATATATATACATATATATATACATATATATATATAATTTCTGATTGTTTCATGGTTCTTCTGGCTGCATGTAGTTTACTTTATATATGTGCAATAATATAAATGTCTATGTAAAAAATATTTTTAAAATTTTTTTCAGAAGAAAAACGTGACACAAGAGAAAACCAATACCTTCATTTCCATAGCCTCTCCTCTGGTTTAGTAGATGACGTTGCTCCCCTCTCCCCAGGATGCAAACCCTCCTCCTCCTTTCCAGGGTTCCTCAGGCTGCAGGCTCAGTGGTGGCTAAGCACAGTGCAGCAGCCCCACGAGCCAGGCCTTCCATCAGCATTGCTGTTTCTCGATGTGGATATTATAGCAACGTAGATCTTCTCTGTGTTTGTTTTGGAACGTGCTTTCTGTCCATCTGCCATAGAATCAGTAAATCGTGGGATTTGCAAAGGAAATGCGCTGAGACTGAAAACTAAGACCGCACATATTTTTTGCCCAGGAGCAGCTATTGCTCAAAGCACAGATTTAGACTGTCAGAAAGGGTGCAGCCATTTGGGTCAAGTTGCTTTAACATGAAGGGGAATGTCATGTTATAGTGACAGAGTTTGCATCTATAGCACAGGTTTTACACAGTTTTCTTTCTCAAATATATATATGTGTGTGTGTGTGTGTATGTATATGTATATATACATATATATGTGTATATACATATATGTGTATGTTTTTATCACTGTATTTGTTGTACATGCCAAACACATACAAAATATTTTTTAATTCCTACAGTGATGTCTTAATATAACTCTTAATGACCTCTATCAATTGGAATTTAGTTCTTTTAAAGCCTGTAAAATCTGCAATTGTATCAAATTGTCATAATGCTGAAGTTCTTGTGTGTGTGGATGTATTTGAAGTGTTTTTTTTTTAAACCCAGATTATTGGTTACAAATTAAAATCATTTTTTGTGTTTTCTGAAAAAAATATGCCTTAAGAGTTCAGGTACCCTTTTATAAGAACTATTTTATAGTTATAATCAGGCAGAAGGGTTGAGAAAAACTTTTCTGAACCATGTCATTTTTATCCCTGGGTGGCTCTATGACTAAGTGACAGCACATCTGGTTACAGTTGTGCTCAAAATTACCACCAAAAAGGAGTTAAAATGTAAATCCTCTTATCTAGGAAATTTGCATTTTACTCTGCCTGGGCTCTCGCTGCAAACATTTCAATTGTTAGGCTCATTGCCTTGTACAGACTTAGACTTCAAATCACAGAAAAAAAGTATTAAAAATAACTTAAGGTAATATTTTACCCTAAGGTATTTATTTTGCAAATAAATACATATTTATGTAAATATGATCTGTACTAATGCCTTTTTGCTAGCAATTGAAATTATTTAATTGGATTATAGAATTGAATCTAGGAAGCTGAAGCAAACACAGAAATAAAACTATATCTAAAACTGTATCTAAAAAAGGTTACACAGCTTTATGTGTGGCTACGGAATTCCTGAGAGAAGAACATTTCTTTCAAATATTCAGCTGTGGATAATCTTGTCTTTGCCTTAAAGACTTCACTAAATTACTTACTTTTTTTCTTTTTAATTCTACGAAACTGTTTTTAAACCACCCTCTTAGCCTAAAGCACCTTTGATCCAAACAGGATAATGAACCTAAATCAGAGACTCTGTCCTCTGGCTATTTCTAGATAGGGGGACACATCTGCTCCCCAAACAGTCCCAGCAGTTGGAAGCTACTTGAACAGTGTCTGAGGTGGGGGCTGGGCTACACACAGCATGAACGCAAGATGCTCAGGGTTAGGAAGAAAGAAAAAAAAAATCAGGCAACGTTGCTCTTCAGGGGATTTAAAAGGTAGCCAAATTTCATTCCCATTAAATGCCAGACTTCCTGAGAAAGATGTGGGGAAGAAACTAACATCTTTTGTTCGAACACACCTGTTCAGGAAAAGTGAGACAGAACTTGAGCCTGCTTCTCCTCCAACCCCCAGGCACACACAGGTCACCGAACATCTGTCCTAAGTTATCAACAACTGTCCAGCACTGGATTCAGCCCGTTCTCTCCTCCAGCCTGCATCATGATTTTACATCTCTGGGAACTTGAAAGGCCAGATCGCCTGGGATGTTAGAAATGCATTTCTACCCACCCCCTGGGGCTGACCTCGGTCTACTGTGAGAGCTCCACCAAAGACTTTGCCTAATAGTTGGGATAGTTCCTGAATTGCAACCTACAAGGTGGCCCCTCTTCCTTTTTTTCAGATTCTTGGGTTTGATTAAATGTGTGTGTGTGTGTGTGTGTGTGTGTGTGTGTGTGTGTGTGTGTGT
>OU015753.1:44505050-44517456 GCA_907169655.1 Acomys percivali
TGTGTGTGTGTGTGTGTGTGTGTGTGTGTGTGTGTGTGTGTGTGTGTACATGTATGAGCTTGTGCATAGTCTTGTATGTGAGAGTGGTTACATGCCTGCTCTAGAGTGCACGTACCAGGTAGAGAGTGGCTGCATGTTTCAGGCCTCCCCTTGCACCTCTCTAGCAGGGTCTCTTCGCTGTTTGCTGGGATGCACAGATTGCCCAGCCTATGCATGTCCAGGAATGCCCTGTCTCAGACTCTCATCTCACTGCAGGAAGAGTGAGAGCACTGCCACATGTTTCCGCACCTGAATTTTACTTGAGTGCTGAAGATTTGAACTCAGGTCTTCACACATGCACCCTGCACCCACTGAGCCATCCCCAAAGCTCTTGTGTGGATGGGTTCTAAGTAGGACTAGTATTTTTTTATGTAGATGATGAGTTTTTTCCTTTACAGTTCTTTCTTCCTAAAAGCATGACTTGCTGAAAGTATTTATCTATTTCCATTAGCATACATTATATAATTATTAGTCACATCCATTCTTTCTGAGAGTGATGATTAATTTGCTCCCATGGGAAGCCGCAGTCACTTAACCTGCTTCATTCTCGCTGCTCTGACTCTTGTCTTATTCTGCCCGCTAGTACGTGCTAAATAATGGTTTCATTTTTCTTTAGAATTGTCTTTTCACCCATGAGTGCTCTAGGTGAAATCCAACCAAAAGATTGCTAGCAGAAGATGGTTATGACACCACTTTGTGTTTGAGCAAAACGTGACAAGAGCTGCGGCATTCAACTTAGATGGACAGACTTTTTTCTAGAGGTTTCTGTGTAGGGATGTACTAGACATTGCCCATGTGTTCTATAACTCTGCAAAACAAACAAACAAACAAATAAATACATAACATGGTGCATGGTTGCCTCTCAGTGGTCCACTGGTTTGTTCACTGATGGAGTCATTTGGTGAACAGATGATGTACTGAGCGTCTCTGAAATGAGCCAGTGAAACTGGAAAAAGCCCAAAAAGTGCATCTTTATTCAGGGATGGGCTATGTATGATAAACTAGGTGTGAGCATTTGTAAAGGCGTGCAGTGTTAGAAAGAGAACGAGAGAGAGACAGTGGGGCCACTTGGAGCTGTGTGCCAGGATTATTTTATAATCAGATTCAAGAGTCGCCCCTGCCCCGGACACTTACCTATTTCTTCAAGAAAACAAGATTGTCTCATCGTTCTCTGCATCAACCTGGGGAATAGTAACATGCATAAAATTTCCAGTTATGTTTAAAAGTGGGAACTTCTCATAGTGAATAGTGTCACTGACTGATAAATTGAAAGGTGCACAATGAAAAATGACCAATCATGTGACAGTATCATGAAATGTGCAAGCCATGTCCTCTGCATCTTAGTTACTTTTTAGTGCCACAATCAGGCACCAGGACCAAGGCAGCTTATAGAAGAAAGAGTTTTGGGGGGGGCCTTACAGTTTCAGAGAGTGAGCCTACAACCATCATATGGGAGCATGGCAGCAACCAGGCAGGCATGGTGCTGGAGCAGTGGCTGGGAGCTCACATCTGAGATGACAACCAGAAATCAGAAAGCTATCTGAGAGCAGTGTGGGGTTTTTGAAATCCCAAAGCCTACCTACAGCGACACAATGCTTCCTTTTGTATACTTCTGAATCATTATTATTTTTTGTTTAAAAGTTGGCCTAGGCTTAACACACTGATGTCAATTATACTGTTCTTTTGTTCTAAGGATATCCAAGAATTAACAAAATGTCTCCATGGTTACAATGATTGGTTCTTGGAAATTAAGACTATAGTTCAACAACTGAGTAAAATTTGTCATAAGTGATGCCAACTACTCCCACATGTGTGAATATTATAGTCTGTGGACCAGAGTGAAGAACACTTAAGGTACAGTGTGTGATTGTGACTTTGATTAGGAACAGACAGACTGTAGATGGAATCTGGCCTGCCGCTTGCTTTTGTAAATAAAGTTTTATTGGAACACAGCCACACTTTATGTGATACCTATGGCAACTTCTGTGTTCAACAACAAGGCTGAGTAGTTGCCATAGAGATTCAGTGCCTTCTGACGACATCCTGAATCCCAAATGTTTACTCTCTAGTCCTTTGAGGAAGTGGTCACAAATATACTCCTCTCTGAAGTCATGGTGCCATAAGTTTTTGAAGACACTAAACATTTCTAGGGACATTTGAACAAAATTATGGAAACCATAAAAATGTTAGCATTCTTCTACACATTTTAGTATGATCTGAAAAGATACAAATTTCTTTATGACCCATATTCCCTAGGGCTCTGAAATTTTAGGACATCATTACAACTTCTTTTTTAAACTTATAGCTAATTGTAGTGATGCACTCCTATGGTCACAAGACTTGGAAGGCAGAGGATCTTTGTGAGTTCAAGACCAGCCTGGTGCATTTCAGTACAGTCAGAGATACACAGTGAGACCCTGCCTCAAAAATATTTTTAATTAATTTATTTTGGGAGCACATGCCATGGTGCGAGTATGAGGTCAGAGGAAACATGTGGGAGTTATTTCACTCCTTCCACCCTGGGCTCTGGGGATTGCACTCATGTTGTCAGCCTTAGCAGCAAGCTCCTTTGCCCACTGAGCTATCTTTCTATGCCTATAACTGATTATGACTGAGGCTAGTGAAAAGAAAATGTCATGGACATGTGAAACGAGCTTTGTTAATCTCAACTGTAAATGGCCTAAGTAAGATTTGTATTAGTCATCAGCGTGTGTGTGTGTGTGTGTGTGTGTGTGTGTGTGTGTGTGTTATACATATGATCCTCAATCAATTATCATGGCTACCTGGATATACCATTATGCTAATGGAAAAGAGTAGCTATATATCCGTGAAGCCAATGATGTCAACATGCATTGTCTCTATAGACTACACATAAGGAGCTATAGAAGATAGTGTAAGAAGCTTGCTTCATGACTTGCATCCTTCACTATGTCACTAAACTCCATGACCTGGCCCTTCGGTCTTCTGAAGGCCATTGCTGGCACACCATCCTTTAGCATCCTTGTTCTACAGAACTGACATTTGGTGTTGCCTTCTCTGTCTAAGCTCCACAGTTGGAGCATAGGCTGCAGCAAGGGTTCTGGTTAATTTATCATTAGATTTAGAACTCTTAAGAAAACAAGAAGTCTGGACAGTTCAACTGTTTATAAGCCAGAGCCAAGGCTACATAAAACATCACATATGTGACTCTCATTTCTGTAGATTTAAAAATTACAATTCCTTACGTGAGACATTTTACATCATTAAAGTGGCCGTGGTTGTGGCCGCTATGATATTGACTAAGACTAAGAATGTTTTTTTTAATTGAGGGATTTCAGATGATTTGGGCCTAGTATCTTAAGCCTAACAAAGCAACACTGTTGGCTAAGCTATATTTTGCTCTTTTACCCCCTTAGACCTTCTGGTTCCATTTTGTCATAAAAAAAGGAGCACTTTCTTCTCTTCTAGAGGACCTGAGTTTGATTCCAAGAGCCCTTGTCTTTCGACTTACAGCTACTTGTAATTCCAGACCTAGAATCTGACGCCCTCTTCTGACATGAATGGGCACCTACACCCAAATGGGAGAGAGAGAGAGAGAGAGAGAGAGAGAGAGAGAGAGAGAGAGAGAGAGAGAGAGAGAGAGAGAGAGAAATTAAGAAAGGAGTTGTATCAGAATCGTGAAGTAATATCTTGCACAAGCCATCTTGCTTTGCTTTTATTCCTCTCATCATTATTTTTTATCATTATGAGGCATGCATCGATCTTGCAAGAAGCTTTACTTATACAGTAAAATTTGAGTACAGCTTAAATTATGCAGCTCACTATATTAAGCCCAGACTTTCCAGTCCACCCAAAATTTCCAGTAAGTTCTATTTGACCTTTATATAAAGACCACCTTCACTAGGTGACTTATTTTTGCTGCCCTCGTGGGTGGTCGAGAGAGGCAGATTTCCCTGTTGAACAACATAAAACTTTCTCTTTTGCCAACTGAACATTACACTGGGTTGTGGCTTGGAGGAGCAGTTTCTCAATACCATAAACAACTGCTTTCTTGGAACAGCCTGCTGCTGAAGCGTGGAGGTTGCTCTTGGATTTGCTTTGAGCCGTATATGGATTGGTTAAGGAAGTAAGTGTGGCTGACCCACCAAATTACAGTGGCCATAATGTAATTAAGTTCAGTATCCTCCCTAGAGGTTTTCAGAAGTATCATTATGACACCAAACCTAAAGAAGGGGAAATTTTAAGAGGCAGGAAATTAGTGAGAAATAGTCTTTGGGGAAATGCTCCAAAGTTAAAATAATAATAATAATCAGTAAAAATACATTAAAATTATTCACAAATATAACCTGTTCTGATACAAGTTTATTATCTGTGTTCCCAAGTACATTTTAGTCAGTAATAAAAGAAGTAAAGAGATGTCCAGAAATTAATGATGCATTAGAATTGGGATAGAAGGTTAATATATATTAGAAATTTTGAAAATAAAGAGAAAATAAATAAAAACACTCTAAAGAAATGATTGAGTGGGTATTTGTTCTATGATTACTCAAATTAGCCTGTACCCAACAGTAACAACTAGACTATCAAGTTATAGACAGTATAAACTATTAAGATTCCACTTGAGTAATAAATGAGTATTCAGAGAGAGTTGAGGGAAGGAATATGTAAGGAGAGGTTTTTACCAGTCCCAACCAGCCAGAATCTTCACAGAAAAACAGCCTGCATGCCTGCCTGCCTTCTGGCATGATCCTAGTCTGAGCTTAACACTCAGGGACAAGAAGGCTTGGAGACCAAGCATGAATGTAGAAATGCTAACGAAAGGATATTTAACTTGTATTTTGTCCTAGATAGTTGTTGTTCAAGGCACTGATCTTATTTCTTTGGGACTCTGTGACAGATTTTCTAAAAGTGACTTACCAAGTCTTCAGGGCAAAGGTAACTTGTATTTTGGGTAATATGCAACAACGGCTTGTCATTCTGTGCAATTGTGAGTCAACCTGTATCTCCTTGACTTAGGTTTTGTTGGCTAGCTCTCTGAGATTACAGACGTGTATGGGACAACTCCCCAATAAATATCACTTCCCAATAAGATCTGCACTGAGCTGGAGAAAGATGGCCACTTGATACGCAGAGTAGGACCCATAGACGGTTCTAGCCTTAAACCAAAAGTCTATATATAGGCCCAACATGATGGCTCACTGGGTAAAAGTGCCTGCCACCAAGCCTGACAACCTGAGTTTGATCCCCATATGGAAAAGAAATAAATAAACATATTTTTTTAAAAAAACTTCAAAGTCTGAGTTATAACACTTGGTAAACCCATTCTGCAGACGTTCCTTTACATTATGTGGCTTAGGATAGTTCATCATGTTATATGTCACACAAAACAAATTTATGTATGCTCTTGCAAGCTGTGTGCCTGGTGGACACTCGTCTTAACATTCGGCCCCTGCAGTGTGGCCTTGAGAAGCCTGAAGGTTGGGCAGGCACCTGGCCCAGTGAGCCGCGTGATGAGCTTCGAGCCCCTTCCCAATGCTGCTCTCTCTGCTACACTCCGCCAACTCCCAGAGGACATCCTCCAAGGAGAAGCCAAGACAGCATAATGCACTTCACTGAGCCTCTGTGGAAAAGGAGGAGGCGGTAGTTCCCAGTTCTATGGTTCCCTGTGAATTTTCTCAAGCACATGCTCTGGGTCTCCTCACACAAGCAACTCTAATACTCCTTTGACCTAATGTCCTGTGGGAAAGTGCCAGGTAACCTCTGGCATCCTTTTGCTGTTGACCTATGCCACCGCAGCATTATCCAAGGCCAATCTGATGCTTTACAGTGTGTGTGTGTGTGTGTGTGTCTGTGTGTGTGCGTGTATGTGTGTGTGTGTGTGTGTGTGTGCGCGTGAATATGTGTTATGCAACAGTGTGTTTGTGGAATGTGTGTCTGTATGTGAGTATGTGTGTCTATGTGTCTTTGTATGTTTGTGTGAATGAGTGTGTGTGTCTGTGTGTGTGAGTATGTGAGTCTGTGTGTGAGCATGTGTGTATACATGTGTGTGTGTCTTGGTGTGTGTGTGTTTGTGTGTGTGTGTGTGTGTGTGTGTGTGTGTGTGTGTGTGCATTGATGTGCTAAACTAGATTCTTTAATCTTTTGGCCTAAGTGACATCAGGTAAAGAATAGTCTTGGGCCACATGTTAAGCCCAGAAATGTCCCTCCTACATCCTATAGGTTGTGAAAGTATATGCTTTTCCTTGATAAAGATTAGTGCCCTTTCTTGTGAAGTCCTACCACATCCCAGAGATGTCACAATGCACCCTTCATTTAATCCTCACCATGGTCCTGTTATCTTAGTCTGACCAACCCAACCCAATTTTATAGACAAAGAAACTCATGTTCAGCAAAGTTGTGATGTTCCCAATGTGCATAAACTATGTGAACTGGAGACCACGATTAAACTCATGTCCATCTGATGTCAATCATCAAATCCAACCCAACCAGCCTCTGAACACATCTACAGACGTTTCACTTCAGGATCAGCACCAATCCCAAGGCTGCTGTTTTTAGGAACATTGTGTATGTAAATACAAAGTCAGACACAAACCATGGTGTCCCTAAGCCAAGCAGCCTCTGTTCCCCCAAAGTGGTGGACTGATCTTAGAACAAACAGCTCATTGCTGAGGTAGAGAAAAGGCTATGCTTGACCCGGGCTTGAGTGGAAATAGGAATTGTCTGGGAAGAGTGAGTGTGCTTGCTAGAAAAGCCTCTAGCTTTGTGCTGGTTTGACAGGGTGGCCTTCTGCAGAATTAATTGGTTTGGTTTAGTTTGCTTTAACTCACAAGCAGCCAACAATTGAGCTCATTCAAGTCTGGGAAGAAATCTCATGTGTGCAGATAAGGTTTTTCCCATCCTGAATGAACGTAAGTATGACGTTGCTGCCGAATGGGAGTGCAAGAGGTATCTCTGAGTAGCCGGGTTACACTGCCTTAGGCATGGCCAGAAGAAACGGATGGCCCACTTTGCAGGTTTTCATACTTCAAACGACTGTCCAAGAAACTGTGGAAACAGATCCTAGCGAACCTTGTCCTGGGAAACATCAGGAACACCGGGACACCTAGCATCTGTGTATGATGCTACAGTGCAAGGGTTCAGAACACACACACACACACACACACACACACACACACACACACACACAACTCAATGCCCCTGGGTCTGTTATTTTGCCTACATTACTGTTGTTGGTACCATGAAATCTGTGGGTTTAAAGTGGAAGCATCAAAATGTGTCACTAGCTTGCTCGTTTCTTCAAAGAGCATTGCCCGTCACCCATGATCTGTGTCCTTTCAGTGGGCACTTGAAGCTTGTTCTATATACACAACTCACTTCGGTGACAGTTAAATGCCTTCACAATAACTTGAGCTAACAAGGTTGGAGGGAGAAAAAAAAACTTTCATAACTTTCTGGCTTGGGTTGTATAATTACCGCTGTCCACTGTGAATAAACCACGCCTGTGCATGCGCGATTGGCAGAGATAGTTTGATTTCCCAGGGCTGTTAGTAATGTGTTTGATTTCACAACAAAGCTGTTCCTTATAGCAAACAGGCGGCCTCACTAAGGGTGATGCAAGGTTTGAGCAATGGAAAGGCACATGGATGATGTCGTGCATTATAAATAGTTTTTGTACTTGCAGGTTTATCCCTGAGGAGACTGGGCCACTGACGTTATAATGATGACTGACTTTTATTAATGTTTTGCTCTAAAGCCCTGGACCAGTCATTATAAAGAAAAGCAAATTATCTGGCATTGTCCCTTAGTACTTTACTTGGTGACTTCTAGCAACATTAACCCCAGGAAGTGTTTCTGGGGCTGCTTTGCTACATTACCTGGCTCCATTATTTTATCATAAGACACAACATGGAGGCAAAATAAAATTTCATACATTTCAGAATGGGGAATAGTGACCATTAGTTTTTTATTAGACCACTCACATTTCTCTAAAAATCAATCTTCCACTCACATTTTCTGATCACCACTATTCATTGTCAGAGAAAGCTATTTCACAAGGGTTTAATACATATTATAAACACAGTACATCTTATAAGCTGATTCTACTAGTAGCCAGCAGGAGTTGTTGAGATTATATTTTTTACTAACAACTTTACTTACTCCAGTGTTTTTCCTAGATGGATTCTTTTGTTAGATTGCTTTTGTGAATTCTTTGTGCATGTCATACATTTTGTTTTAGTCATATTTATTTACTCTAACTCCTCCAAGATTCACCATCATCTTCTTACCCACCCCCAATTTTGCATCTTCTTTTTAATTTAATAGCTCATCAACTCCAATTTATGCTACCCATATATTGCTACACATAGGGCTTCCACTAGAGCACATCATCCTACCAAGTACCACATCCTTAAAGAAAACTGTCTGTCTCTCAGAAGCTATCCATAGTTCCTCAGTTAGGGCCAGGGACCTGAGGACCTCTCCCCAGCCTGGTGGAGAATGTTGTCTGGTTTGTCTTGTGCAGCAACCAGAGCTACCATGTAAGTTCACAAATAGATGTGCTGTTATGTGTAGAAGACTGTTTCACTCCAATTCTTCTTGCCTGAGCTCTCTACCCTGGATAGTTCCTCAGCCTTAGAGAAGATATGAGATGTCCCATTTATGGCTGAGCACTGCACTGGAACTTACTCTCTGCACTTTGACCAGCCGTGAGTTCTCCATTCACCACCATCCACCACGCAGAGAATTTTCCCTGGTGAGGACTAAGAGCTGCGCATGGGTAGAGAGATAGGAACTTAGAGGAAAGTTTGATATTACGTCCCTTCATCATAATAACAGCATTAGGTTCACTCCAAGGTCATGATCTCCCTAACTCTGGGCCATTCTTTATTATACTTCCAACACCAAGTATGTGGTTCCTCCTCCAGAGCAGCAGACCTTGTATCAAACCAGCAAGCAGTTGGTTAACCCCCATAACATCCATGCCACTAGTGTGCCCACAGGCATATCTTACCATGCTGGACATTATTATAGTGCACAGGGTTACAGCTGGGTAAGACTGTTGATTAGAGGTGACAGCATTCGGCTGCTAAGTCTTGGGGTATGGTCAAAGAAGAATAAAATGTGGTTTCCACAAGGGAGCCTGTCTTTATGTGGAAGGGAGACTGGTAGACACAACTAACATAATACAACAGGAGCTGAGTGGTGTCCTAGGGGTAAACATCAAGTGCTAGAAAGAGAAGAGAAGGACATGCAGAACCCGTGAGTCTAGACTAGGAAAGCTGGAGCTGGACCGGAAAACACCAGAAAGAAAAACCACCACCACCACCACCACCACCATCACCACCACCACCACAACACCACCACCACCCCACCACCACACCACCACCTCCTCCATCATCACCATCATACCACCACCACCATCATCACTACCACCACCACCACCACACCACCACCATCACACCACCACCACCATCACCTCCACCACCACCATCACCACCACACCACCGTACTACCCAAAGGCACCAGTGTTAAAGCTGACTGTGGGTCATGTTGACTTTAGCTGGAAACATACACCTGAGGTAAAGTGATCAAAGTTAAGGTTGGAAAAACAGACTAGAACCATTTGGTGAAACCTCTGATAGTCTCTGAGAAATTATTTGGTATTCTTTTGTGCATGAGTCAAAAAGGTGCACTGTTTATAGAATAAAATAAGTATAGTTGGGTTTTTTTGCAAATATATGTAAAGGATAGAGCAGTGCCCCAAACCCACAACCATCAAACACGACCTAGCAGAGTAAAAGCTCATACAACCAAAGAACAAGTTGCCCTCTGCTGTGCCATGATGTTTCTTTAACCTCCATTTATATTTATATTGGAAAATTGCTTGAGTCAAAGAAAACAGCTTCATCCATCTTTTAAGCACCTCCATAGCAATGGATACACTCCCTCTAAAATTAGTAAGGGTAGTTATATCTCAAGCCACTCACAGCTTACAGACAATTATAAAAGTATATACAATGTCACTCAAAATAATATTTTATAGTATATTTGAAGTCCCTCAAGAATTCCTGCATGTGTGGTGGACCTCTCCCTTTTACGGCAGTAAAGGAAAGGCTGTCAATGTTCAATAGGAAAAAAAGTCACTTCCTCTGTCACTCTTACGTTGTTTGTGGTCATAGCACTGACAGGACAATTCAGTGATGAGTGCCATTATTCGTAATCACAAACTTGCAATTCTACACATAGTCATGGGTTACCCTCTGTTGTCCAACATCACAGTCACAGACAAACCCACCCCACACCAGAGGAGGGAGGCTGGTTGGTAGCGCTGACAGTGAGCCAAATAGAAGCTTCAACTTCTGTTTTTTATGTTCTTTGGATAGGGAGGGTGTCTTGTGACAAGAAGTTATTATGTCTATGCAATGAGTGGGTGGGGGGGAGAAACGTCAGGCTTAGGTTATTGCCCTCAGACATAAGGGTTTGAACTCTGTAAACAAGGGTTATGCCAGTAAATTTCCTCTAGAACTTGCATTCTGTCCACTGTGTTCCAACATCTTCAGAGCCCTAAGATTCACTGCAGTCCAAGAGCAGGGAGTGAGAGAATTCAAGCACTTTTGTGCCTTCATTTTCATTCCCCTCCCTCCAAAGAATGGCAAGGGTTCACAATTAACAGAGGGTATGACTGCGGTATTACTCCATTCCCATGAGGTGCCTCTCTGAGAGAGGCCGTAGTTTCTCTCCTGGTGGCCAATTTACCCCAAAGTCTCAGCTTGAATGCACAGTCCGGGCAGACTTTCCCTAAGCCTTTGGACTGAATTGAACCCTAGTCCAAGTACTCTTTCCCATAACACCATACACTTTTCTTTTAGAATTCTCTCTAAATGTTCATTATGAATTTATTTGTATCCCTCTTTCCTTAAAATACAGTTTCCCAAGTAGAACATACTAGCCCAGGGCATGGCATATGAAAATAATGTAGACTTGTACTGAGCACCGAGAATGTGTCAAAGCCATTCCTTGGTCTTTCTGTGAACCATCTCACAGTGACTCACGAGGTAGGAAAAGCCTTCACTTGTATGCTGCAAACATAAGGGTTCTACGACTCCCCCAAATCTAAGGCTCGTAAGTGGGAACTCTACAGTAGACTCTGGTTTCTGAAGCCCAAAGTTCATATTCTTCAGTGTGGTGAATATGAATGACTAGAAATTCATATGGTAGAAGTAACTGGCTTACCTTACCATCAATGACTGAGCTAAGAGCGAGAGTCCCAGGGCAAGTTGAGCGTGCGGAGGAGCATAAGTGTGAATGAGGCCATAGGTGTTGAAAAGAAGTAGATGCTGCCTGTTAGGAAAATGGATGCCATCTTTGTACTGTGGTTGGTACCAAAAACTCTTCTCCTGCCCCGTAGAATTCTGGGAATTAAAATGGGCAGCATCCATTTTCCTTATTGCCTGATGTGTGAAATTATGAACGTACTAGAAGCCATTGCTTGTCTTTCACTAATTCTTTCCTTGGTTAATTGAGAGCCACGTCATGTGATTTAAACATCAGACATGGCCACAAATCGGTCCTTTGGTCCCACATTACATTGTCATTAGTAACCTAAAGTAAAGTTTCTGTTGAAAAACTATAGAAAAAAACACTTTTTCCCCATTAAAAGTGGCCAGAACTCCATGGAAAAGGTGAACAGCTATCTTCTTCTTTGAGTAAAGACTCTGTGCTCTTCATGTTGTTTCTTCTTAAAACGTATGAAATCCAGGAGGTTGTCAAGATAGCTCAAGGGGTAAAGGAGCTTGTTACAAAAGCCTAATGCCTGAGTTCAATCCCTGGAACTCACATAAAGATGGAAAAGCATAGAATCAGTTTCACAAAGTTGTCCTCTGACCTCCACACACACAGTGTGGCATCTCCTGCTCCGTGTTTCTCTTTCTTTTTCCCTACTAAACATGCATGCTCATGAGCTCACACACACACACACAACAACAACAACAACAACAGCAGCAGCAACAGCAGCAGCAAAGACATCCAAGATCTTCCTTTAGTCTTTCTTAATGGCTCCTATTCTGGTTTTATAATCTTTAATCTGACTTCATAAAAATTAACATACATATCAGTGCCACACTTATATTAAAGATGCATTTATTCACAAATACTCATTATTGCTTTCATCCAAAATGAGTATAAATAGATAAGTTCTAAGCTAGGGTTGGAGTATGTACAGCTGAAGAAGAAAGAGGAGCCCAAGTTTGAGTTTAGCCTGGGCTACAAAGAGGCTGTGTCTCGAAGAAGAAGAAGGAGGAGGAAGATGAGAAAGAAGAGAAGGAAAAGAGAAGAAGAAGAAGAAGAAGAAGAAGAAGAAGAAGAAGAAGAAGAAGAAGAAGAAGAAGAA
>OU015753.1:44527037-44538113 GCA_907169655.1 Acomys percivali
TCTTCTTCTTCTTCTTCTTCTTCTTCTTCTTCTTCTTCTTCTTCTTCTTCTTCTTCCTCCTCCTCCTCCTCCTCCTCCTCCTCCTCGTCCTCCTCCTCCTCCTCGTCCTCCTCCTCCTCCTTCTCCTCTTCTTCTTCTTCTTCCTCTTCTTCTTTCTTCCTTGTTTTTCTTAATTGGGAAGCTCTGCAGATGCTATTTCTGTTCTGCAATGTCAGAAGCATACAAAACCCAAAGTTCAATGCGAGGCTTTGGAAAAAACATCACTGGCATTCACATAGGTCATGACAAATATCTTGGACCTTAGCTGACCGATTTTTCAAAGCATTGTGTTTGAGGGTGCACTCTTCCTGAGCAGCACAGCTCCCTGGATAGGAGTCCTTCTCCATCCACCACTCGGTGAGTGTGCTTGTATCCCTTATTAGCCAGCCCAACTCAGCTCATCATGAGACAGTCCTCCTCCCCAGGCACTCCCAGGATCAGTTTCTACATGGAAGCATGCCTTGATGGAGCTCCTGTGTTTCCTTCTATGAACTCTGAATGATCATAGGGGAAAGGATAAAAGGTGTTCGGAGGAAAGTCCATGAAGTCGGCATACGGGTTGGTTGATTGTTTCTGATGAGGCTCTAAAACCAACTTAGCAGAGGTTGGGACAGAGAGGAGATAAAGGAAGCATTGGGCCTGTGGGAGAACAGAATGTGACTGTGAACACAGATGGCCAGAGCTTGGGTGAAAAGAGACATAGGATCACAGGGAAGAAGAACAAAGGCTGTAAGGAGGCCATCTTCCCCCATCCCTCATGCCGGGTCAAATGTCCTGTTAATGTCTAAAGCTGGAGCAACGTTAGGAGACATGAGACCTTAACTATGTGATGGTGTCACTGTTGAGAAGACCCCTGACCCTGGCATGAAGTCACCTTTCGGTACCAATCAACATGCTTCCTCATGTAGGCCTTGATAAATGAGCAGCCCACAAGGCAGATTTTCTCTGGCAAGCTCAACTATGATTTGCTCATAACATTTTAATTAAATAGACAACATTACTGTGAAAGTTAATTCAAGTGAACCACGTGTCAATATTTCAGTCTCCTGGTTCTGCAGGAGAGTTAACATACCCTGGCTGGTCACTGGAGAGATCCATGATATTTATATTACCCATCAAGTTTTCTCACCAATATAATAAAAAAAAAAAGATTTTCTTGGAAATAACTTAAGTATTCAAAATTTTAAACTAATCAGAACACAACTTTATACCTGGAAGGCGATTTGAAAAGAGCAGCTCCTTTATCAAAAGTAATCAAATATTGATCATGTGACTTGAAAAAAGTCTGATTCTTCACTTTTCAAAAATGTATTATCAGCAAGATGGTGGTGGTGCTCACCTTTAATCCCAGCAATTCGGAGGCAGAGATAGGTGAATCTATGTGAGTTTGGGGTCAGCCTTGTCTGCAGAGTGAGTTCCAGGACAGCCAGAGATACACAGAGAAACTCTGTCTCAGAAAAAAACAAAACACAAAACCAAAAATATTACCTGTTTTCTTCTCATTCACAACCCATTTCTTCTCTCGGCACTTCACTAAAATGTCTGTGATGCTCCTGGACTTGTGGTGTGTGCCGTGTGTTTCTAAAGTGAACAAGTGCTCGCTTCTGCCTGCAGATTTGTTTGTGGCTCTTTTCCACTTGGCCAACTGCTGCATCTCTAATTCCTGAAAAGCAACCAGCACAGTTTTGAACCATGTTCCTCTCTCCTCCTCAGGCCATATTCCTGACTACTTGATTAGCTACTACAGAGAACAACTTTCAACCAAGGCAGTATCCTAGGGAGGAAAATTAGGCACAGTTAGAATTCCACCAGTGGGCTTCCTCATGCAATCCATCAAAGGGGTTTAAGTGAGCAGACACTGTACAGTCAAACCTCAGCTATACAGCTTCTCTCGTCTCCCAAGGCAGCAAAGCAGTATTTCTCTCCTGGCAATGTGAGCAGGAAAACACCAGCATCGAGTCTGTATTAAAACCATCATCACAAAATAATCCCCAGAAAGCAGAGGCTCATTCATAAATCATAGCCATTAGCATCTGACTCTAATGATTAAAGTTAAAATGAGGCATATGGCGATGTGTAGAAAGGTTAACACTTCAATAAATGATTCAGAACTTCCCAGACATTTCCAGCCAGTGTATAATTTATGCAACTCTCCAAGTCGGAATTGCTCTACTTTGGATGTTGTGTAGCTAAACACATTTATCTCTGAGCCATGAAACACATAAAACTAGGTTTATTAAAAAATGAAGATTTATCCCTAGCATTTTATGCTCTCAGGCTGATGTCGCATCCAAGTCGCACCGTTGCTGTTCTGTGCTAGTGACAGACTCCGTGTGTGGGACTAAAAATGACAATCGGCCATTACTGACCATGACCCTTCAAAGAAGTTTTGGTATTACAGGTTTTCCACATTTAATGCTTCAGAGGTTAATTTCTCTCCATATTTTGCTAAAGTTGCCGTTATGTTAAAGGCCTAAACAGAGGATGAGCGATTGTAGAACTCAGTTTCTGTCAAAGGATGTCACTGCTGTGGGTAACTGACCAGATTGCAAAGAAAACTGTTCACTCAATTCCTAGACTATGGAACTTAAGTCTCTGATCTAGATGATTTCAGATCTTTGACTCCGAGACAGACGTTCTTAGACTGTGGGAGAAAGCAAATGCTAGGATCATATTGAATTTCCACGAGCTGAATTAGCAAAAAATGAAGATAAAATGCCTTTCTATTTCAGAACATGACAATGTTTTAATTGCCTTAGCAGTTGACATAAGTAATGTATACAGTCTCTGAGGTTCATATAATAACAAGAGTTGTTTGAGATTTTTCTTTTATTTCTTAGCATCCCCTTTCCTTTCCAGTGTTTCTCTCACCCCAACTCTGGTCCTGGCTTTTTGCTCCCTCCCACTCCTTCATCCTCTACTCTCCACCGAGTTTGGGATGTATGTAAAAATGCCCCTTCTCTGCATACATGGGCCGATGCCGCTGTTACCTAGCTATGATGTGCAGACCACCATCGTTGTGACAACTGATGTCGATGCCTCCGGGTGAAACAAAGGTTTATACATTACACAAGCAATTTAACTGCTTTCTAAACATATTGCCAAGACAGTGGGAGCTGGCAGCCTGCATTGGTTTTAGGTTTTGGTGAGCTGGCTCAGGGGTAACTGTTGATTGTGAACCATTTTTATTTGTCTCCCATGCACTACAAGCAACCTCGTAACCCAGGAAAGAATCCCTCACAGCGCTTAAACTGCTCTCCTCGGCTTCCCAAGATTGCATGCACAAATCACTTGATTAAAGGGGCATTACGAGTCTTGTGCACAGATAACTGCACAAGACAATTGTGTTGCTCTAACCTTTAAAGTGCGCCACGTAGAGAAATGTTTTATAATCCTTTTCTCTGTGCAGTAGGCAGAGGAGAAAAGAGGTTGGGCAGAGATTACCCACCCAGAAGAAAGAAAGGGACTCTTTTTGAGGTTCCAGTTGAAACACAATAAAGAACATAATTAACATCCAATTCTTTGTGTTTTCCATTTGACTGCAGGGAGGAGATGAAAGGGGCCTGCTGAGCCTTGCATTCCATCCCAATTACAAGAAAAATGGGAAGCTGTATGTGTCTTACACCACCAACCAAGAACGGTGGGCCATCGGGCCTCACGACCACATACTTAGGGTGGTAGAATACACAGTGTCCAGGTATCACTAATAAGTTCTGCCATGTTGTTTCCTCTTCTTTGTCTCTTCACAAACTGTTTAGAAATCATTGCCATAAGTTAGTAGTGATTAAAGAAGAATCTTCCCATGGCTTAAAACATAGTTCATGCATGTTTGTTTGGGTGTGCATCTCTCTCTCTCTCTCTCTCTCTCTCTCTCTCTCTCTCTCTCTCTCTGTGTGTGTGTGTGTGTGTGTGTGTGTGTGTGTGTGTGTGTGTGTTTAAGAGGCATTAGACATTGAATAAAATAATGTCTTTAGTACTTCTCAATTATTTCAACTTCAGTGATGTTCCTAGAACATAGAGATTAATATAATTTTTCATGTAATTCTGATTAGCTTTATTTCAAGCATGGCTGTCTGTCTGTACACTTCTTCCTTTCCAGCAGATTCCTGTCATGCATGCAAAATCATGGTGTTTTTTTCCCTTCCATCGTGCAGGAAAAATCCCCATCAAGTTGATGTGAGAACAGCCAGGGTGTTCCTGGAAGTTGCTGAGCTCCACCGAAAGCATCTTGGAGGACAGCTTCTTTTTGGTCCCGATGGCTTTCTGTACATCATCCTTGGGGATGGCATGATCACACTGGATGACATGGAGGAAATGGATGGGTTAAGGTAACACACTGCTTCCCAACATGCACTTTTTTACACTAACACGATTCCAATGCCTGGTCACGCTGTCTGTTCCAGAAAAGGGGAAAGCATGTGTCTGATGATTGAACATGAGGTCATTTTATGCTGAAGAGATGCTTTGCCTTGTCCTAAACTAGCTGCTGCTTTGAGACTGTGTTATGGACGTTGCTCTGCCACGTGCAACACTGGGGAGGGTACCTCTTCCTGTGAGCCCAGCCACTTCCCAACCCCCATACATCCATGCTGCTGCCCCACCCTCTGTCTAATGAACTGAAATCTTGGAGAAGATAAAAGACATAGACTGGAAAAGGTTAAAGAGGACAGATTTTTTTTTAAAGTGAGCAGCATATTACATTACATCCTTGTCCACACTCCATCTGTACCCACACTGGCCCTGATCTCACTGGTTGCCACACAGAATTTCAAAATCACATAATTTTAAGTCAAATGGAGGGATGGTTTCTCACTCCTTAGCTCAACCTTGCCCCATGGATGCAGGTGAAACACAGGACCATGTGTGAAGTACTCACTCCACTTCCGGTTTCTCAGTGACTTCACAGGCTCTGTGCTGAGGCTGGACGTGGACACCGACATGTGCAGTGTGCCTTATTCCATACCGCGGAGTAACCCCCACTTCAACAGCACCAACCAGCCCCCAGAAGTATTTGCCCATGGCCTCCACGATCCAGGCAGGTGAGGACATCTGCCTTTCTCGCCTCTGATTTCAGAAACAGACAAACTTGAGGTCTGGGAAGAGGAGTAAGATACACAGCTGCCAAGTATCAAGGGGGCGGTATCCTTTGTACCTGTAAAATGAAACAGGACCGTTAACTCAACAAGTATTTAGCCCACTTTCTAGCAGTCATATGTGAAGAAGGTAAAAATAAAAAGATTAAGCAAAGGAAAACACAAGTTCCTGGAAAAATTGGGGAGGGGGGCACTATTAGATAACTTTTGGCTTTCTTTGTTTAAACTCGAAGTTTGATTTTTCTTGTTGGCTTGGTCTGTTTGATGCTGCTTCAACAGATTGCCCCATCTGGGGTCATTTCGAAACAAAGGATAGATTTTGGCTCACAGTTCTAGATGCCGGACAGTCAGAGGCCATGGTGGCAAGACTGCTCAGCATCTAATGAGAGGAAGGGAGACAGAAAAGTTGCCCAACCCATCCTCCTATGGGGACCTCACTGCTTAGGCTAACCATCTCCCTCTCACAATAATAGCGTAAATCCACAGGCTGGAGCAACGCGAGAGTAACGCTCTCACACAGACAGACACAATCCACCCCTGGAGGTCCTGTCTGCACTGCCGACTGCAGTGGGAAGCAGGGTTCCCGGATGTGAGCTTGGCAGGGCACATTCAGACAATACCACATATGTCAATCAAGAGTGGTAACAAGTATGTTCTAAGGGCTCTGTCTGGATGACGTAAGAGCCCACAGAGAGAGCACAAAAACGGCGCTCCGTCCCTCGCACCTGTGCAGCCCTTACTGCGGTGGTCTCATTTAATACACGATGATGTAGTGTTGCTTTCCAAGAAATTGAGGTAAATATTAATGTCGTTCATGCCTGAAGAACGTACCAATACTAAAGGAATCCGTGTTGGCTGTTTTCTACTTATACTATAATGAGCCATAAGGAACAGAATGCTTAGAGATCTACCAAATGAAGGGTTTCAGGCACGTTTTAAAAATTCCATGAACTCTAAGAGAAATTCTCTGATGAAAAGCCCTTCCGTCAGGTCTGTCATTCAGACTAAGGCACATGTGGCCATATTCATTCATTCACTAGCTTAGTTATTGCTATTTAATGTTTATGGAGTGTTCACTATGTGCAAGGTGACTATTTCTCAAACTTTTTATTTTTATAATCCCTCACGCCCTTCATCTTCCCCCCATCAAAGCCCAAGTCCGCAGTTCATTTCCTTTCTGGCATCTCCGCAGATCTTAAAATCTGTTCGGCAGGGAATCCTTAAGGTGGGATCAGGATGCGGAGGAAACTGTCACATTCCATTTCTATAGCTCAGAATGCACAGACACCACAAAGCAACACTTTGAAGTGTAGCAGCCTGAGTCACCACCCTCCCAAGGGTGGGGGGAGCGTTCTTGCAACCTTCCTGGGGGTCCAAGCCTCAGTGCAAAAACACAGGATAAGGCCCTTTCCAGACCCGACTCCTGGCAAGATGCCTGTGCCACGGAGCCCTGCCTCCTCTGGCAACTGAGGCCTGAAGAAAAACTCTGTAGTCTGCTTCCCTCCCAGAGAATCTCAGGCAGAGAAAGATTTTGAAAAAGAGAAAAACTAAAACCACAAATGGCTATAAGTAGAGCTGACCCATCATTAAGCACTTTGCCTCAGGGTACTAAACTAAGTACCCTCTGGGTAATACGCTGAGATAGCTGCCCGTACAACACCTTAGTGTTTTAATTTGTGCGTGTAATGTGCATGCATGCCCATACTTACAAGAGGGTAGGGTGAGGGAGGTCAAGTGCCTTACTCGATCATCCACCTTTCTCCTTTCCTTGATTTTTAAGACAGATGTCTTACTGAGCCTGAAGCCAGATTATTTCAGTGAGGCTGGCTGGTCAGAAAGCTCTGGGCTTCCTATTACCCCGCACACACCTAACCCCAATATTGCACTTGTGTCGTGTCTGACTTTTATGAAGATGATGGGAATCCACCTCAGGTCCTCTGGCTTGCACAACAGCAAGAATTCTTCCCGCTTATCCAGCTCCCCAGTCCAAGATCTTTTTTATTTCAAGATTAATTAAGGTTCACAGTAAAATGTGACCTAAGATACAAAGACTCTGAGTGTAAGCCCTAAGCCCACATTAACATGGCCTCCCCATCCACCCCCTTCATCATCATCCCGAGTAGAATGGTCCTTTCAGTAAGCAACTGACAGACAGCATTGGCGTGTCGTCATCGGCAAGAGTCCACGGTTGACTTTAGCAGCCTCTCTTGGTGGTATGCCTTCTGTGTTCCTTTTAGACAAATGTGTGGTGACAGGTGTCCATCATCTCGTGGCCTCGTCTTATTAATTTCACTGTCTGGATCCCTCTGCATATAAAAACCTGAAAGTCAGAGGATGGAGTAGTACTCACCGCCCCCAGCAACTCACCCCGGAGAGAGCTGACCTCTTCTCAACAGTAGATGTTTCTTGTTGAAAACAAGTCAAACTTCTTTTTTTGACAAAGATTCTCTATATTAAAAAAAAATGTGCTACAAGAAACCCTCTCACTCGGTGGGGACCAAAGTTCCTCAATAGGTCACAACATGCCTGTCTTCACTGAATTGAAGGATCACCCTTAGCGAGGACAGTGGAGGTCCTGTCACCATGCAACTGTCCCCTGTCTTTATCATGACAGGCTCTTTGGAGCCTTAGGTTGTTGTTTTATTTTATTGTAATATTTGCTAACCAACTCTCCATTACTGAATTCCCCTACTCTCCAATTTTTTAACGTTTTGAATTTATTTAAGAGCCTAGTGATTTGGTTTATAAGTAGTTAATGTATCTTGTTGGCCCAAAAAGCAATTCTCAGTGGAATGTTTTCTGCCTCCAGGGGACATTTGACAATGTGTAGAAACATTTTTGGATTTCACAACTGGGATGAGGGGGCTAAGAGCAGGGCAACACTACTGTCATCTAAGGGGTCAAGGCCAAGGAGAACTCTAAGAATCCCATAATTCACAGAGCAGAACCCCCACTGTGGTGGGTGAGATGGTTCCGCAGGTAAAGGTATTTACCATGAACCCTGAACACCTGAGTTCAATGCCAGGAACAAAAGAGAAAGAAGAAAACAGACCTCCACAGATTGTCCTCTGACCTACACAGAGAGAGAGAGAGAGAGAGAGACAGAGAGACATAGAGGAGAGACAGAGACAGAGACAGAGAGACATAGAGGAGAGACAGAGAAAGACAGAGACAGAGAGACAGAGGCAGAGAGAGACAGAGAGGGAGAGAGGCATGCACGCACGCACGCACGTGCGCACTAAAAAGAAACAACACTAGTTCTAAGGCTAATATATTACATACATTGTGTGGCACAAATGAGTTGATGGTAGCATTGATTCATATTTCCAAACTCTGCCAAAGAGTTGCGCATGAGGTAATCCTTACCAATAGGCTAACAAAGGTTTTTAAGATAGTGAGAACATTCATTGGAAGAACAATAGCCAGAAAAATTAAGAAACATACTCCGGAGGTCATTAGCTTCAATAGAATAAACAAACATGTCGGGATGTTTCCTTCAGTGGTTTCAAGAATATCCAAACTAAATTGCTCCTAGGATCCTTGCCAGCCCGCAAAGCGTTCCTTCCTATGTCAGGAAGAGACCCTGGTAGGAATTAATGAGTATCTGCTTCTTTATTATGCAGATGTGCCGTGGATCGACATCCCACTGATCTAAACATCAATTTAACAATACTTTGCTCAGATTCCAATGGAAAAAACAGACCATCAGCCAGAATTCTGCAGATAGTTGAAGGAAAAGACTATGGTGAGTCAAGCACAGTTGCTGGGTTTGCTTACCTGAAGATTGACTTTTAGTACATTAAGTGGAGAAAAAAAAGTTTGCAGAATCAGCATTTGGGAAAGCATAAAAACACTGGCCTGATAGAGGCCAGTGAGTAAATTGCTCCGTTTTCAGAGGTCCAAGGACTCCTCGAAGCCCTGAGGGCATCTCTGTTTAATTACCTTTCCCATGGATTGAATGGTTCTCCGGATAATTTAATGGTCTCAAAAGTCAGTGACTTGTATTTCGCTCATCTGAGGCTCAAGGAGGGGAACTTCTCTTTATTCTCTGTGATGCAGGAGAGCTTGTCTTAACATTTTATACACAGAGAAATAAGCCTTGAAGGTACAAAACTGCTGAACATTCAACATGCTAGGCTCAGCAATTAGAAAAATAATGTTTCTAATAAAAATAATTTTAAAATGAGTTCCTTTTAGAGAAAACAAAGTAATTGACTTGTAAAAACAAGTCATGGGAATAAAATGTTTAAACATTATTTTTAATAACATGATTACCAGAGTGTTTACAGAGAATTTAAAAACAAAAAGTTGAATAATGAAGTCTAAAACACTCAGTATTTTTCAGTGCTGTACTACACACTCCTTTTGAAGGCCACACTGCAGCAAGCATTATTATGACTCGGAGCACAATAGATGAGATTATTAAATTGATTGCTTCTTCTATTTACTCATTCAACAGGGCTATTTATTTTAACACCAAGAATGAGGCAGCTGTGTTAGTTTATGCAGTATTTGGTTGTTTTACTTCACTTTTTCTAGGTATATTTTCTCTCTCTCTCTCTCTCTCTCTCTCTCTCTCTCTCTCTCTCTCTCTCTCTCTCTCTCTCTCCCCCTCTCTCCCCCCCCCCCTGTGTATGTGTCTGTGTGTGTCTGTGTGTGTGTGTGTGTGTGTGTGTGTGTGTGTGTGTGTCTGTACCTTATAAAAATCAAACCAAAGAATCACATGGTTTGGAAAAAAGTCTAATAAGCCACTAATTCAATAGACCTTGGTTATATCTGGAGAGTAAGCTAAATTGTACTAACTTTCAGACAAAACTCATCAGATTATTAGCAGACTTACGTCTATGTAGTTTAAAACACATACCATGCGCACTAGGCTCCCACTGTGCACACACTCACAGAGCCACCAAAGGCGACAAGAACTACCATTGATCACGCTGCACAGAGGACAACATTGAGGTACAGAAAGGTTAATTACCAAACAAAATTGAATAGTAAAGAATAGAGCTAAACTGAGGCAGCCTGACTCCAGTATTCCTGACCTTAGTCGTTCAATCATCATGCTTGGTAGTTAAGACTTGCCTTTTCCAAGCTTTGCTTTAGCATAACGACGTGAGAAGAGCAGTGCCTAACTATTACTCTTATGGACACGTGATCTGCTTGGCGGTAGTACTGCTGACTCAGCAGAGTCCCACAGTAGAAAACTGATCAGGAATAACTGAGTTTGGGCTCTTATGGATTCAGTGCGTAGTGTCAACCCATGTGTGCAAACCATGGCAGCATTCTTCCTATGCCCAGCTCAGGTCATTTGCCTGTGCCAGGCTGACTCCTTTTCCAACTGTGTCCTGTGGCAACTGTCCTCAGGGGCAGAAGTGTTTGCAAGGTTAAAGTTGTACCCGTATCAAATGAAATTTAGCCTCCTGTGGTGTTTTTTGTCCACATTTTTTTATGTTTCATAAATATGAAAATTATAAGGATGTATCAGATGCCAGGTATGAGAATAGATGAGGTTTATTAAGTGAGCATTTGGAGAGGAGGGAAGGGGGGAGGAGGAAGGAGAGAGACAGAGACAGAGGAAGAGGAAGAGGAAGAGGAAAAGGAGGTAGAGAGACAGAGGTAGAGAGAGAAGAAGAGTAAGAGAAAGAGTGAGCGGGGTAGAATTGTCCTTTTATACAGCCCTGGGCAGGGCCATACCCCCGTGGCAGGTAGACAGACTTAAGCAGAATCCTAACACACATCTCAGCCATTTTAAAGATAAAACTTTGGTTTCCAAAGATCCAATGTGTCTTTATTAAGAGAAAGCAAAGGCTTTTCATTGTCTTGTGTACCTAATTGATGCTTGTATTGATCTATATTTCACATGAAGTAAAATACTTGTAGCACTCTCCCACCCAAAAATAAATAAATAAATAAATAAATAAATAAATAAATAAATAAATAAATA
>OU015753.1:44538123-44552666 GCA_907169655.1 Acomys percivali
ATAAATAAATAAATAAATAAATAAATAAATAAATAAATAAATAAATATTACCTTGCTGCCACAAAAGCTCATGCATAAGATACCACCTGTTGACTGTGGCTTGTCATTAAATGCACGGGAGGCATTCCTCAAGGGAACTTGTCGCATGCAATTCAGAGGCTCTCGGGGACATTGCTAACCTTGCAAGTCTATAAGCAAAACTTCTAAAGTGCCCTGAGTGAAGCTATTCCTCAACTAAGTGACAGTGATTTTAAGGATGCAGTAAGTGCGAGTTCAAAGACTTTTATGTGCTGTGCTTTTATTTTCATTAAAGTGTGAACCTTTAAAACTTTGTAAACATCTTATGATTCGACAGGTCTGGTTTGGTTTACTAAACGTAAGCAGAACCATTTTTTAACAGACATTTATTGCTCAAAGCTCACTTCCTAAGTGTTTTGGTTTAGAGTAAATAACAATGATTTCAAAATATTTGGGTTTGAATTGTGTTGGAATCTTGGTATGTCCTGACAGATAAAATGGCACTCTCCTAAGCGTTTTCATTTCGCTAAGCTTGCATTTTGAAGAATTTCATTATTTTTATCAGTACACCTGAAACGGTTCCATGTCCCCCCTTATGAAACACAATATGGAATTAAATCACTGTAACATGTATTACTTGGTTGGTATCACTTTGACTTCTGGAAATGTTTCATTTACCCTAATACTATTTTTTTTCCAGAAAGTGAGCCATCACTTTTAGAGTTCAAGCCATTCAGTAACGGCCCTTTGGTGGGTGGATTCGTTTACAGAGGCTGCCAGTCTGAACGGTTGTACGGAAGCTATGTGTTTGGAGATCGCAATGGGTATGTTTCCTAAGGCCGTGGTTTCTTATACCAAATGACATGTCTATTGTTCGGAGCACTACCAAAAACTATCCAAGTGCCTGTCCCCTGAGAGTCAGACCTCGGACACACACAATTGTTATTGCTTCCTTGGGTTTCACTGCACCTGGACGTTTTATTGAAGAGTTGCTTCCAAAGACTCTTTTCATCCGGCTCTGTCAGTTCTATGAGGCACTGTTTAAAGGCAAACAAGTCTTCTGAAGGATTCTCCGTTTCCTTCAACGTTTCCTGTTATCCTCAACCTAAGTCCCAAACTTGTTTTACAGGACTTGTAAAAAATTACCCTGGGAGACTAAGAATTTTGGTAGCGCCAAACTCTTCAGGACTTTCTGCAGCAGCATGCAATTTGGCTACATAAGTAGGTACTATAAAATAGAAATGTAGCCTAAATTGTCAAGGTCTCGCGTGGTGGGTGGTTAGGAGGAGCTGATGAAACCCGCGCTGAGAGCTGGTTTCCTGAGCTGGGGACACTCAAGCCAAGAGGCGTCATGGTGTGCTCAGCTTCAGCGAGAGGCAGGCCCTGTGCCTACCCTGCGCTCTACCCACCCCGTCCCATGCTGGCCCTCAGCAGCACAGCCTGCTGTGGGGACCCTCCTGGGAAGCACCCTCTCTGGGTGTAGGCGAGGAAGGGCTTTCTCTTACTTGGATTTTTTTTCAGCGCCCCCCCCCCCTCCAATCCTCGGTTTATCTTTAAGTCCTTCCTCCTCATCTGGTACTTGCTCAGTGTTCCTGTACACCACAGGGCATATTCTTTGTCCCTTAGAAGTGATGTCTTTGGTGTGACTATTCTTCATTTCAGTTTCTATCCTAAAACGTTTTTGAGTGCCCCATAAGCCAAAGTGCATTCTCATGGTAGCTTTGTGGTGTGTTTTGTTATAGGAATTTCCTAACCCTCCAGCAAAGTCCAGTGACCAAGCAATGGCAAGAGAAGCCGCTCTGTCTGGGCACCAGCGGTTCCTGTCGAGGATACTTCTCGGGCCACGTCTTGGGATTTGGAGAGGATGAATTAGGTACTCTCACCTTTGCCTCATTAAGTTCTGGTTTCACTTGGAAACCTTTGCTCCGCCCCATAGGACAAAAGGCCTTTCCTCCACTCTCTGGAAACGCACCCACAGCAAAGGCGACCTCCTACAGAGTCTCAAGGTGGTCAAGTTACACCTTCCTAACCAGGAACCTTTTCCCAAGGGTCTTTATGCCTCGTTTATCTTCTAGAGGTATAAAAGTAATAAAATAGAAAGAAATAAAGAGGCAGAAACAAGTGGAAAAAATTAAGTTCCGGGGCGGGGGGTGGGGGGGCGCGGGGGCGAACCTTTTCATAGCGACTGATAGTTTTCACTGGTAGGATGATGACTCTTCCATTCTCTCTCTAAAGTCTTTCCCGTCTGTCCCGTCTCATTTTCCAAGAGCAGAATCTGAAGCTGGCTTACTCTCGTTATTGGTTGCTTATTTATTTTGCCCATTTTGTGTCAGACGAAGTTGTGCAGAATAATCTGAGGGGTAGAGAGTCTTGCCAGTAGAACAGAAATTATCTCGTTTGACCATCTAATGTGACAATATTTTTGGCACGATTATCAATGTATGGAGCCTATGTGTGTTGAAGACCTCATCACCAGAGTGCCATTGGGAAGTAGTGGCACCTTTAGCACATGAATCTCAGGGGTTTCTGGGGGGGAGGGGGCAGGAATTAGCACTCTTTAAAAATAGACTTATTTTATATGTATGCTGTTTTCGTGTACACCATGTGCATGCTTGGGGCCTGAGAAATTGAACCCAGGTCCTCTGCAAGAGCAACAACTGCCTTTAACCTCAGAGCTACCTCTCCAGCCCCAAACATCCTGCTCTTAAAGGGAGCATTGGAACCTTGTTTTCTCTGTATCTTTGCCTCCTGGCTGCAGTGAGGGCTTCAGGCCTTCTTGCCGTACACTTCTGCCATGATGACTGACCATCCCAAGTACCAGAGCCATGCTGATACATATTGCAATCCCTAAAACCATGAGCTAAAATAAAACTTTCTCCCTTTAAAAAAAATGCATTGAGCCCAATGAGCAAAGGGGAGTTGAAGTTGGACTGTGATTAATCAGAAAGCAAAGTTGGGTACTGGCCACTGTTTCAAATTACAGAGTTCAGTGTAGCTTTTGTGGTGTTTTACTTAACTACACCCTAATAAACCATTAGGATGAGGATCCTTCAGCCTCAGAAACGAATTTAAGGCACAAAAAGGAAAGGCTGTGTTTTCCCGTCAGAATATTCTCTCTATAATGAAAGCCCATGTTGATTTTCTTTGTACACTAAATGGGAAAAGCAACAGGAATAGTTCCTCTTCATTCATGCAGATTAATAAAGGGCAACTCTCCCAAAAAACACACAGGACATGTTGGAGAGACACAGGATATAATAATTAGGAAGGAGAGTTGTCTGCTCTTGTTCCAGAAGGAGAGCACTTTATATCTGACTTGTTTTTTTTTTTTTTTCTTGTATGTTCTTCTACCCGACTCAAGAGAATCAGAAAGATGTTCTTTTCTTATTCCTAAGCTCTGCAGTATAATGTAAATGTCACTGCAGACTTTAATTTTGAGAATTAGGGCTAAGGATGGGCATCCGCGGCAGAGTGCTTGGCTGGAATACAAGGCTCCGAATTTGCTTCCGGGCATCACAATAAAGAGAGAGGAGGAGAGAAAGCAGATAGAGAATGAAGGAAGGAAAAAAGAGGAAAGAATGAGAAGGAAGTGGAGGGGATGAAAACAAAAGAAGGAAGGAAGGAAGAGGCGTGTCCGGGCCGCTTCCTGAGAAGGCAAGAAAACCCAGTTAACCTAACTTACATTGTTTCACCCTTAAAAACAATCATGGAGTAAAAATAAAGACAGAACAGAGGCAGAGACAGGGATGCTGGGGCTGGTCAAGGTGAGGACCAGTGTATGCCTGAATAGGAATAGTCTGGGTATGGGGAAGAGGTGCCTATGATGGAGGTGCACTGGCGAGGTGGACTTATAGTGTGCTGTCCCAACCTGTCAGCATCAGGTCCTCCTGAGGATGCTTGGAAGTCCTTGAGACCTGCTTGGCTATGATGTCATGCTATGATGTCATGCTATGGAGTCATGCTATGCATTCATGCTGCATTGTTTCTCTTTCAACAGGAGAAGTTTACATTTTGTCTAGCAGTAAGAGTATGACTCAGACTCACAGTGGGAAACTCTACAAGATCGTGGACCCAAAAAGGTAAAAATTTCTCTCTCCTCTTGAGTATGCTCAGTATCCATCCTCCAGATGCTTTCGTTCCCTTGGAGGCGTTACGGTTCATAATGGGCTGGGGTGAACACTCTCCCCTTCCCAAGACAGAGGGCTGCACTGGACCCTGAAAGACTTGAAAGGATCATTCATAGCATTCTTGACCCCCACATGGATGGCAGCGGTTTCATCTCTCATGTCAGGAAAGCAGTAAAACCTTTAATTTTGAGAAAATTGGAAACGTTCTAGTACATATTGTGCCCCCTTCATATGATTTTTTTGTTAGGCAAGCGAGATAAGTTATTTTAACCGCTGGACATCTGACCCTCATTTCCAGCCCATCTGACATCTCACCACACTCATGGAGACTGCTTGACCAAGCAAATGGGAATGAACATACTATTTTGTTACTTGCTTCTGCAAGAGGAAAATGTGTCTTGATGGGTTAGTAAATAAAATGCTGCCATAAAAGCCTGAAGACACTAGTTCAGACCCCCAGAGCCCAATAAGTGTGGTATGGGCATGGTGGTAGCCTACAACCCAATATCTGGGAGGCAGAGACAGGGGATAAACCAGCCAATCAGGTGAGCTCCCAGGTCAGCAAGTGACCCTGTCTCAGTAAATAAACTAGAAGATGATCAAGGATGATACTCAGTGTTAACACATGGCCTCCACTCACAGATGTGTGCACACACATCTACCCACATACATGCAACCATGTGTACACAGATATATGCTTACCAAACACAGGCACACAGAGACATGGGTGTATGTATGTTGCTCTGTCTGTCTGTCTGTCTGTGTTTTCTGCTGCTGTTCCCTCCCCATCCACCCATCTCAATGTTGGCACACATTCACTCATTCTAAATCATCATTCATCAGTCATAATTTTCAAATGAGAGATGGATTGCCAGAAACTGCTAAAATTACACACTGCCAAGTGGATGTTGGTCACATAGAATCTAATCATTTTTATAGATACAACTAATAAGTGACAAACTAAGTAGTACTCTCTACCCACCGACAACCCTGCTGCAAATTTCAAGCTTCTTTGAAGTTTCTCTCAGGAGAATACATTCTAGTGGTCAGAAAGGTTAGCCAAAGGCTATTGTTCAATTCTTAAAACACTGCAAGTTGTCAATTTGTGCATCTTCCTGAAAAAGCCATGGACTAGTAACTAGACAGACTACTTTTTTTTATGCCAAAACCACATTTATTTTCCTAAAAACATTGACAGGTTTGCATTGGCTACTGCATAACAAAGAGCAGAATCCATGAGAAGAGGTCTTGAGCCCCCACTCACTACAACCTCACTTCTTCACAGTAAGAGGCATGCTTGTAGCTACCCGTGTAGCTGTAATGAGGTTCCTCCTCTTTCTGTGGAAAGCACTGTCCTCTCTGAGGAAAGCAGAGAAACGAAAAACTGTCAGAGACTCAGGAGAATGCACTGGCTACATTACAAATGCAACCCAAACTATCGTGAACTCAAAGCGTCCTAATGACCTGCCTTGAGGGGTTAGGGTTGCACCCAGACCTAAGGCAATTAGTTTCAAAATGGTCACTGTTGCTCCATTATGTTGTCAAGATTGATCAGCTTTTGAAATGTCCCCATAGTAGGGTAATGAATTCTGCCCCACCCCCAAATCTCTCTTGATCTGGGTTGTTTAGTCTGTTGGTGAGTAGAGGTGACTTTACACCTTCCATCTATTATTAGAATCTAATTATCAGGGTTGCCATGAGTGACCTTGGCTTTTGTGATCTTAGGGCCTTCTCTAGTAGGGTGGTCTCAGAGTGACATACCTGAAGGCCTGGCTTCTCATTACGGGGCTTGTTTCTGGTGATTCGTGTCATGTGTGGGGCCAGGGTTAAGAGCTGTGTTTGCTTTGCAGAGGTAGGGGAAATCATAGAATTCCAAAGATCCATCCTCCTACAGAGGCATATTCTAAATTAAGCTGAGTATAAGAAAGCCAATGTTTTCTTAACCGTTTGTTGGGAAGATCTTACCGTTTTGATGAGAATGCCAGCGATTACTATTAAAGGGTTTTCCCAAGAGGGTCTGTTGCCTTACACGAGCAGACACCTCTGCACTGGCAGGATTATTTGGGGCACACAAGTTAATTGCTGGCATAGGCATGCTCAAGAGGTCAAGGAGAGGTAGTTTTCTAAAACTGAAGAAAGAATATCATCACATTTCAAAATTCATATGCACGCATATATAGATATTCCTTGTTATTTTAAAAAAATCAAACTCTAATTGACTAGTTAAGTTCATTGTCTTCTGGTAGAGAAGTGCCTAGACATGTTAGAATATTTCCAAAATAGCTTTCAGATGTCAATTGATTTAGAACTCTGAAAGAGAAAAATACTAAATTATAATTTGTTATATTTCTATATAAGGTATCAAAGAAGTTATGTATTTATCGTGATATTTATGCTACATTTTCCTACACACACACACATACACACACACACACACACACACACACACACACACTAAACTTAGAAATAAAATGAAGTAACTCTTAATCAAACTTGGCAAAAACACATGAGGTTCCAACATTGTCGCTCCAATCGAATGACAGTTTGGTCTAAGGCTGTAAACTGTGGAGCTATTTGCATATGTTTTAAATTATTTACCCTGGAACAACTCCCCCAGAAGAAGGCCTTTTAGAAAAAGTAAAGGTCAAATAAATGAATAAATAAATAAAAAGAAAAACTAAAGGTCATTAAAAATCTAATTAATTAATGTTTAAGTGAGTGTATAAAATGATGGGGTTTCCTGTGCGTTTTGTAAGCACATACATTTGTATGTTGCTCCTCTTGTTCATTACTCTTCTTTCTTCCTCTTTCCCTCTTCCACTCACTGGTCATCATCTACATTACAAATCTGAAAATGAAATATGGTCAGGTTTCCTAAGTTATTTAGGGAAAAGCCTTCCTTGAGGAGACGGTCCAGGAATGAGTTTGTGATATGCCAAAACACTAAACACATTTCAAGGACATGGGGAAGTTGCCTCTCAGGTCAGAATGAAACTAGAATCAAGCCAATGGCTCAGTCAAGTTTGAGTCCCCAAACACTTTAGAACTCAGGTCAGTTTGCCTTGTCACCTGTCCTTGGAGGTGCCATCAGCTGACCTTTCAGGGGACAGGTGTCGATGTATTGGGCACGTGATTTGAACAATGACTCTCCTGTCACTCAGGGGTGCTTACTCTTGAGTCTCTCTTGAAATTAAACAGCACACACGTTATTAGTGTCCTGTGTCCCTTCGTCTATCAGAAACTTATAGATTCATTGCCTCCTGTCTCTTGACTCCATAGGACTCTGAAACGAGTTGAATGACATAATTGAAGTGCGTTCTACTCTCTAGTCTTGTTGTTCCATATTTATTTTCAGGTGATTTCTCAACTTTTAAATTTCTCATCCTTCCAAAATTAGGACGCAGCTGTCCATGAAGCTTGATGAAGCTCTGAATGCCTTCTGTCAGATAGTCAATGCACTTTACAGTGCTTTTCAGTATTAATTAAATATGTGAGGGGTTGTGAGATGGCTCCGCAAGCAAAGGCAGTCCACAAAATTGTTCTGATCTCCAAATTGGGGCTGTAGCTCAACCCCTCCACACACACACTCGAATGGATGGATGGATGGATGAATGGATGGATGGATCAGTGAATAAATGAATAAACTGTAAAACAATCAGGATCAAGTGCTCCCCAGCAGTGGTAGAAATGTTAAACTTTTGACACAGTCATGTGACTTCAAGCTTTATCACTACAGAGCACAAGACTCTTTTGTTTGAGATGAACTCCAACCAAAATGCCTTTGCTTTGCCTGTGAGATGTTCTCAGGGTTAATTCTCCAGGAATGCGGAAAGCAAACCTCTACCTCATTCTGCTGCCCTTCCTCCTCTAAACCCATTCTTCCTGTATTTCAACACCTTGCTTAGCGCTCCTCCAACCAAGGCACAGGGGCCCTTTCCTTTAAGAGTTCTATAAATTAACAATGCTAATTCCAAGCTTTGAGAGGTCACTCTACAGAAATGCTGTGTCCCCAAGCTCCTCTGAGACCAGTATCAAAACCCACCGCCTCTCCCCACTCCCATAAAGTGCCAGTTAGTGCTCTTGGTTTGATTTTCTTTAACTTCCTCCATCTTACTCCTCATTATGCAAGATGCTAATATATTGGTTTGAAAAAAATTACTTCTTAAAGGCAAACCAGTCTTTATGTATGTCTGGGAGCACACAGGCAGCCCTGTCACCCTGGAGAAACTCACACATAGTAGAGTAACTCTCATCTGATAAGCCAGTAGAGTCCCAATTCATCAAAGTTTTATGCAAGTGGCCCCCTGAGTTGATAAATTCCCACAGTGCCTGTTGACCCAGCTGCCAAGTCCTCTTGCGGCAGGTGGTGTTTTCATGGCCACCCTGACGGTAATACAAACTGTTTAGCGGCTCCATTGACCTTGTAGCTATTAACAGGATGCAGGCTCCACAAGGGACTACTTCTCAAACAGCACAGAATCTCTTAACGCTGGAGGTCATGAACAAGTATACGCCCTATAAAAACCCATCCAGCGTGGTCGGGTTGAACTCCAAAAGACAGGCAAGCATTTCCACATTTTTTGCTATTATTTTTACTATGTATATCCCATAACCAAAAATGTGTGTACACTTACCTCTTGGCCTTTGTTTTTTTGCTGATAAGCTTCATTTCATGCACAGTTTTTGAAAAGTCCTTTTAGCTAATAAATCTTTCTTGGTTGCCACAGATCATCTGAAAATTTAAAGATGTTTTATTTATTTAAATAGGCAACATCAAGGTTAAAAACCTCTAATGAATGACTGATCGTGGGTACATAATCTGCTGTAATGACTTTGATAAAATTAGAGTTTCCCCACACTTTAGCAAGATTTGCACACATGTACATTTGTGTGTTTACAGGCACACGTCACTAACCTGTGTTGCAGAGAGCTTTTAACTTCCTCAACACAAAGCCTCACATAATCAATGAAAAACTAATGTGGCCAAGTTGTTTTAAATATTTTTTATTTTCTGTTTTTTAAAATAACTGTGCCTTTATTCAAGATGATGACAGATTTGTATTTATAAAATATTAACCTAGTGCTGTTTCTGCCTCTCTTAAAACTTTCCCTGATTTTGTACACCAGCACAACAAATCTAAAGTGTTTTCCGTAGATCTGGTAAGATATAATTAATTGATCAACAAGAATTGTAGATGTTTACATTGTACATTGTACAGCCCACCTCCAAGCCTTACCCTGGGGGATTTGTTCCAAGAATGCCACAGGGTGTCTCAAATTACAGACCCAACCCTGTATGCAGTTTCCCCCAATGCATCCCCATGATAAACCTTAAGCTATAAATTAGACACAGAGAGATTGATAGCAACGATTAATAGTGAAGTAGAAAAGTTGTTAACAATATGACATATTTTAAAGCATCACCAGTTCATTTCTGGAACTTTCCAGAAATTGGTCCAAAAATTAACATGTTTAGGCCACTATAAACAATAGCCACAGAAAACTGATCTTTGGTAATTATGTGAGTGATGTGAAACAATTAAGTCATGCTGACTAGCCTACCCTTTAGCCCACATGCTGAAAGTTTGTGGTGAGAGCACATATAAATATTTTATATGTATTTCTTATTTCCTATATATATGATATATAACCACAACAGTCAAATGAACTTTGCATTTTATTCATTCATAGTCTTTCCTAGTCTATCAAATTTGAATGCTGAACCATTAGTCCCTATGATAATGATGCGTGAAATTTTGCCATGAAATTTTGATTGACTTGACACCTAAACGTGCCATTTATTTATGAATATATAAAATGGAGAATTAAATAATGACACAATCATACTTCAAAATTAGACTTATTTATTATGAGTCCAAGACTCATAAAGGCATTTTTAAAACTCATGTATCTTCCCTTCACCCATCGGCCCTCTCTAGCTCAGGGCTAAAATATGATAGTGTTAAATCCTCTGAATGTCTTACATTTTTATTATATTTATATTTCCATTATGTTTTTATTTTTATTACATCATTAGATGTCACCTGGCCAGCTTTATAAATATGATGATAGCAAGAGACACTTTTCCATGCACTCCAAAGTGGGTCAAGAAGAAGGTTCTTAGATCAGCGTCCTCCTTCGGGAGGTCAGGAAAAGAAGCAATAGAATTATTCCATCTGCTAAAACCTCCACTGAGTCAGGATTTTATAAATTAGTTATCTCTTGTTTTACGATAGGATGAACCTGAAATCTGCATACCTCGGAAAGGGGGAGGATAAATTTAAGAATGAGCCTTTTTTTGTGGACATAGTAGATGGATGTCGACTCTACTCATTCAGAAGAGCAGGGTTCATCACAGGGTTTCAGCACAAGCTGGCCGAAGATGTCTCATCTATTCATTCACGTGTTAAGTCATTAAATGAAGAGCAGTAAGTTAAAACCACCCAGAATCCCATTATCCCGAGACAGCCACTGCTAGCCTTTCTATTCACAAGAAGACCAACAAAGTCTGTTATGAATAACCCACACTTCCCACTGTCCCTCTTCATCTCAAAATATCCAAACCTTCACACCACTCCACAAAGCCAGCCAAAGTGGGTTTCTAGGAAAATGTCTTAACTTTCTGAAAATAATGCGTTATATATTAAAGAATGTTGGGCAATTTTCTGTGATAGCCCCTGAGTGTTTTATTATTTGTTGTGTGAGGAGATGAGGAAATGTGCTTTTCTGATTCAAATTAAGCTTAAGGGCTCTGGGGTAGCTGTCAGCACATAAGCTCAATATATTCTTTATTGCAAACTCAAAAACCCTGTTGGCTGCTTTTTCTATTTTAAAAGTCACTTTTGACTCCATTCAGTAGAGTTCAGAGTCCAGAAGCTTGTTTTTAAGTGACTGTTTAAAAGAACAAAACTATTCAAATGGTTCTAATTAGATTAAACACCAAGCACACAATTTCCTAGCACAATGAAAATATGTATAAATTAGTTAAACTATGCTGGATGTATTCTCTGTTTCTGCTTAGCTGTCACCTAGGTGTCTAGCTAGGTCATATTTATGTGATCTTAAGATGATCTGTCTCAATTATGGGCCAGTAGCAATGAAGTTCAAGTGCACTGCCTTGTCCCTCCACCCTCATCAGTCCTGTTTACTGAAAAGGAGGCTGTCTTCATAGCAAACATCACTCCAAGGGAAACACTTGGCTTTGCCAAAGACCTTGGTCATACATACTTTGTCAAGCATACTCCTGGGAAAAAATGAATTTAATTAAATACATTGACTATACCTCTTAAAAATAAATTTAACTATACCAAAAGTGAGAATTGTTAGACATTAAAAATACAGCCTTTTCTTTTTTAGTTTTATGTTTATGACATGAAAGTATATCTATTTGTTCAGGTGGACTGGTACACACCTTTAACCCCAGAAGTAGGGAAAGGGAGGCAGGCCTGTCTCTGTGGCTTTGAGGCCAGCTTAGTGCTCATAGTGAGTTCCAGGCCAGCCAGGGCTACATAGTGAGACCGTGTCTTGTGTGGGGTGTCTGTGTGTGTGTGTGTGTGTGTGTGTGTGTGTGAGTGTGTGTATGTGTGTGTGTGTTGTTCCCTCCATAGTCATATATTTCTAATAACTACTCAATAGCAAAGAAAAAGACACACTTTCAAACGGCCATAATATATTAATTTCAACCAGATTTTATTAAGCATTTCCTATGGGCTACACATTCTTTTAGTCCCTTGTAAAAATGCGTTTATTTATTCACTTTATATCCTGATCAAACCCTTTCTCTCCTCTCCTCCCAGTTCCAACGCCCCTCCCATCTCTTCGCCCATTCCTCCGTCCCCTATTCCTCAGAATTCCTCCCACCCCACCTCACCAAGTCTCATCAGGACTGAATGCATCCTCTTCCTCTGTGGCCTGGTGAGGCAGCCCCTTCAAGGGGGAGTGATCAAAAAGCAGGCAACAGAGTCCATGTCAGAGACAGCCCCACCTCCCCTTACTAGAGGACCCACGTGAAGCAGGAGCTGCCCATCTGCTACATCTGTGTAGGGGGCCTAGGTCCAGCCCATGCATGGTCCTTGGTTGGTGCCTTAGTCTCAGCAGGCCCCTCTGGGTCCTGGTAAATTAGCTCTGTTGGTCTTCTTGTGGAGTTCCTGTCACCTCCAGGTCCTTCTATCCTTTCCCTCACTTTTCCACAAGTCTCTCTATGCTTTGCCCAGTGTTCGGCTGTGAGTCTCAGTATCTGCTCCTATCTGCTGCTGAATAGAGCCTATCAGGGGACAGCTGTGCTAGGCTCCTGTCTGTGAGCACAGCAGAATGTCATTAATAGTGTCAGGGGTTGGCTCTCTCCCATGGCATGGGTCTCAGGTTGGGTCAGGTATGGCTGGACATTCCCTCAATATCTGCTCTATCTTTATCCCTGCCCATCTTGTAGGGAGGGTAAATTTGGGGTCTAAGTTTTTGTGGATGGGCTGACGCTCCCCTCCTTCCACCAGAAACTCTGTCTCTCTCTCTCTCTCTTTTTTTTTTTTTGGTTTGTTTGTTTGTTTGTTTTTCGAGACAGGGTTTCTCTGTGTAGTCTTGGCTGTCCTAGACTCGCTGGCCTGGAACTCACAGCGATCTGCCTGCCTCTGCCTCCCAAGTGCTGGGATTAAAGGCGTGTGCCACCACACCCGGCCCAGAAGTTCTGTCTCATTAGAGGGTGTCCTCTGCAGTTTCCGTGACCCCTGCCTACTAGGATCCTCAGCAAGAGTCACCTCCCTATCCTCCCAGAAGCCTTCCTTTCTTAGATATCTCACTTATCATTATGAAATACAAAGAAGAGAGAAAATGTCTGTCATCACAGAGTTTATTTGAAAAGGTTACATTTAGTGTATACAGCATGTTCTGTTTACTAATGAGCTACAAGGCCACTGAGCAGAAATGCCATAAAATAAAAGTTTTTTGCAAGAACGAAACAGGGTGAACTTTGGGCATTGAATTGTAACTTAGAAGACAAGGCTGGTACTTTGTGGGGGAATATTTTCTCTACCTTACCCCCACCACACTCATGTGCTCAGCAAGACTCCCTTGGGGAACATGTGGAAAATATAGTTGTTGGTGTCTTAGTTGGAGTGGGCTTGGGCCAGGGAGGTCTCACAAAGACTGACCGTGTCCAGTTTTAAGTAAGCAGTTCAGCAAGTTTAAGGTTTAAGTCTCAGAATTCCAACGTTCCTTGCAGAACACGGAATTCTCAGCATAAAGACTTGTTGATGAGAGGAGATATACACATTCCTATACATCTTTAATATTTGAGATTTTAACACATGATTTTGGATCATTGTAGAAATGGTCTGGGGCCAGGCCCCTAAATTTGATCACTATTCTTGTTGACAGGAGAATATAACCAGTCTTAAGAGAACAGACTGGGCAAATGGCGCACACCTTTAATCCCAGCACTCGGGAGGCAGAGGCAGGCAGACATCTCTGAGTTCAAGGCCAGCCTGGTCTACTGAGTGAGTTCCAAGACAGCCAGGGTTACACAGAGAAACCCTGTCCAAAAGACAAAAACAAAACAAAACAAAATCCTCTTGGAGGCTTAGTTCTTTGATTATTTAGAAAGCCTTGTCTTTCTGTGGCTAAGCCTAGACTTTGGCAGCACATAACAGACTAACATTTGTCTCACTTTCCCAGAAGGTCCTTCTCACTGTATAGTAACACTGAGACCAGGAAAGGTAGGGACTCCAGAAGAAAAAACACTGCATACTTTATCATAAACTTCATGAAGCCAGCTTGATCTCATTTGAATGACAGCATCAGAAAAGCAGAAGAATCATAAAAACCTTTGATGGCTTAGTTTTCTTTATAAATGACAATTATAGAACAATTAATACAAAATATATGAAGTTTCACATTGCAAATGAGATATTTGCACTTGCTGTTATTAACATTCTCTTCATAACAGGAGCTAATTAACTTATTATATAATGATAAAAATTTTGATTTTTAAATAATTCATAAAAATCTCTGTTCTATACATGTCTTTCTTTGTACTAACAGTTTAAATTTCTATTTGGTAGCATAAATATTCATAAATTATATTCATAAATTCATAAATATAAAGATGTCTTTCAAGGAGAATGAAACGGAAAACAGCTATCTCAAAATGAATGTCAAGTGAGTTCGGTGTAGTGACCCAGCACTATAATCCCAGTAGTTGAAAGGCCAAAGCAAGAGGATTTTCAGTTCAAATCCACTCCTGCTTACAAAACAAATGTGAGGCCAGCCTGAGCTACACAGTGAGACCCTTCCCTAAGAGGTGAGAGAGACAGAGATAGGGAGACCCTGCCCCAAAAGGAGGGAAGAGGAGAGGAGAGGAGAGGAGAGGAGAGGAGAGGAGAGGAGAGGAGAGGAGAGGAGAGGAGA
>OU015753.1:44552676-44566320 GCA_907169655.1 Acomys percivali
GAGGAGAGGAGAGGAGAGGAGAGGAGAGGAGAGGAGAGGAGAGGAGACAGAGACAGAGAGACAGATAGAGATAGGGAGACCCTGACTTTAAAAGCATTTATGGATCTGGAGTGTGCCCTTCTAATTTTTAAATTACAGTGTGAGGTTCAGTGAGTGAACGCAGTTGCGGACCAAGCCCAAGCCTGAGTTCCATCCCCAGAATCCACAGAAAGGTGACAGGAGAAAACTGATTCCCCGAGGCTGACGACTATTAGCAAAGGAGCCATGGCATATGCACACACACACATGCACACACATGCATGTACACACATGAACGCACACACAAGATTACATTCACACATATACACATCAAGGCACACACAAGCACACACACATACTCAAACATCTACAATAAAATAAAACTTTAAAATATTTAAAAATTACAGTTTTTAGACATTCTGGCTACCAAATGCAAAAGAGTCATATTATTTTGATATTTTTATGGAGAATTTTGACAGCAATAAAGTTTCGGGCTATTTCATATTACCAACGTATTTTTCTGTTATTCTATAGTTGGGAATTGACTGTGTCACTTAAGAAAAATCTCTTTTGAAAGTCACAGGCATTCTTTGTAAGCTGTAAGACCACTAAATTCTATCCCATACTGATTTTCAACTTATGTGCAATGTTAACTCTTGTTTTGGGGCTGTAGGCCTTTAATGCCTGAGGAATGCAGAGTTCCGGTTCAACCTGCACAGACCCTGACCTCGGAGTGCTCCCGGCTCTGTCGGAATGGCTACTACACCCCCACAGGCAAATGCTGCTGCAGTCCCGGCTGGGAAGGGCACTTCTGCAGAATTGGTTAGTATGTCTGTTATCACCCAGAAGACTGAACATGATCCTGGGGCCCTTGAGAAGTTAGCACCACCTGTTCTTGAATCATCTAGCGTGCAAGTGGCTAGCACTTTGCAGTGCCTCTTTCTGAAGTTATGAATGGAACCTTTCCTGTCTTCGGGTAGGTTGTTCACATTTCTAAATTAATCAGAAGTATAAAAGATCCCTCCAAAGAGGAAAAAAAAAGCACACCACAGCCCTGCGTTTAGCGTATTCACACCAGCCAAAGACTTAGTGTTCTCGAAACCCCGGCCTAAGTGCTAGCATTGCCCAGACACCCCATGAATGCCCTCTCTAGCTTCACTGCTTGCACTTTGCTATGGTACCCTAGAAACAGGGCTCCTGGGTGGGTGTTGTCCCTAAGCCAAAGTGGAAATGCAATTATCCAGACACGCTTTGGAAGGTCTTCCTATTCAGCTCTGCTCCCTTGCGACCCATGATGAAGGTATGTAGCTTCAGAGAGAAGAGAGAGAGATTCGTTTAGATTATCCTAACCCTTTGTGTGGGATGTCCTCAACTTTGTGCCTTGTGAAATTCTAATTGGTGAAGTTTTTTTTTTTAAAGAATACATTAAGGCTATGTTTAAAATGTAATTTCAACAACGAATGTGCATGAACTACTCAGAAGCAATTTTCATCTCTACTGTTCTGCACATTAAAGTAGATGCAGCCAATGGAAACCAAGACTCCAAATTATATTTAATATTGTTCCTGGGCAATCTTCTTTTTATTCTAAAGATGTATTTGTTTCAAACTGTATTATAATCATGACTTGTCCAGCTTACATGTTACCGAATAAAAACAGTCAACACTTAAGGATCATATAGACAGTACATATTTTAAACTTAAATTGCTAATATCTGACGAGGACTAGAGCTACAAGTATAGGTGAGAAATTCGTAACTATGACCCAGCAGAACCTAGGTAGTGGTTCAGACAAGCACACAGACTCTACTGACCAATCCAACTCCCTTTGGTCAGTGGAGCCCAAAGTTAAGAATCAATGTACAAATGTAATAATAGTCAATACTATCCCTCGACCCCTTTCGGTGATCGACACTGTGTATTCCTCTTAACTCCCTGTTTTCTTCATATAGTATCCATTCTGTTAGGTTATTTGCACTTTGCCTAACCTCTAGGTCCCCTAAAGCACATAGTGGTTAAACAGTTCTTTCCTGAGTGCCTTCTCCAGAGAGCGTGCTCAAACTGAGGCTGAACAAATTAAGTGCTGGTGTGCTGTCCAGTTTCCTAATAGATATTAACCACAATCAGGGAAACATTCTTTGCTTAACTTGTTTTGTTTCAAAAAAAATCTTCTGGAGCAAAATTTTCCCCTGATTAAATTTAAATTTTTTAATAAATAAGAAAAAATCTGGGATGTCTTCGATGAGATTATATTTATATACCCAGGTGGTTCAAGCATCTTCCAAAAATGTGAAAGAGAAAAATGTTTTTGCTTTTCTTTATTTTTTCTTATAATTTATTTTCCATGGGTCAGTGCAAGAAACATGAGTTTTGAGTACTGTATCTGAAAAAACAAAAATGAGCCTGAGTCCTTATAGCATAAGAGAATGTAATCAAAAGATTTGACTATGTCTGTGGTGGCTCCACCCCAAACTCATGAATAAGTGACAACTAATGAATATGCAAATTTCATGTCTCCGTATCACTTTAGCAGTAAACCTTTACATTCTTTTCCTATATGGTAGTAGTAAAAATGATTCACTAAGGACAGTCTACGCTGCAACGTGGCATAAAGACCATTGATCAGAACATCCTCTGACAGCCTCTCATACTCACGCCAGGATGCGATTTCAGGCATAATCAGAGCTCAATGTGGTCGGTGAACCCCCTAAAAGCATAGGGAAGTAGGGACCCCAGAGAGACCAGATGCTGGATATTTCACGCCACTCCTATCCCAGACTGACTTTATTTCAGTCCCGTGTCCCCCTGGAACTGCTCTAGCCTGTAGCCCCTTTCTTGGGGCCAGCCTCTCGCCTATGAGGTCCTCCCCTGACAGAATGGAACTGGCCATTGGTTGAAATGCCTCAGGGAGCAGGAGTTGAAAGGACTGACATCATTGTGTTAGAGTCAGTTTTGCAAATCACTGAGATAGTTTCTTGTGAGCTCTGCTTCTCAAGGTGCTGGCATCTCGAGTTTAGCTCAGTCCCTGACCCTAAAACAAAAACAAAAACAAAACAAAACAAACAAAAAAAAAACCCTTGTGCCTAAAAACTGTCTTTCTGGTTTGTATATTCCTCTGCCCGATCCTCTCGTTGCTATCTCCTGCTTCCACCTTCTTTTCCTACCTTCTTCCCTATTCATCAAATGTTTGGTCTCATGCCTGACATGGCTTCTGAAGTCAAGATTAAGAACAGCACGTTGCTTTCTTTCTTTCTTTCTTGCAGCCAAATGTGAGCCACCATGCCGTCATGGAGGTGTCTGTGTCAGACCGAACAAGTGCCTCTGTAAAAAAGGCTATCTCGGTCCTCAGTGTGAACAAGTGGACCGAAGCATGCGCAGAGTGACCAGGGCAGGTATTCTTGACCAGATCATTGACATGACGTCTTATTTGCTGGATCTCACAAGTTACATTGTATAGTGTCCGGGACCGTTTGAATATTTCCTTCCAGTGGGCATTTATTTTGATCTTTATCATTAAAGAGAGAGACTGTCCTCCTGCTACACACTCCTGTGATTTCATTTTCTTTTAGTAATTTAAAAAGCAGTTTCCAGAAACGTGCAGATCTCAGTGCGTATGTGGGCATGTTTTCTCACATGCACGTACGTGTCCACACCTGCACTCACAGCCCCTAAACTCGAGGTTGTATAACAGATTCTTCTTCTTCTTCTTGATTTTTTTTCTTTTTTAATATCTACTTCATGGTGTGGAGTACTTTACACAGAAGTTCCACCACAAATTGAGCACAGAATTTTTATGGCATCAGAAGATATTCTTTTACTTCCAGGGGAATTTCTGCCTGTAATTACTAAGATCGACCTTCATAGGGCTTTGAAATGTTATTGTGCAATGTGGTGGAAATATTTTTATATTAAAGGTCTATAATAAGAGAGCATGTTTCCAAACTCCTTGGTGAATCTCTGGACAAGCAGCTTGATGTAAGGTTGTAATCTCCGCTTCTGTTGATGGATCTGATTACAGAATGTTACACACTCACCTCCTTAATTGACAGAGCAGCCTGGTTCCTTCAGCTTAATCTCAAGATGGCTTTCCAATGTTTATGATTAAATCGGAATAACCTATTTGAAAAAGAAGTCTTCCTGAACGGACTGTTTCTATTGTATATTTTGTGTAACAATGGGCACTGAGTTTTTGTTACATATTTATTTTTTTATTTTATTTTTATAATATAGACATCACCTAGATGAAACACCTTTGCCATGTGCTGTAAAATACTATAGTTCCATTTTCACCAGCTTCATTGGAAAGAAGGGGCATGAGAAAGCTAGCAGCCTCTAGTGCGCTGTGGCTCTAATCTAGCAGTGAGTACTTGTGCCAATATGTAGTCAGTCCTGTCAGATGAAAAAGGCAAGAAAACAGCCAGTCCTTATAAAACCCCAGCGTTGCCTAAAATCCCACCATAGCAAGATTGCCAGAGTCTGTGGGATTAGCAGGTTACAGTGTGTGCTCTGAACCCACCCTCCCTCGGGAAGAGATCATTCTTTCACAGTCAATCCCAGCAGGGTATAAGCTGCCATACGTACAGAGCCTTAAGATCTTCATCCTTGGCAAATCTGACTTCCAATGCACATGTTTCTTCAGGACTCTGGGACAATACCCTTTGGTTCTTGCCTCAGTAAATTTTCTGCAAATGTTCTGTTCAGATTGTCTTAAAGAGATGGTGAGCGCTAAGTTTAAATTACAAGTCTGACAGGCATTTTTTTCTTACTGATTTCCCATCTGCCATCTCTCTGTGTTTGGATGTTAACAAAGTATAAGGGTTTTAGTACTACTGACGTGTAGCCAGGATAAGCACATACCCTCTACCATGGCATCCATTGCTCTGGAATCCAGACTGTAGAATCAGACACGTCCGCAGCACTGGCTGACACTGCATTAACCCTTAGGAAAATAAGCCTTAAATCACAAAACAACAATAATCTCCTAGCTAGTGTTCCTCTGTTGTTCTAAAGTGAGAGAGTTGCAAGTTAAGCACAGCGTGCACTTTGAAGGACTCCACACTGTAGAACAAATTGTTGGGTCCACTGCTCACACCTCCCATGTATGATCGCTTGGGTTCCGGTGACGTCATACCAAATGGGAGTGGGCTGGGAGATCTTCGTGCTTAGACAACAATAGCCTGCATTAAAAAGTGCACGCATAATTTTGCACAACTTAGATTAGATTGACGGTCTATTCACAGAAGTCTTGGGAGTAAATGAGCATGGAGACCAGGTTGCCCTCTGACCCCAGAAAAGGGGCGGTCCCTTCTAGTCTCACCAACACTTCATTGGCCCAACACTGTGACAAATCTTGCGATGAACCATGCATTAACCTGCCTCTGTAGGTTAATAGCAACCTTTTGTCTCCGTGGCTTTCTCTCCATAGTCCTCTTACTGAATTCCATCACAGAAAGTTTTACAATTTTTTTTTAAAAAGGAAAAACTGCCCTGTAAGTGGACCTTACTATCAAATCATCCCTTATTCAACGTGGGTGACGCTGGCAGACTGTGAACTTCTCACGAAGGAGCCAGCTGTCTAAATCTGTCAAATTGTACAGTTTTATTACACATTCTCCCATTCAGAGTTTGAGCAGAAACAATAAGGATGCCCACAGAAAGTCAGGAAAAAAATCCCCAAACCCAAGTGCTTGTCTTTACATCTTTAAAAGAGAATGTATTCCATTACTGGAAGTTCTTCAAGGCTAAGCTGGGCAGACCCAGAGCTGTTCTGCATAGCCCTTTCCCAAGTGAAAAAGGGTTCAAGTGACATAGAGAAACACTAGGTTCCCCAGATGATATTGCCTTTTCTGTAATTAGCTATTAAAATGAAAGACCAAGTTCCCTTTAAAGAAATTGGCAAAAAAAAAAAAAAAAAAAAGAAAAAAGAAAAGAAAAGAAATTGGCCCACGGATATTTAACCCAACCAAAGAAAGTCACAAGAATCCTTTCTTTCTGTCCTTAAGAGGAAGGTCGGTAGCAATGACTGACGGGTGACTGTGTGTTTTAGACTATGTGACCAATCCCTAAATTTTCTTTGACCTATTTCTTGAAGTCAAGTTTTAAAGAAATGGCTGGGGAATTATTATAAATGATCTGTGAGAGACAGATAGGAATTGGTTTAAAAAAAAACATGAGCTGAGAAAAGTTAAGAGTTAATGACATTTAATTATTTAAAAGTCAAAATGTACCCATCTAACAAAGTACACAGTCTAAAATGGAAAAATGATGCCATTACATATATGACAAAGAAGAAATAAATAATTATTATTGTCCCTTGCCCATTCTAGACCTTAAGCTTTGGTTAGCAGCTGAATACGAAATAACCTTCCTACCAGCATCATTACACATAAAGCAACAACTGAATTGGAGCATCATTAAAGAGAAAAGGAGGAACAATTAAGAAAGTTCAGTGTTTCAGTCCATACCTTTTCATCTTAGAATTTTTCTTAAGGTGTTGGAAAATGTTTTACAAGCTTTATTCAGAAGAGCCTACCAGTTTAACTGGTCAGTTTCATGAAGGATACGCAAAGGCACCTGTATATGTCTACAAAACCCAGCTAGAAAACTATTTCCTTATCATTTTTATGGCCTGAGCAGTCACGGCTTCTTTGTTTATTGTTGGGGAAATATTATAGAATAATGTGCTTTTTTTTTAAGTCCATTTGTTTCTGACTTGTTTTGATATCTGGACCCCAAGGTATACAACAAATCTACTCAGGGTGATGAATGAGGTCGGACACTGAACCTGAGGTCTTTCAACATATACACCAGTCCACTAGGGTCTGAGTTCTTCTTCTGCCTCTTGGCACATGAAGGGAACCCAGTTTAAGTCTCTAAGTGGAGGAAGTATATCAGTGAATTTGTGGTGTGTCAGCTTGTTTTCTGAGCATCTGTTTAGACCACTACGTAAGGATCTATACCCCTCCCCCGCCCTTCTCTACACTTCCACCCGCATCTCTTCTGCATTTTATATTGGCTTTTACTAAACAGACACATCCTGTGTGCCCGTGAGGGAGCTGTCCTGGACTGGATGCCTATACATTTTGTTGGTTTTCTTCCCCTTTGTTTTTTCTTCTGGAGTTGCACCAACCCAAATTCAGTAACATTAAGAAGAGTAGAGAAATGCCTTGCCAGGCTGGCCTGTAGGAGTCCACTGAAAGAAATGACAAAAAGCACGCGCAGCCACCAGTGTAGGTGACCCACGTCAGTCTTCTAGCAAAGCCACAGGGAAGGGAAGGAGAGTCACCCTAGTAGAGAGCTTGAGATGACAGGGGGGATGCCCCTAGCCAGCTCCCACCAAACAATAAGCATCTCTACAAAGTCCACTTTGAAGAAAACTATCCCAAATCCATGTGGAAGGAAACCAGTGTCTTTATGATGACCTTAGGTACTCCTTTCCCTGCCATAAGGTCTGTCCTTCCAGAGAATTCAACCCAAAGTTCTGTCCCCAGAAAATGAACACACATACCCGTATTCCCTGTGGCAATGGGTGGCAGTTTCTGGGAATGTCAATAAATTCCCACCAGAAAGTTCCTCTTTGCAGAACTGAAGCATGTGTGTGCTCTCTGACTCTCTCTGTCACACCTGCACAGACAGGCCAACACATCCGATCATTAACATGACATAAAATAAGATAGGAAGCCCAGGAAGAGAAGAATTTAGATGTTGAAAATATGTTCTTAGAATTTGTCAGATACAGGTCTCAACCAAGGTCTACCTGTCTTCCTCATCACCGTCTTTTCTGGGTAACTCCTAGGAGAGCGCACAGGGCTCATGCGAGCAGAAAGGAGTGTTAGCTGTTCGACTCCCAATCACAGTGATGTCTTTAAGCAGCTTTGGGGGGATTCGTTCATTTATGAGATTGCCCGTTTCTTACGTTCTATTGAATATGAAACTAAAACCCACCCACGATTTACCTTGCTTTCCCATACAATTTATTTAGGGCATGTATCAGCCAGTTGAAAAGATGCTATTGAATAATGGAATCTTTAAGCCAGTTTTTTTAAAGCCTTGTGCCTAAAACTTCTCATTTGTTTTTGTCAGTCAACAGAAAAAAAAATCAATCTGCTACTGGTTCAGCATTCTTTATGGAGTAATCTTTCATGAACATCACCAAGTAAAATATCATTGGTTATTCAGCGTTTTCCTTTTTGAATACATATGCTTTGTAGATTCAAATTCATATATCCATATATTAGCAAGTAAACATCTCATATACAGTATATTATCTACGTTGGCTATCAACTTTTAAGTAAAACAAATAACATTTTATTACCTAATAGATGTTATAGAGAAAAAAAAATGAAACAGACAGTGATGGGAAATTTATAGTGGCCAAATATATCAGCTTTTTCTTCACAGCTAGAAATTCAGTCTTGAACATTTCTCTCTGTGCTAAAAAAATAACTAGCCAGTAGTTTCCTTTCACATGAATAAGGTATAATTAGGCTTGGTATGGTCTGTGCCAGAATAAACAGTGCATGTTTCTTTACTCCATAATCTTAAAATCTGAGGCATGACTTCCTTGGGATGAACTAAAAATCCATGTTCAAATGGTTCATTTCATAACATTATTTTTGAGAAGCTAACCTAACAGCCTTCTGAGATATCAGATATCCCCCATATCTTAGTCTGGTCAGAGGATGTGTACAGACTAAGTGTCCCTGAGAACTGTGACGCACCAAGATGAATAATCCTGAGTAGTGTGGAATTTTGGAAACTGGATTCCTTAGGACGTGCTACAACAGACTACTATTTAAAACAAATCCATCTAATTGCAATGAAAAAAAAAGTTATTGAGCCATGACCATAAGCATGAAAGAATTCTAGTAGGAAAATCTTGCATCTCCCTTGGATTGATCTGTAATTGGCTCATTCAGTGCTAAGGAGCAGGTTTGTGTTCTGTTCTTCTCATGTATTTTGATGTTCCTCGTTGTCCATCTCATTCAGGTTGCTGAAAATCAAAGCATCTGTCTACGATCTTACAGGAAATTTCAGAGCCAATCCATCCTCGGGTTTCTGTTAATACATTAATCAGAGGCAGAAGGCAGGAGGAACAGTTAGTCAACCCAGAGGCAAGTTTAAAGGATCAGAATTAGTATAGGAACTACTTGTGATTTCTAGAATGTTCCAAAAAAGTTAATGTGCAGAGCTACTGGCCCACATGATCCCCATGAGCTTGAACAAATCTAGGTCACTTAAGTAAGTTTGCAAAAAAAAATGCAGTTTTCCTCTATTGATCTTCTATTACTCAGCCACCTATCTATTCATTAATGCAATCGAAATGCTGAAGTGCCTCACATCATTTCACACTATAGAGAGGCAAGGGCATCTGCGAGGACAGCGCTGTACGCGCTCACTGGGATGGTTAACATGTTCGAAGCAAAAAAGGATTTCACATCCAACTAGCTCCAGTTTAGCTCAGTTTTAAACTCCAGCACTTGTAAGTACAGGTGGCCTCAAGTACATCTGTGTGTTATCTGTACATGTGCACACACCCATGTATATATATATATGTATCTATCTGTACAAACACTACATATGTATACACACTATCTATGTAATATATAATATATGTATAATGCATATAAATTCTAACAAGTGTATTTGTGTTATTTTTAAAATAGAACAATTGTATCTTGAAGTGGTAAATGCAGAGAACTGGTTTTATTGTTGATCTGTGGATTTAATGATTTTTAGGTGAAAGGATGTTTTAAGTGTATAATTTCTTTTCTTAATTTAATATATTTATGTAAATGCATGCCTGAAATTTGATTAGATTGGCTGTGTTTTGTGTTTTAACATGATCAAATGTATTAAACTTTATCTTATGGCCTTGTGCTGTGTGCCCTTTCAAATTTTGTTTTTATTTTAATTTTTAAAAAACCGTTTCTACTAAATTTAAAGACTGGTTTTACAAACACAATTTTTGCAATAGTCTATGCTCAAGCTACTTCTAAATAGTATTGCCTATTTTTTGTCATTGTTCGTGATATAATTTTAATATTTTCCACCCAAATTCTAGGCTAATGTCAGGGTTAGCTTGTTGTGCAGACAGATAAGGCAACCATAGAGAGGCTTCATTGGTTTTCATTTGTTCTAAGTTGTAACTTTCAAGTAAAAGCCTTTGGTCAACTTAAAGCTAAGACATAACGAGTGTAGAAGAAAACTTGTGATACTTGGTACCACTGTGAAGAAAGATGCGTGTAGGGGCATAGGCAAGAGGGGAAGACAAATATCCCACAGCTCTGTGTCCTTGTTATTTGGATTTTACCTTAATTTAAGCAAAAGTCTGATCAGTAGCGCTAGAGAGAAGGCCCAGAGGCTAAGAACCCTTACTACTATTTTTTTCTTTTTTTTTTTAAGTTAAGTTATTCAAATTACATTTCAATTTTTATCCCCTTGCTTGTCTCTTCCTGTTCCTTTCTCCCTCCCTCTTTCACCCTATTCCCATCCCCTAGGTTTGTGACAGAAGGGGACCTCCTCCCCTACCATATGATCACAGCCTATCAAGTCTCATCTTGGTAACCTTTCTATTCTTTCTCTGAGTGCCACCAGGCCTTACATGTAGAAAAATGCAAGTAGACCCATATTTATCACCATTCACAAAACTTACTACTTTTTCAAAGGATGCAGGTTTGGTCCCCAGCATCCACCCAGATGCTCACAACCATCCTAACTCAAGTGCCACAGGCTCCAGTGCCCTCTCCTGGCCGCAACAGACATTAAGCGTATGTGGTGCATATACACACACCCAGTGGATAATCACACATAAGTGGTTTTTAAAGTCTGACCAGTGAGTGCGAACACACACTAGAAGAGCCGTCTGCTCCATCTCAGCCCACTATGCTCCTAAGTAAACACACTGCCTTCCTAAAAGGAAGAGAAAGGGTCCCTAAAAGGGTGTTTCTAAGAGAACGAAACATGTGGCAAGATTCACTCACAAGGCAGTGCAGAGCTTGAATTGCTACCCAGGTTAGGCACAGTGACATCAGGAAAGCACTCTTCAGCTTGTTCTGACAGGGACCCAGGAAACACCAGAGACCTACCTCAGCCACTTCTCTTCCAGCTGCTTGAGCATCTCTCCCTGGCTCATCCCACTGAGCTTACCTGACTCCTGCACATGTCTGCCACATTTTGAATGCCTGGCAGACTTAGAAGACTTACTCCACACACAAAGAAAATAAAAACTCTGGCAATGGAAGCATTGCCAGCTTTCACTGCTCTCCCCAGGTTCCTTCTCGGCCCCTTGCTTGGCCTCTCAACTCTGACATCAAATCATTTCCTTAAGTTATGAACGTCTGAAGTTGCTTCCACGCCCATTCTTTTTATTAATTTATTCTTGTTATATCTCAATGGTTATCCCATCCCTTGTATCCTCCCATTCTTCCCTCCCTCCCATTTTCCCCTTACTCCCCTCCCCTATGACTGTTCCTGAGGGGGACCTCCTCCCCCTGTGTATGCTCATAGGGTATCAAGTCTCTTCTTGGTAACCTGCTATCCTTCCTCTGAGTGCCACCAGGTCTCCCCCTCCAGGGGACATGGTCAAATATGAGGCACCAGAGTACGTGGGAAAGTCATAACCCACTCTCCACTCAACTGTGGAGAATGTTCTGCCCATTGGCTAGATCTGGGTAGGGGTTTAAAGTTTACCACCTGTATTGTCCTTGGCTGGTGCCTTAGTTTGATCGGGACCCCTGGGCCCAAATCTGCCTATCATAATGTTCTTCTTGTAGGTTTCTAGGACCCTCTGGATCCTTCTACTTTGTTATTCTCCCATGCTTCTCTCATCTAGAGTCCCAATAGGATTTTAAACTCTCAACTGATACATACATTAGAGAGAGGTGAGGAGAGAGATGATGTGCCTCAATAGAACAGGCCTGGCAGGAAGTGCTTGTCCAGCCTGCACAAGGCCCTTCCTGGATTTCATCCCAGCAGCACAAAAAGATAAAAGTACAATAAACAAATAAAATGTTTTTTTAAAAAAACAAAGACATGATGACATGCCCTCTGGGACATCACAACAGCCTGCTTCTTGGACCCCAGTATGAGCACAGTAAAATGAAGTTAGGAAAATATGGAAACTGTCCAATTTCCAAAGCCCCCACTGTGGGCACAGGCTTCAGCAGCCATCACGGAGGCAGTGCAGAAGTTATATTTGTAATGCAGCCATCAGCTGTCAGCTTTCCCTGGGCATCACAGGCAGTGTGGCAGAGATGTTTACCTCTTGCCCATTTACACTTGTGCTGTAAGAGAGGAAAGAAAGGATGCTGGGCCTGGGGAGTTGGCTCAGCAGCAACCTTCCTGCTGTGCAAACAGCACCTACATGTAAAGCCAGGGCATGACTATACATCCCTGTGACCTACCAGTAGAGGAGGCTGAAGCAGGCTGAGCTCGTGAGCTGGCCAGCCTGCCTAGCTGAAATGGTGAGTACCGGGTGCAGGGAGAAGCCCTGTTTCAGGCGGGGAGTGACAGAAGATACCTTCAAGTTAGCCTCTGGCTTCCACATCTGTATGTGTATGTACACACACACATACACACACACACACACACACACACACATACACGCACACACACTTATATACATACACACACTCATACATATATGCACGCACATACTCACTCATAAATACACACACATATTCACACACGCTCACTCATACATACACACAGACACACACTTTCTCATACTCACACTCACACCCCACCCCCACCCTACACACACAAAGGACATTTGAAGCTGATGTCCTATTTCCTGGGGAATACAATTTAAAATACCAGCCACAGGTTAGTATCTCGTTTAAAAAAAATTTTTTTTTTTTTTTTTGAGACAGGGTTTCTCTTTGTAGCCTTGACTATCCTGGACTAACTTTGTAGATCAAGCTGGCCTTGAACTCACAGCGATCCGCCTGTCTCTGCCTCCTGAGTGCTGGGATTAAAGGCGGGTGCTACCACCGCCTGGCTTGAAATTTTACCTTTTATTCCATTTAGCACTCTAAAGAGGGGTCCTTAGAGATTAAATTGTACCATCCTTCAAAGGAATGAAAGGATTTTCTAAAAAGGCAAACATTTTAGATGATTTTGAATGTTTTGGTAATTTGATTTATAGTTTGTTCCTATGCACTATTTTTTAAATATAATTGACAGATTTTTAAAAGGGAAGGGAATGAGAGCAGGGAAAGAAAGGCTGGGCTGGCAGTTACTGCGAGAGTCACTCCTTTGGGGACTGCGCCAGCGTCAGAAGCTGCTTGAACTCAGTCTTGTAATTTAATAAGGTGCTGTCAGATCTCCTCGATGTACAGCCTCGTAATTAAAACTCCTTGATACAAAATCCATGTGCTGCATGCAAAGCAACGTAGCTTATCATAGACACTGTGCTCCATGATCTATAGCTACCAAATGCCACACGCGCCAGATGTAATGCATAGCCAACGCGCATAAGGCTATGAGATGCAGATCCCAGGCATAGGTCTTGAGTGGATTTACCTGGTTGGTGTGCATACACCTCTCACTACACCTGGGAACCAGTTTCCTTCTGGAGAAAGAAAGAAAGAAAGAAAGAAAGAAAGAAAGAAAGAAAGAAAGAAAG
>OU015753.1:44574377-44586877 GCA_907169655.1 Acomys percivali
AGAGAGAGAGAGAGAGAGAGAGAGAGAGAGAGAGAGAGAGAGAGAGAGAGAGAGAGAGAGGGAGATGAGAGAGAGATGAAGGGATAGGAAAGGAGAGAGAGGGAGGGAGACAAAGAGAGACAGACAGACAGACAGACAGACACATAATTTCAGGACCAGTAGCAGCAACTTTACCCAGAAACAGGTTGAAAGGTGTAGACCCTTGGGCACTACAGCAAAACTGCCGGAGAAGATATTCTATCCATGAAGCCCTCGGGGTTTGTTTTCTAATGGACTCTGCAGAGGATTCTGACTCATACTGACAGTCACCAACAAAGATACAACCAAAATGTCAAGGTAGGGATCTAATCACTTCTGCCATTGTCTCTAGATTTCACTGAACAGTCAACAGCTCTGGGATCAGAGCTGGCTGGGTGGCCGGGTGGCTGGGTGGCCGGGTGGCCGGGTGGCCGGGTGGCCGGGTGGCTAAAGGAACTTGCCTCCAAGCCTGATAGTCTGAGTTCAATGGCTGAAACCCACATGACCGTGGAAAGAGACTGCCAATTTCTACAAGTTGTCTTCTGACCTCTATATGAGCACTGCAGTGTGTGTGTGTGTGTGTGTGTGTGTGTGTGTGTGTGTGTGTGTCACAATACAACAAATGAGAAAATGTAATAAAAAGGATAAAATCCTTCAACCTTCACTCAAAACCTTTGCACAATAAAATGCAAGTCATGAAAGCTGGAACTCTCAGTCAGAGGGTGCTAAAGCTCTCTTCTTGTTTGTTTGTTTGTTTGTTTGTTTGTTTGTTTTTGGGACAGGGTTTCTCTGTGTAGACTTGGCTGTCCTGGACCCGCTTTGTAGACCAGGCTGACTTTGAACTCACAGCAATCCACCTGCCTCTGCCTCCCTGACTGCTGGGATTACAGGCCTGTGCCACAATGCTGAAGTTCTTTTAAGTCTAGACCCATCGCTGAGCATTCCCCGTAGCCCATGGTCATCCTGCCTCCACCGGGAAATGGAAAGGGAGTCTGGTATTGTGTCAGACTGAAAAACTGCAGGCTTGGGAATCAATTTCTTCTTCTGAAATAGAGCCAGTCAAATGTATAGCCTGCTATCGTGATTGGCAGTTTAGGTCAATAAGGCTAGTAATAATTATCCTGCCTTCCTAGTATCGGCTGGAAAAACATCTCAGACCTCAGACTTTTAGCATAATTTCCAGAACCGCCAAGACAACATTAACCACCTATCACCTCTGAAAGTGCAAAAGGGCAGGTTACCCAACAGGTCACCAGAGAAGGCGAAACCTGGTGCCTGTCCAGGCCACGTAACACCACCTGGGACGCCCGTGAACACGCATGGAGCCTTCATCTCCCCTCCGGTTTCAACTTTCACGACGGGGACCACTTTGCAGTTTCAGCTTTAAGAGCAATCTTGGAGAGAAATCCATAAACCCCCAACTAATGCCTTCTCGACTGTAGCTGTGAGTAGAAGACCCAGGCTGAAGTTTGAATGACGCTAACACCGTGCTACGCAGCTGCAGCTATAACCAACTTTCTTCACCTTCGGACCTCAAAGAGCCCTGCCCAGATCACCTCACTAAGCCTTGCAACAACTTCTGAGAAATATACTGGAAATATTATCATCTGCGTTTCTCAGGAGGAAAATGAAAGCACCTGTGGGCAACCTAGGTGTCACTGTGAACTCACAGTGAGGCTCAAAGGCTCACTAAGAGCTGGCAGAAAGAACCAGGGCCCTTAAGGGTCTCAAGAACATGAACCACACCCTGGAAGGAAATAACTTAGTGGCATAAGCAACATTGACCTTGCAAACCACAAAATTACAAAAACAGAAACAAAGCAAAAAACAAGGAAGGAAGGAAGGAAGGAAGGAAGGAAGGAAGGAAGGAAGGAAGGAGAAAGAAAAGAAAAGAAAAGAAAAGAAAAGAAAAGAAAAGAAAAGAAAAGAAAAGAAAAAATAATTGACTTTTAAATGCTATGCCCAGGGTTGAGTGAGTTAATTTGCGGGTTTTCACATTTTATCTCAGAATACAAAGTTTGCAGCCCTGTTTAAGGCTTTGGAGGAACCGGATGCCTCTTTGCTGGTCTCACTTCAAGTCTCCTTGTGAAGGAAGGTCCATCCCTGGGTGTAGTCAAGCTGCTACTTAAAATGCACATCCGCTGGCTTCCTAGAGATCCCTTTATCCTGACTTCTTTCCCCAATTTTGCCTCTGAAATCCACGTTTTATTTACTCAACAATTGTAGAAACCTCCCCAGGGGGTCATTGAGAGTACCCTTAGGGAATGCCTCAGACATCCTGAGCTAGTGGGTTAACCACTGATTACCCTCTTCCTAGTCTCTTTCCTCCCCTCCCCCAACCCTCTCCCGTCTCCCGCCCCGCCACCTCCTCCTCCATCTTCTTTCCCATTTGAAAATGTCAAAGGCTTTTGACATGCTCTGGCCATAGACATGGAACATATTTTCTCATTAGGTTAATTAATGGCTCTGCTTGGGTGGCATAATTTGGTGTAAGTTTCCTTTTAGAATTCTGTCATGACTAAAAAGGATCTTATTTTTGTTATGTTTTGTGGTGTCTTTAAATTTTTATGACCTCTACTTTGTTTAGTCTGTGTGTAATCCTTCCTTTGAAACCTAATGTCCTAGAAAATTTACAGTTTTTCTCTCAAAACCGTCACTTTTTTTTTTTTTTTTTCATTTTACAGTGATCCCTGTTTCTTTGGTTCCCGCTAGAACTTCATTTAAGTCTTTAAGGTGTGATTCGCAGCCCGGGGAATTTATGATTACATCGGCATAGGGTGAACTCCCCAGGTGCAATGTGTTAAACTTGACAAGATGCTCTTCATTCATCTCTGAAAGGCGGCCAGGTGTGACGCGGCGACGCGCGGCTTCCAGCTCCCAGGCTGAAGAAGGCCAAGCTGCGCCCTCGCTGGAGCGGAGGACTTCTTCCCGCCGCTGCCAAGCCTGCCTGGGTGGGGACGCAAAGAGCCAAAGATCTTTTCTTTGCCAACCATGGTGTTCCCTGTCTCCGCTGGCGCTCCTACAGCTCTGCAGCTTTTCCTCATCTTTCCACACATTTGGTGACTCAACACATGTTTATTAAGAGCCTACTGTGTGCCAGGAACCAGGTGGGCTGAGAAGGACGCCGTTTCTTATCCTGTGGGGCTTGATACTTGCCTAGCTGTGGACACACTAGCACTTCTATGCCTATAAGCCTGTAGGAAGTGTTGGTGCCAGCTGATGCCCATCACCTGTGAATGAGATGATCGTTCTGCTTCCGGAACCCACACTTGGTCAATGATGCCATCGAAGAGGAGCAGGCCAATGCGGCTATGAGCAGTCACTTCTCAGTCAGATAGAGCAAAGTCCAGATAAAAGGTGATGATGCCTCTTTAAAGGAATGTGTGTAGGTCTTTTCGTGGCCTTTGTGTTTGCTTTTATGCAGCAATGAACTAATGTGATGTGGGGTCCTGAGCTGAGCCCAGAGACAGACAAATGACATGAATGAAAAATCCGATGAAACCTGCCAAATGTCTAGAATTTCTTTGCTGGCAAATACCAGCATTGGAGCCTTAGATGTCACAAAGTGTCACCATTTTAATGTAGATGCTAAAACTAGAACAGATGAGATTCATTCAGTTCTCTGTTATCTTTGAAACTGTTCTATAATTCTGAAATTACTCCAAAATAAAAGTTGTTTAAATATCGCTTATAAAGGCTGTATCCATATCCATGGAATTACCTTTATTTTTATTTTGTGTATATGACTGCTTGCCTAATGTATGTATGTGTACTGCATGCATGCCTGGTGCCCACAGAGGCCAGAAGAGGGCATCAGATCCCGTGGAACTGGAGTTATGGGCACAAGCTTCCATGTGGGGTACTTGGGAACAAATCTAGGTCTTTTGCAAGAGCAGCAAGTGTTCTAACTACTGAGCCATCTCTCCATCTTTGAACGAATGGTTTTTAAAGCTACCAATGTTTTTTTTTTTTAAGCAAATGGTATGCAGAAGAAAATTAGATTGCCCCAGGTGACAAGCTCCTCCTCTCACACATCATTCTTGGAACTCTGGAAATACAGACATGGAAACCCAAAGACCCCAATATGACAACATTTACACAGGACTTTTCCCTTCTCCCCATCTTCCACATCACTTGAAGTTTGTCACATTGGTCTATTTCCTGTGGATGAAAAAAAAGGACATGAAGAGAAGAACCATCGTACTCAAGTTAAAGAAGAAATACCCGTCAAACGTCATTTAATGCTCTTGTTTTTTTTTTTTTTTCCTTCCACCAACAGCACAATGCAGTTTATTAGCCATTCAAGTACAATAGCATCTGGTGAGATTGGGAGGGAATTGGGATGACAAAGTACACAGATATTCAGCATCTGACAAGATGGAAGAAGCCACTACTTACTCTTCTTCATGAATGTCTTCCGTAGTCAATATGGTCCTAGCCATTAACCCAGCACACCGAGTGTGCTGAGGTGGGAAAGACGAGAAAAAAATACCTATGCTACAAAGACCAACACTTTAAAAAAGAAAAAGTTTGGATTCTCTCTTCTTCCGTACCGCTTCAACGTGCTTGTCTTTCTCTCGCGAGCGCTGCAGGCTCCGTTAGCCTCCACTGTACGCGTCAGTTTCTCCGCTGCCATCTTGCTGAAGTTGTCCTCCTCGGTAGAGCTCTGGCGCACTTCTTTTCCATGCTCCCGCTTTCTCAGCGAGCTGCTTCAAGACTTCTGCTTCATGAGGCTTGCGTCTTTCTTCTGCAGCTTCTGATTTCTTCTGAATGTCCTCTGGCAGCTGGGACCGAGCAGGGCTTTCCTTACCAGTGGATTGTGCAGAGCACACAGCCGGTCTCCTGTCTTCTGTTCATCGTGGCATCTTCTAATATTCGGGTGAAAGAATTGGAGAAGCGTGCTTTTGGCCAGAAGTGTGCTTTGATTCTCAGCTCAGAAGAACCCATCCCCGACCCCATCCCCAAATTCTCTTGCTTGCCCAACCATTGCCTATACCACCTCTCAATCTCTTGCTCTCCCTCCCCACCCCTCTCTCTCTCTGTCTCTTTCTTACAGACACACACACACACACACACACACACACACAGAGCCAGTGGGATGCCCTAAATCAGGACTAACATTCACCGCACTTGTCCTCCCCTGTCTGCACATTCCCTCTTCATTGTTGTGTTTAAAGTAACATAAACACTTACGTTGATGGTGGCTTATGTAGGAGCAGATTGCTGCTACCCCCTGCTGAGAGTTCCACTCAGGAAGACTTGGCTTACAGCGCACAACAGTGATTCTTGTTAGACTGGTTAAGCGTGAGGTAGTTACACAACATACATCACAACACACACACACACACACACAATCTTTTGAGGCAGAACATTCTGTTTCAAAATAGAAATGGTGGTGCTGAAAGCAATATTTTCTTAGGTTGCTGAATGCTTGAAAAGATAGTGGCTCTGCAAACCAAGTGCAGACCTCTGAACAAACTGTTGGCTACAATGAGGACTCCGTCAGAGAGCACAATTAGCTTTTCAACATCCAAATGGTGCCTTGTTTAAGATGAAAATTTATGCCCATCTAGGGAAATGGCTCACAGAATTAGACTCCTAGAGATGAGAGGTGTCTTAGAGGTCATGAATGTCATTTTATCTTATTGCTGGTGGAAAAAGAAAAAAAGGAGGCATTTTGTTTGTGCCTTATTCAAGACTTTAATGGCCAAGTTCACAACCAGATACCAGATGCCAGGCTGGCTGTCCCTCCCTCAAATGCAGTACCCTAACCTCCTGCAGCCTAGGTCCTGGGGATTTTCATATGACTACTACAAAGTTTGCATTTAGGCTGAAGAAATGGCTCAGAAGTTAAAAGCACTTGCTTCTCTTGTAGAAGACCCACATCAGCTGGCTCCCAGTTTCCTGCTGCTCCAGGTCCAGGAAATCTGGCATCCCCTCTGGTCTCCACAAGCACATGCACACGTGTGTACATGCACACAGAGATGCATGATACACACATAAATAAAAATAACTCTTTAAATGCTTTTTCTTGGGCTTTATGCCTTCTTTACAATGGGTGAATAGTATAGGTATGTGCAGGGAATTTCCATGAATATATATTTGTAATTGTGGAACTGCTGTTACCATCTACACTAAGCCATACGAAGGATCTATGCAAAGTTTGCATCTGCCCTGGGCAGAAGGGTGGTTTTTGCCTGCCAGCAACTGTGCTGTGTGCTAGCCTTTCTGGTTTCCTTGCTTTCCCTTGGGGTACTCTGTTCTCTCCAAGAATCTGCTTTTGAAGATTCTTTTCCTTCTTTGGGACTCTCCCTCTCTTTTGAAAATATATACCAGCCAACAAGGAGGGCTCATTGAAGAACAGGGCCCAGGCTTCTAGAAAGTCTCTGTAAATGGGAAGTGAAACCACACCACCCCAAGCATGGGCCAAAAGTAACAGACCCAGCCAGCCTCAGCACTCTCTTGACGTCGTCAGCAACTAATGCGTCTCATTTCTCTTTCCTTGCAAAGGAAAAGGCTGGGGGTCTGGGGGTGAGGGGGTGGATGCCAGGCAAATCAGACTATGGGAAAAATAACACCTTCAAACTCAAGGCAAAATTTTCATCACTAGTCTATGCTGCAGATGTTCCATCCGGTAGTGTTTGGCAGCATGCATGGCTCTTGGAACAGGATACAAAACACAGGTTGGAGAGACGTTGGCCAGAGTGGTTGGTGTGTGTTTTTTTTTTTTCTCCTAAGAAATCTCACTGTGATTTGGTTTTCTGCAATAATCCAAGCAAATCCGTATAAGCAATATTTCTTCAGATGACTTTAAGAAACAGGTCTTCTGGTTTCCTACAAATCATTTTAATCACTCTGCAAGTCAACTGGTATGTACACTTCTCATTTACTGGTAGCAAGATGGCAAATTCAGGATTCAATATTACAGTTTTTGTCCCAGGGAGAAATCGCAGGAGGAGGGGTGTCCCAGGCTGCACAGAGCATTCTTAATTATGTTCCCAATTCCTACTTGGCCTTTCCTCTCTTCCTAATCAAAAGGAGAGCACTGATGGACAAGAAATGGAAGAAAAATCTCCCACCTTCCTGACGTTGGCTTTCATCTTCATTGTCAACCAAAAGTGGCAACTGAGAGGAGAAAAAGGAAATATTCCTGATGAAACAAACACCTGGATTCAGGGCAACAGACTTGGATTTTCCTCCAGTTCGACCATGAGCTCGATGTACAGCATCCCCAGGCTACCAAGCTCTTTGTGGCCACCAATATGCTCTTTTAATAATATGGTCAGCTTTTTCTAGACATAACATTCTGGCTTTACTATCACTGACAGAATTCTACTAAGTAGGCAGGAGTACATAAATAACTTCAAAAATGGCTGCTGTATGTGCAGAGAAACCACCAGTTTATATTTCAAGAGATGGGAGCCATGATGGTTTGAATAAGAATGGCCCACATAGGTATATATATCTGAATGCTTAGTCATCAGAGAATGGCACTGCTTGAGAAGGATTAGAAGGTGTGACCTTGATGGAGGAAATGTGTGTCACTGTTTCAAAAGCCCAAGCCAGCGCTTCCCCCCACCCCCATTATCTATCTGCCTACAGATCGAGATGTAGAACACTCAGCTCCTTCTGCAGCACCATGTCTGCCTGTGCGCTCTCTGAAAAAGCTGTGAGCAAGGCCTAGACAGGTGTTATCTCTTATAAGAGTTGCCTTGGTGTCTCCGCCCAGCACTGGAACAGTGACGGAGACAGGTGCTGAGGCAATCCTGTGGACAAGGGAAAACAATCTTCCTGATTACAATGTCATTTATGTTTTTACTCTAGATTTTGTCCTTACTGTTGCTTCTTTTTTTAATTCCTTGTTTTCTCCCAGGAAAGAGTGCAGTCAACAGAAAACTCTGGCTCCCCAAAAACTTTATCAGCATTGGCTGACAAGCAAGCCATTGGATAACATGGGAAATATCACCTTGGGGCTAATGCTTGCTTTGAAAGAAGCTACATGGGTTGTGGAAGGAAGGTAGCAGTGTGCAGTAAGCTTACACTAGGCGTCTGAGTGAATGCCTACTCTTTAACCTTCTGTCACTCATATGATCACCAGAGCACCAACGGCCAGATATTTCTATCCCCCTTTGACACATAATGGAAAATAAGGCACAGAGGTGCTTAATAACTTGTCCAGACTCACACATTGGGACACATTTAAACCAGCTATGCCCAGTTCCAAGGTCTCCCCTGCACACGTCAGTGTATTTACATTTCTTTCTCTGGACAAAGTGCAAACAGAGTCATGTACATACAACAATTTCTTTTGGTTGTATGGGTGGCAGGAATACAATCTCAGGTCTTCGTGCTTACACAGAAATCCCTCTTTTCCCCATGAAGCCATCTCTCCAGGCTGTGTTCATAATTTATACGTGAGTTATGAGTGCATTGCCCTCCTGGTGGGAGGTACAGCCAGTAATTAACAGATATTGCCTGTAGATTGAGCATCTTGTTAGTTATGTTTTCCCAATAGCATTTCTTTACCTACCCAGGCTTCCACCCAAAATGCTTCCAGGGCAAGAGAGGCAGGAGGGAAAATAGACTGTTAGGATAGGGGGTCAAAGCCAGCTGTTATATATCTTATATCTCATAAATGTAAGAGCCACCAAAGTGAGGTTCAGAGAACCACCCCCTGTGGCTTTGTTTTCATCCATGAGATGGGGTCTTTACCATTTCCTGGCTGGGATTAAATGCCTCCAACGCCCTCTCATTCCATCCCATGTCCACATAAATACACTCCTGCTTCCCTCCACGCCCCTCTATCTTGCAGAAGCAGGGGGGCGGGAGGTAGAAGGCAAGAGGAGACTGCAGGTGGCCTGCTATCCACTCCCACCAGAACAGCTTAGATTTCAGGCCAGCACCGCTGACCCCTTTATTCATCTTGTACCATCACTCTCTCTCTGACAGCCATGCCTCGCTCTTTTTGCTGCCTTCATGGGAGGCGTGTAGAAAGCAAAGCACCTGTCTATGAAAGCCAGACATTTACAGGAGTGGCTGGACAGACAACAGATCACGTTTGGGAAGTTTTGGGGCCCAAACTTTTCCAACAGCTGTATCTGTACAATACTCAGGCTTCTGTGAGGTTCAGTGTTGAGAGAAATATGCTGCTTGTCTTTGCCTTGGAAACACATCTGAAAACCTGCCACAGTCTATAGCAAATGAACCAAAGGTAAACATTTTATAGGACTTGGAATTCTAGGCCTCCTCCCCTAAGGAAGGTTAAAACATGCTGGCTAAATGAAAAGTTTGGCTGAAACTAGATTCTTCTCCAAACACAAAAGAAGATTATAATTTCAAGCATTTTTTCCTCCTTGGATATAGTCATGAATAATAAGTATTGGTACCCAAAAGCCAGAGTGACAAACCAAAGTAAAGACCACCCATCAACTTAATTCCGAAGGATTATTTCATGTAACTCAAGCTCCATTTATCCGAGAGTGACCGATGCTGCTCACAACTGCCTGTAAGAAAAACTCAAAGGCCTCATGGCAACTTGACCTTTTCCTTTTTCACTGGTTTATTTTCAGATAGATGGGAAAATGTTTTCCACTTGTATTTGATGACATGATTTCCAAAGATGCTTGCCTAATCTTCAGCTAGTCGAGATCACCTCAAATGTCACTCGCATAGACTCGTGAGCCGAAAAGAACGAAAATAATGATTATTCATTATTATGAAAATTTAGCAAAACATCACTTGGATTTGGTTATCCACAGAACCATGGAAGCAGTTCACTTTCTCTTAGTTTTAGGACTTGCGCCCATCTGAAAATCATTCCTTTTATTTCCTTTTAAGCATTTGTACTCCATCAGGGTCCAACACCCCAACACTTTTACAAGAGCATTGTCCCCATCCTCCTGCCTGGCCATTTCTAGTGGAAAGAAAAGATTATAGCTTTCATCCTATCAAAGCCTAGCATGCCCCCCCCCCTTCCTCCTGAAAATAAGAAAGCACAGATGTTGCAACAGTTCTGTGACAGACAGGACGCCCAGAGCGAAAACACATCCGTAGCACATTGTTTTTTTAGACAAACAAGCTACAATTGGAGGAGGAATGTGGAGCAAGGTAACCCTAGACACCCAGGGGCAGGAGAAAGCGTAACAGCTCGATCTGTGGCAAATGTTCACAGCTGTAACTGTTCTGTTTCAAGACGGCTTTCTGGACGCCGATCATAATGTTACTTAAGAGTCTTGCCACCTAGTGGAGGAAGTCAATTGGGGAGACCCCAGGTAGCTTGTCAGATGGAAATCCCCTGAGAAAAATAGATCCTGTACCAAGAAGACATCTCCTGGACAGCCCATTGTGTTGGGCTTGGAAATGAATTACACACCGTTTTCTCATTCTTGTTCAAGTGCCTCCCATACAGGACGAGAAAGATGAGTTCAACCCTGGGAGGTATAGATAAACTCCCCAAACACTTCTGGTAATCATTATCTTCCTTGCTTTGGTTGACAGCTTTCAAGATGGATCCCTCAGTATTCAGAAATAAGCCACATTTCTACCAGCTTCCCCATGAAGGGGCCTCCACTGGGCACTTAATTAATCTCCCAAAGGCTCAGCAGGAAAGCTCTGTGTAAAGGGAATTCTTTAGTGGGCTAAGGGGAAAATATCTTGTAGGAATAAGAAGGTGGGTCGTGAGTGGCTAGATCCCACAGATGGTCACTGTGTTTCTGAGCAAACTTCATAATGAGTCAGACCAAGGAACGTTGAGAAAGTCTTTGCACAAAGCTCTGCTCTTGAGTGAGATCTACGGTGCCTCCCTGGGCCCAGTAACAGTAGCAGATGTCAAACCTTTGGTGGCCTGAAGGAAAGAACCTATCGAGCTGGGACACACAACAGTCTGTCATGGACAAAAATCATAAACAGCGTGGAAACTGAGAATAAACATTTTCATATGATATGAAGCCGCTAACCGCAGCAGAGGTCTGTCAAAGGACACTTTATATTCTTCTATAGCCACAGGTAAGCACACACGGTGTTAAACAAATGCTTCCCGGCTCATTCTAAAAGTCCAGCACTACTCAAAAGGAATTCCCATTTTCTTCAGTAGAAGAATCTACTGAGTCTAGAATCCACTGCATGTGTCCTGCGCTCCATCTCGCCTTTGCTGGCAGACACTGCGGGTAAGTCATCACATGAACACATGTAAAGCCTGACATTACCATGCATAAATTGCTTTGTTAAGAGTTTGGAAAGACAATCTTACCACTCAATATTCAAGAATTATACCCTGTGCTTTTTTCCAAACTTCCCGTTATTTGTTCAGCTTTTTAAAAACAAACACCATTATTTACAGAGCCAGATTTGATTTCACAAGGAATTTTATTTCACAATTTCAGGCCAAAGTGCTTTTCATAATTTAATTATTAGTATTGCTACATTCAAGCATTCAAGAAGGGTTTTTTCATCCGTCTTACAGAATAATAATTTCCTAAATGTGTTTTTAAACAATAGAGCCTTTAAAACTCATTCATCAGAAAAAAAAGAACTATATTATGTCCAAGGAATGTGAAACGGGTTTTAAACAAAGGGTAATTATTGTTATATCATTCCTAATGATTTTCATGATGACTTCTGTGGCTCAAGTAAATTAATGAGAAACCAGTAAGTGAACTTGAGAGATGCCCTGTAAGAAGTGCTAACAGGAGTCCTTCAGAGTGTAATCAAAGGTCTCAGGATCATGAAGAAAAAGGTGTACTGTGGTACCAGAATTGTACAGGTCAAGAGTAAGGACCTAGGGGCTAGAGAGATGGTTCAGAGGTTAAGAGCACTGTATGTTCTTCAAAAGGTCCTGAGTTCAATTCCCAGCAACCACATGGTGGCTCAGAACCATCTACAGTGAGACCTGGTGTCCTCTTCTGGCATGCAGGTGTACATGCAGGTGAAACACTGTATACATAATAAATAAATCTTTAAACAAAAGAGTAAGGACATAATGAGACCTTTATGTATTTTCTATCTGATTCAGAAGACAACTGAGTAAAGCAACAATTTGAATCCTATGTTAATAGCTGTACAATGCAACTATTAACTGCATAATGGATCGTGTAACTCACAAAAGGAAGGACAGTGTTTGTGTGCTAGTGAAATTAAATTGAGGCTGTTCTGTACATTGTTATACTCCAGGGGCTTCCCAAAGAAATACCTAAAAACATAATTAAAGAAACAGTAAAGGCATTCAAATGATATACCAGAAAAATGTGTATTTTATTTAGAAAAAAAAAGAGGAATAAGACAAAAGAGGGATTAAAAAGGCTGGAGACTTACAAGAAGCAGCAAAACAGACACAAATTACTATGGACTGCATTAAGCGTAAATTAACTAAACATTCCAGTTGAAAGACAGATATTGGAAGAGTAACAATTTTGTAAGTGTTGACAATATGCTATTTATAAAAACACACATAGGGCCCTGCAAGATGGCTCAGCAGGTAAAGGCAC
>OU015753.1:44588923-44608881 GCA_907169655.1 Acomys percivali
TCTCTCTCTCTCTCTCTCTCTCTCTCTCTCTCTCTCTCTCTCTCTCTCTCCAACATCTCTCTCTCTCCTCTCCTCTCCTCTCCTCCTCCTCCTTCTTCTTCTTCTTTTCTCTCTCTCTCTCTCTCTCTCTCTCTCTCTCTCTCTCTCTCTCTCTCTCTCTCTCTCTCTCTCTCTCTCTCTCTGACTCTTGGTTACAGGTGTGACATGACCATCCACCTCACACTCTAGCGGCTATGCCTTCCCTACCACGGTAGATTGTACCATAAATTCATGAACCTTCCTTAGACTGCTTTCATCAGATATTTTGTCACAGCGATAAGAAAAACCACTAACGCCGAGACGAGCAACACGGCTGTTAGCAGATGAGGGTAGACCACAGCGAATTTATATGTCAACCGAGTCCTGCTGAGCCAGCTCCACAGTGAGTGAAACTGACACTAAATCTCATGCTAAGTTAAAAATACGCAAAAGGACAGAAATGTCATGGTTCTTATTTTCCAACGTAATCAGGATAGTCAAATCCGTAGAGACAGAAAGGAGAGCAGTGGCTACCAGGGCTTATGGGAAAGGATGTAATAGGGCTTTGCTGTTTAATGAGTACAGGGTTTCTGTTGGAGTAATGAAAAAGTTCTAGACATGGATAGTTATGTGACTGTACAATAGAGTGGATGCACCCAATGCCACTGTGTATTTATACAGTGTACTTACACTAAAGTACTGTATATTTAAAGTGGCAGAATGCTACGTTTTGCAGTAACCATATTTTAACATAATTATAAGCAAAGAAATAGTATGCTAAAAATTTTTAATGTTAAAGATAAAATTAAGACATTCTATTGGTCCTTTTCCAGAAACATCAATCAAGTAATTTGAGCAATCAAAGGTAACGGATGGGATGGTGTAACCGTGAAGCCTCTACTTACGTTTGAATTCCAGGGATGAAAAGCATCACCCTTGTTCTCATCTCTTTGTTCAAACTTCCTGTTTGGCTGGTTCATTCTCAGGCCAGTATTCCTTGTTTCATACCTGAGATAACTGCTAGAAGCTTCTACCTTCATTGAGTTTACAGCTAGAACTCCTAGGGTAAAAGAACCTCATTCAGTCAAAGGTCTGGGGAAGGACTTTGTCTTTATGACTTGGGGACTGTAAACCAAATATTTAGCAATGGTGATGCAACCTGAGTGACCAACCAACCCATCAGGCTGTGACAGTGGTCCAAGAGCTACAGCATGAGAATGGAGCCATGACACAGGCTAACAGTACATGTGCAATGCCACAGTGTCCTGTCTCCATACCTCGGCCCCCCGCTGCTCAGCACAGTCGGGAGTGTGAAGTGAGAAGCTGAGATTTTTCCACCCCAAACTCTCTATGGCTGCAGAGAATTGTAGGTGGACCCCCAGGAAGACAAAGTCCAGCTAGCTCTCAAATAGTAGATTACATTCCAGTCCCTGCCATCTGAAGAAATCACACAGTTGCCCATCTATTCCCCCTCAAGTAAAGTTGTTGGGACTGTTATCAGGTCATGTCTTCAGTTTCTCAGACTCAGAGTATCAGACGTACACTAAGTCCTAAAATGCACCTGCCTAATTTATATAAAACTGAACAAACCGTTTGTCCAGAGAAATATGTCATGGTGCATGTGTGGGTGTGTGTGGGTGTGTGTGGGTGCAGGTGTGTTTTAAGGGCATCTTTAACGGAATGGCACCTATTAAGTGGCTTTGACAATGACAGTATGCTGTCTCACTATGCTGAAGGCTGAGGGTAGAGTTCAAGGAGGGGCCTTGGAGTTCAAGGTCATTTTCTGTCTGAGGCTTATGCCCCTTGGTTCGTATATGGCCCTGGTCCTCTTATGTCCTCATATGGCTTCCCTGCTGTCTGTAGACCAATCTCTACTCTTTATAGGGATAAAATTTAGAAGGTTTAAAGTTTACCCTAGAGGCTTTATTTAACTTAATTACCTCATTTTCGGTCCCATTCTGAATGGCATCGATTTCAACATTCAAATTCAGGAGAGATGCGATCCAGCCTCTTCTCAGTGAACAGCTGTGTGTTGTGTCACGTTTGTCCTTAAAGGCAATGTTTTAGGAATAAATAGATCATTTTCCCCACTGCCTTCTCTCTGTAGTCCTCTGTATGGGTTACAAATAGTGCCCTTTCTTTAAATCAAGTGCAGCATCAGGATCTTCTGCCAAAAGAACTCAAGGGAACAACCACACAACTTATCAGGAAGGAATTTGCGCGTTCCCTGAGTAGCAAGGCCAGGTTCTTGACAACATTCCTACCACAGTCCAGGAATGAAAGACACTCCAAACTGATCTTTAGCATCCACAAGAAATACCAGTCAGCAGAGCTGGTGGTCCTCCTCCCATCACCCTGGAGATGTGACAAGACACTTGTGATGTACTTGAAGATTGTGTTACATACTTGTGTCTGACTTAAGTGAGGACATGGGGAAGAGTGATAGATTAGCTTTCCTTCTCTAGATGGCTAGGGGAAATTATGGCAGCCTCTGAAGATAAGAGAATGTGCTGATAGCATGATTTATGGTCAGCGGGACCAATGTGGCTGTTTCCAATGTTAAATTATGAAGAGACTAAGAAAGATGCTCTCATACCCTGCAGCACAGCCAATGTTATTAGAGGATCTTAGTGCTGTGATGTCATGGCGCAAAGCTGGAGAAAGTATTTCATTGAAGAGATGGCTGGGATGGGAAGACACACGAGTGATTAAAGAGGCAATAAAACTGACGTACTAATGGCCTGCTTGTTGGTTGCAGAGATCAGCTCCATGCAACTCTGCACCCTTTTTGTGTGTTGATTCAGCAGTGCCATCTTTTCTTACCCCTGGAATTTCTGCCTCTCCTGGACTAACTTCCTGCCCGTATTTTATGGCTCAAAAAGCATGCTGAGATTTCTTAGGGAGACAAAGTGGCTTTGCTTCCTGGTGGAGGTCACCGGGCCACAGGGGCTGTTATTGTTGCTGCTGTTGTTTGTTAGTGGAACTTTCACTGGGTTCCCGATCCTCCCCATCTATGGCAATCTGGGTCCTATTTTCTCTTTCCCAGATGCACTTGCCGTTGTTGTCTTTTTTCAATCAATCTCCAGATGTTGTTACTTAGTTGTCATTTTATTTCCAGCACATTTTATCCTTCCCTGACCTTCTGCATAACCCTCATCCACGGCACCCTTCCTGCCCTTGCCCATCCGAACCAGGCACATTCCTGAAAGCTGCTAACGTTCAGCTAAGTGGACTTGGCTCTTCCATACTCCAGCAGAGTGTGCCCCTCTGAAGAGGCTGAAGAGAAGAGGAATTGCTGTCTGCAGGAGGACTCTTCCAGAATGAACTCCCAGCTGACTGCCAGATGCTGCTGAGGTCTGGCCTACTATTGTTTAAAGTCCCTGAAGGGAGGGGAAATGCTTGCTGAGGATCTGGGACTAAACCACAGTTTGTTCTAGAACTTTTTTTTAAAAAAATAATCTTTTTGTGAAAATATCAAGCCAATAAGCCAAAAATGCTTTTTAAATTGTTGTTGAACAATATAAAATTGCAGTGAAACCTTCCCTTTCTATAATTCTTTGTGCATTTGACATTATTTGGAAATAAGCTTTCACATAAATTAATTCCTTTTAGACATTTGAAGTACCTCTTTAAGTCCTAAATTATTGCAATTAATTAAGCATTTTTTCATAAGAGATCTCTAGATTGCATTACATTTCATGGTGTACTGATTTTAATTGAGTGCTTTCCTATCTGCAAGCCCAATAGTGTAAGTATTAATAGCTATTCCCTACTTTCTATGATATGTTAAGACTAAGTTTTCGAACCTTGGCATCACAGACCTTGTAGGTCAGATAATTCTTTGTTTTTGTGATATAACCTGAGTAATTTAGGATGTTTCAGCACCCTTAACTTCCACCCCATAGGTACTGAGAGCACCATCAACTGGAATGTGAAAACTAGCCACATTTTACTAACAAAAATGTGCACTATCACCATGAATTCTAAACATCACCAGATGGTCCATAATAATGCAAAGAAAACAAAATCAAAATGAACAAAAGAGAATATATAAAGATTGGAAAAGAGGAAGAAATTACTTATTTGTAAATAATATATACATAGAATGCCCACAATAATAGCCAACTATCTGGATAAATGTAGTCACAATTAGAAGGTCACTAGAAATGAAAGTAACAGGTAAAAAGGAAATTTTATCTACTACCCTAAAATAACTGGAAAATAAAACTTTAAAGATACTTCAAACTGCCTAATTACAAAAATCAGGAGCTAAAGAGATTCCTCAGTGGTTAAGAGCATTTGTTGCTCCTACAGAGGACCTAGGTTTGCTGCCTGAACTCACACAGTGGCTCACAACCATCTGTATCTCCAGTTCCATGGGTCCAACACCCTCTTCTGCCCTCTGCAAGTACCAGGCATACATGTAGTACTCATATATGCATGTAGGTAATACTTATATACTTAAAATTAAGATAAACAAATCTTCTTTTTAAAAATTCAAATAATCTGAAATTGCTCTAACAGGAAATACATACAATTGAAAACTACAAAATAGTTCAAAGAAATTATAAAATCAAAAGGCAATGATTGACAAAAACTTGGGGACTTCTCAAGTTTCATTTTTGCAAAACATATATGCAGATTCAATATGCCACTCTCACCAACAGGCAAGTCTTCCCAGCACAAAATAAACAGAGAAATATGTGAATTAAATGACATCATGGATCATATTGGCATAACAGACGTTTAGATAACATTCCATCCAAATGCTGCGAAATAGATATTCCCTTCACAGATGATTGAGCTTCCTCAAAAATAGATCATATAGCAGGACTCAAAGCTATCCTCAATAAATATGGGAAAGCTGAAGAATTCTATCTCATTGCAGTGGAATAAGATTATAAATCAACAGCAAGGAAAACTCTAGAACATACACAACTCATAGAGATAAGCAACACATTACTGAATGGCGAATAGTTTCTTGAAATAGTCAAGAAGGAAATAAAAAAAGTTGTAGAATCAAATGAAAACATAACATCCTAAAAGCTATAGGATAAAATGAAAGCAGTCTTAGAAGGGAATTTTATAGTTCTAACTGCCTACATTAAGACATCAGAAAGATCTCAAATAAATAACAATATTACAAACACACACCCTAACATTACAAACATCAAAATAACAGGAATTAACAATCATTGGTCATTAATATATCTCAATATCAATGGATTCAATTCACCAATAAAAAGACACAGGCTAACAGAATGGATACAAAAACAAGATCCATCATGCTGCTGCATACAAGAAACATACCTCAGCAACAAAGACATTACCTCAGAGTAAAGGGCCAGAAAAACAATTTCTAAGCAAACAGACCCAAGAAGCAAGCTGGACTGGCCTTTCCCTTTCTAATAAAATAGACTTTCAAAAAAATTAATCAAAAGAGATGGGGAAGAACAATTCATACTCATCAAAGAAAAAATCCAGGAAGATGACATCTTAATTCTGAACCCCAAATGAAAGGGCACCTGCATTTGTAAAAGAAACATTATTAAAGTTTAAGTTTCATATTAAATACCACACATTAATAATGGGAGACATCAACCCTATTCTCCCCAATGGACAGGTCATTCAGACAGAAACTAAACAAAGAAATAATGAAACTAACTGATATTGTGAATCAAATGTACCTAACAGATATCTATAGAACTTTCCATCAAAACACAAAAACATATACCTTCTTCTCAGCACCTCAAAGAACCTTTTCCAAAACAGAACACATACGCAAACACAAAGCAAGCCTCAACAGATACAAGAAAATTGAAATAATTTATTGTATCTTATTAAAACCACTAAAGCTAGACTTCAACAACAATAGAAAGCCTACAAACTTATGGAACCTGAACAACTCTCTACTCAATAATCACTGCGTCAGGAAAGAAATTAAAAACTTTCAATGAAAATGAAGACACAACATACCCAGACTTATGAGACACAATAAAAGCAGTGCAAAGAGGAAAGCACTAAGTGCCTTCATAAAGAAATTGAAGGATCTCATACTAGCAATTTAAAAGCACACCTGAAAGTTCTAGAACAAAAAGAAGCAAACTCACCAAAAAGTAGACAGCAGGAAATAATCAAACTCGGCGCTGAAATCAATAAATTAGAAACAAAGAGAACAATACAAAGAATCAAGAAAAGCAAGAGCTAGTTCTTTGAGAAAATCAACAAGATAAACCCTTAGCCAACCTAACCTAAGGGCAGAAGAAGAGAATCCAAATTAGCAAAATCAGAAATGAAAAGGAGGACATAGCAATAGACATCAAGGAAATCCAAAGAAACATTAGCTCTCTTTCAAAAGCCTACTTCACAAAATTGGAAAATCTAAATGAAATGGATGATTTTTAGATAGATACCACTTACCAAAGTCAAATCAGGATAAATAGTTTAAATCAGGTAAATCAATTAAACAGTCTTATAACCACTAAGGAAATAAAAAGCAGTCACGAAAGGTCTCCCAACCAAAAAAAGCCAAGGGCCAGATTGCTTTAGTGCAGAATTCTAGCAGACTTTCAAAGAATAGCAATACTCCTCAAACTATTCCACAAAATAGCAACACTATGAACATTGGCAAACTTATTCTATGAGGCCACAGTCACCCTGATAACTAAACCACAGAAAGACTCAACAAAGTAAGAGAACTTCAGACCAATTTCACTCATGAACATTGATGCAAAAATATACTCAATAAGATACTCACAAACCAAATCCAAGAACACATAAAAAATATCATACACCACAATTAAGTAGGCTTTATCCCAGTGATGCAGGGATGGTTCAATATATGAAAATCCATCAATATAATCCACTATGTAAGCAAACTAAAGAAAAAACACATGACAATCTCGCTAGATGCAGAAAAAGCCTTTGACAAAACCCAACACCACTTCATGATAAGTCTTGGAGAGATCAGGGGCACAAGGCACACACCTAAACACAATAAAGGCAATATACACCAAGCCAACAGCCAGCATTAAATTAAATGGAGAGAAACTTAAAGCAAATTGTAGTGGAAATTTTGATTTCTTTAAAAACTCAGTTATGTTATGTAAACAGATTTTTGCTTGGATCCTAAGTGTGGGATATGGAGATGCTTTTAGTTTGTGTAGAGCTGTTAACGGCCTCGGGCAGCTCAGAGAGGGGCATGATCTTTGCCACCTTTGGTTAGTTTACTTCTGAGGACTCTGAGAGGGAATGAATGCAGGAAGATAAAGAAGGATGCCTCCAATAGAGGATGCTTTGAGGGGCACTCAGAGAGAGAGGAGGGCTCTGAGAAAGAAACTTGCTGCTCCCCCTTCATACTGCTATTTCTTCTCACTGGTGCATTTGTTATGTTTGCTGTTTGCTCTTTTGCTGATTAGCTAGACTACCGGATATCATGATAACTGAGGTTGGGATTGCCCCCAAAGAACCTGACAACCCTAACCAGCTGGAAGTAGCTAAGGCAAAACAACGACCCCTCTCCCTTCTAACCTTCCTTCTCTCCTACCTAGTGTTGGGAGTTTGGTGGAAGGGAGATAGAGGAAGTAGAAAGCAAAGTAAAGTAGATTAAAAGAAGCACCTACAGCAGTTTCACCAAAATCAGGGACAAGACAAGGATGCCTACTCTCTCTTACCTGTTCAATAGAGCACTTGAGGTTCTAGCTAGAACAATAAGACAACTAAAGGAGATCAAGGAAATACAAATTGAAAAGGAAGAAGTCAAAATATTGCTATTCTCAGATGATATGATAGTATACATAAGTAACCCCCAAAATTCCACCAGAGAACTCCTACAGCTGATAAAAAATAACTTTCAGCAAAGTGACTGGATACAAAATTAATGCCAAAACCTCAGTATCCCTTCTGTATAAAAATGATAAACAAGCTGAGAAAGAAATTAGGGAAACAACACCCTTCATAATAGCCAGAAGTAATATAGCTAGCTGTAACTCTAACAAGGCAAGTGAAAGACCTGTATAATGAGAACTTTAAGTCTCTGAAGAAAGAAATTGAAGACGATATCAGATAGACCTTCCAGGCTCATGGATTGCTAGGATTATATAGTAAAAATGACCTATTTACCAAAAGCAATCTACAGTTTCGATACAATTCCCATCAAAATTCGAGCACACTTATTTACAGACCTGGAAAGAGCAATTCGCAACTTCATATGGAAAAGCAAAAAACAAAAAACAAAAACAAAAACAAAAAACAAAAAACAAAAACAAAAACAAAAAAAGAACCAGAATAGCTAAAACAATAAAAAACTTCTAGAGGTGTCCATATTCCTGAATTCAAGCTGTAATACAGAGAAATAGTAATAAAAACTGCATGGTATTGGCATAAAAACAGACAGGCAGGTCAATGGAACTGAACTGAGGATCCAGAAATAAACCCATACACCTATGGACACTTGATTTTTGACAAAAAAACAAAAACAAAAACCATTCAATAGACAAAATGCATCTTTAACAAAAAGTGCTGGTCTAACTTGATATCTGCATGTAGAAGACTGCAAATAGATCCATATTTACCACCCTGCACAAAACTCAAGACCAAGTGGGTCAAAGACCTCTGCATAGAACCTGATAGACTAAGTCTAATAGAAGAGAAAGTCTGGAATATCCTTGAACTCATTGGCACAGGAGACAACTTCCTGAATAGAACACCAACAGCTCAGGCTTTAAGATCAACAATTAATAAATGGGGCCTCTGAAAATGAAAAGCTTCTGTAAGGCAAAGGACACCATCAACAGCACAAAATGGCAGCCTACAGAATGAGAAAAGACCTTCACCAACCCTACATCTGACAGAGGACTAATGTACAAAATATATAAAGAACTCAAAAAATTAGACACCAACAAACTAAATAACCCAATCAAAACATGGAGTGCAGGGCTCAACAGACAACTCTCAACAGAGGAATTTCAAATGGCCAAGAAGCAGCTAAAGGAAATTCAAGATTTAAAAACTCTAAAATTCCATCTAACACCCATAAGAATGGCCAAAATAAAAAACTCAAGTGACAGCACATGCTGGTGAGGATGTGGAACAAAGGTAACACACCTCCATTGCTGGTGGGAGTGCAATCTTCTGCAGCCACTGGGGAAATGAATCTGGAGGTTTCTTAGGAAATTTGGAATAGCTCTGCCTAAAGACCTAGCTATAACACTCCTGGACATATACCCCAAATATACTCCACCATACAAAGACACTTGTTCATCCATTTTCCTAACAACTTTAGTCTTAATTGCCAGAAACTAGAAACAACCTAAATTTCCCTCAGCCAAAGAATGGATAAAGAAACTGTGGTACATTTACACAATGGAATACTACTCAGCTGTTAAAAACAAGGAAATCTTAAAATTTGCAGGCAAATGGATGGAACCAGCAAAGATCATCTTGACTGAGGTAACCCAGACTCAGAAAGACACACATGGTATGTACTCATTTATAAGTGGATTTTAGCTATAAAGTACAGAATAAACAGACTACAGTTCACAGACCCAAAGATACCAAGTAAAACAACCATCGAAGGGATGATGTTTGAATCTTCCTCAGGAAGAGAGATAAAATAGACATCTGAAGTAGAAGGAGGAAGCTGGGTGAGAGACAGATAGGAAGGGGAACGGGGGTGAGGATCAGGAGTGGGGAGAGGAAAGGCTGGCAGAGAATGGAAATCAGTGCCAGGGCATCACTGGGACAGGGGAGGCTTCCAAGAGTCTATGGGGGTGATCCTATCTGAGACTTCTATCAGCAGGGGATATGGAGGCTGAGGAAGCCACCTCCTGTAGCCAGGTAGGATTTCCAGTGGAAGGAGAGGGACAGCAATCCACTCACAAAACTTTTGACCCAAAATTTGTCCTGCCTACAAGAAGGTGCAGGGACAAAGATGGAGCAGAAATTGAGGAAATGGCCAACCAATGACTGGCCCAACTTGAGACACACCCTATGGGAAAGAGCCAACCCTTGGCACTATTAATGATACTCTGTCATGCTTGCAGACAGGATCCTAGCATAACTGCCTTCTGAGAGGCTTCATCCAACAGCTGATGGATGGAAACCGATGCAGAGACCCACAGACAGACAACAGGCAGAGCTCTGGGAGTCTTGTGGAAGAGTGGGAAGAGTAGAGAAGCTGGAGGGATCAAGAACACCACAAGAACATTTACAGAGTCAACTAACCTGGGCCCATAGAGACTCACAGAGACGGAACCATCAACAAAGAGCATGCATGAACTGGACCTAGGCCCCCTGCACATATGTAGCAGATGTGCAGCTTGTTCATGTGGGTTCCTTAGCAATTAGCATGGCAGCTGTCTCTGACCTGTGACCTGCCCTTGGATCCCTTACACATAGCTGGGATGCCTTGTCTGGCCTCAGTGGGAGAGAATGTGCCTACTCCTGCAGTGACTTGATGTACCAGTATGGGTTGGTACCCATGGGAGGCCTCCCTTTCTTTGAGGATAAAGGGATGGGGTGAATGGAGAAGGAGGTGTGAAGGTGGGCCTGGGAAGAAAGGAGGGAGGGGGCTAGAATCAGGCTGCAAATTAAAAAAAAATACTGAGCAGGCTATCCCGGTGAGACCTAATAGGTTGTTGGGGTAGGAGGGCTCCCCCCATCAGAGGTCTAGGGGAGGGGACTAGGAAGAAGGGGGAGGGAGGTTGGGAATGGGAAGATAAGAGGGAGGAGATAACAATTGAGCTATACTGTGAATAAATCATAATAAATTAATGAAATATACATTTAAAATGTGATGTAAAAAAGAAAAATACTTTTCGTATTCACTTCATGTCCCAGTGGCAGCCCCATCCCTCCTCTCAGTCCCACTCTCCCTCCCTCTCTCTCTCCAGTCCCCACCTCCACTCCTCAGAAGAAGGGACTCCCCCACCCCACCCACCCTCCCCAGCTCATCAAGTAGCATCAAGACTGAGCATATCCTCTTCCCCTGTGGCAAGCCACAGGCAAGGCAGTCCGCCAGGGGGAGGTAATCAAAATGCCAGCAAGAGAGTCCATGGCAGAGAGAGCCCCTCTCCTGCCAATAAAGGACCCACACGAGGCCCAAGCTACCCATCAGCCACATCCCTGCAGGGGATCTGGGTCCAGACCATGCACGGTCCTTGGTTAGTGTCTCAGTATCAGCAGGCCCCTCTGGGACCTTGTCAGTTGGCTCTGTTGGTCTTCCTGTCACCTCCAGGTTTTTTTCTCCTTCCCACCACTTTTCCACTAGACTTCCTATGCATCGCCTACTGTTTTCATATGAGTGACAGCATTTGTTTTGAGGCGTTGCTTGGTGGAGCCTCTCAGGGGAAAACTCTGCTACACTCCTGTCTGCAAGCAGACAAGAGTATCTGTTAATAGTGTTAGGTGTTTGGTCTCTCCCATGGGGTGGGCTTGGGTTGGGCCAGGCATTGGTTGGAGATTCCCTCAATCTCTGCTCTGTCTGCTCCATCTTTATCCCTGCAAATCTTGTAGGCAGGGTGAATTTTGAGTTGAAGTTGTTGTGGATTGGTTGGTGTTCCCCTCCCTCTACTAGTTTGAGGGTATCTTTTTCAGTCTCTATGGCCCCCCAATACTAGGAGTCTCTGGTAGAGTCCCTCATATCCCCCTGGGAGCCTACCTTGACTTAGGTCTCCAGCTTGTCACAGACATATCCCCACCCACAGTTTCTCTTTTCTCTACAGGCCTTTTGTCCTCTTGCCCCGTTCACCCCAGGTCCGATCCCTGCTCTCCTATCTCTCTGTGTTTCCTATCCTCCCTTGTTCCCTCTCTTCAACTGCTGCCTCTGTATATTCTATTTCCCCTTCAGAGTGAGATTTAGGTATACTCTCTTGGATCCTCATTGTTGCTTATCTTCTTTGGATCTATGCATTGTAGTATGTTTGTCCTGTACTATATGACCTGTAAGTGGATTTTCTCTTATAAATGAGTCAACACCATGTGTGTCTTTCTGAGTCTGAGTTACCTCACCCAGGATGATCTATTCTAGTTCTACCCATTTGCCTGCAAATTTCATCATTTCCTTGCTTTTAATAGCTGAGTAGTATTCCACTGTGTAAATGCACCACAGTTTCTTTATCCATTCTTCGGTTGATAGACATCTAGGTTGTTTCCAGATTCCGCCTATTATAAATAAGGTTACTATGAACATAGATGAACAAGTGTCCTTGTATGGTGGACTTATGTACAGTAGTGGTATAGCTGGCTCTTCAGGCAGAGGTATTCGCAATTTTCTGAGAAAGCACCAGATTGATTTCCACAGTGGTTGTACAAGATTGCACTCCCACCAGCAACGGAGAAGTGTTCCTCTTTCTCCACATCCTGGACAGCATGTGCTGTCATTTGAGGTGTTTTTTTTGTTTGTTTGCTTTTTTTTTTTTTTTTTACCTTAGCCATTCAAATGAGTGTAAGATGGAATCTGAGTTGTTTTGATTTGCATTTCCCTGATGACTAACGATATTGAACATTTCTTTAAGTGCTTCTAGGCTATTCAAGATTCTTCTGCTGAGAATTCTCTGTTTAACTTTGTACCTCATTCTTTTATTGGATTATTTTTGTTTGTTGATGCTTAATTTTTTTAGTTCTTCATATATGTATATTAGCCCTTTGTCAGATGTAGGGTTGGTGAAGATCTCCCAGTCTGTAGGCTGTTGTTTTGTTCTGTTGACAGTGCCCTTGTCTTACAGAAGCTTTTCAGTTTCATGAGGTCCAATTTATTAACTGTTGATCTTAGAGCCTGAGCTATTGGTGTTCTGTTCAGGAAGTTGTCTCCTGTGCCAACAAGCTCAAGGCTCTTCCCAACTTTCTCTTCTAATAGATTTAGAGTATCTGGTGTTATGTTGAAGTATTTCATTCATTTGGGCTTGAGTTTTATGCAGGGTAGTAAATATGTGTATATATATGCATTTTTCTACATATAGATATCAGTTAGACCTGGAACATCTGTTGAAGATGTTTTTTCCCCCATTGTATGGTTTTAGCTCCTTTGTCAAAAATCAAGTGTGTGGGTTTATTTCTGGATCTTCAATTTGATTCCATTGATCAACTTATCTGTTTCTATGCCAGTACCATGTAGTTTTACTACTACTGCTCTGTAGTACACCTTGAAGTCAGGGATGAAGATATCTCCAGAAGTTATTTTATTATATAAGATTATTTTAGCTAATCTGGATTTTCTGGTTTTCCATATGAATCTTAGAATTGCTCTTTCAAGGTCTGTAAAGAATTGTGCTGGTATTTTGATGAGGATTGCACTAAATATGCTGATTGCTTTGGTAAGATGGCCATTTTTACTATGTTAATCCTACCAATCCATGAGCATGAGACATATTTCCATCTTCTGATATATTCTTCAATTTCTGTCTTCAGAGGCTTGAAGTCCTTGTCATAGAAGTTTTTGACTTGCTTGGTTAGATTTACACCAGGATACTTTATATTATTTGTGCCTTTGTGAAAGATGTCGTTTTCCTAATTTTTTTCCACCCATTTGTCATTTGTATAAGGAAGTCTACTGATTTTTTAAGTTAATCTTGTATCTATCCACTTTGCTGAAGGTTTTATGAATAGTTCTCTGGTGGAATTTTGGGGGTTACTTATGTATACTATCATATTGTCTGAGAATAGCAATATTTTGACTTCTTCCTTTTCAATTTGTATTTCCTTGATTTCCTTTAGTTGTCTTATTGCCCTAGCTAGAACCTCAAGTTCTATATTGAATAGATATGGAGAGAATGGGCAGCCTTGTCTTGTCCCTGATTTTAGTGGAATTGCTTTGAGTTTCTCTCCATTAATTTGATGCTGTCTGTCAGCTTGCTGTATATTGTCTTATTATGTTTAGGTATGGGCCTTGTATCCCTGATCACTAAGAGACTTTTAACATGAATGTGTGTTGGATTTTGTCAAATGCCTTATCAGCATCTAAGCAGATGCTCGTGTGGCTTTTTTTTCTTTCAGTTTGTTTATATTGTGGATTACATTGATGGATTTCCATGTGTTGAACCATTCCTGCATCCCTGACATGGAGCCTACTTGATCATGGTGGATGATGTACTTGATATGCTCGTGGATTCTGTTTGTATTTTTGCATCAATGTTCATAAGTGAAATTGGTCTGAAATGCTCTTTCTTTGTTGAGTGTGTGGTTTAGGATGATGGTAGCCTCATAGACTGAGTTTGGCAGTGTTTGTATTGTTTCTATTTCATGGAATAGTTTGAGGAGTATAGGTGTTAGCTCTTCTTTGAGAGTCTGGTAGAATTATGTGCTAAACCCTGGGATTGTTGTTGTTGTGAGAATTTTCATGACTGATTCTTTTTCCTTAGGAGTTATAGGACTGTTTAAACTGTTTTCCTGATCTTGATTTAACTTTGGTAAGTGAAATCTATCAAGAAATCCCTCCATTTCTTTTAGATTTTCCAATTTTGTGGAATATAGACCTAATGTTTTTTTTTTTATTTCCTCGGTGTCTGTTGTTATATCCTCCTTTTCATTTCTTATTTTGTTAACTTGGGAAGTTTCCCTCTGCCTTTTAGTTAGTTTGGCTAAGGCTTTGTCTATCTTGTTGATTTTCTCAAAGTTCCAGCTCTTGGTTTTCTTGATTCTTTGTATTGTTCTCTTTGTTTCTAATTTATTGATTTCAGCTTGGGTTTGATTATTTCCTGCTGTCTACTCCTCTTTGATGTATTTGCTTCTTTTTGTTCTAGAGATTTCAAGTGTACTGTTAGTGTGGGATCTCTCCAATTTCTTTATGAAGGTGCTTAGTGCTAGGAACTTTCCTCTTAGTACTCCTTTCATTGTGTCCCATAAGTTTGGGTCTACTGTGCCTTCAGTTTCACTGAATTCTAGAAAGTTTTTAATTTCTCTTTTTATTCAGACCCCTTATTCAGAGGTCATTGAGTAAAGAGTTGTTCAGTTTCCATGACTTTGTAGGCTTTCTGTTGCTCCTTTAGTTGTTGAGTTACAGCTTTAATCCATGGTGGTCTGACAAGATGCAAGACATTGTTTAAATCTTCTTGTATCTGTTGAGATTTGCTTTGTGACCAAGAATATTGTCAATTTTGGAGAAGGTTCTGTGAGATGCTGAGAAGGTTTATTCTTTTGTCTTTGGATGAAATTTTCTGTAGGTATAAGGTAGGTCCATTTGATTCATGATGTCTATTAGTTTTGTTATTTCCTATCTAGTTTTTGTCTTAATGATCTGTCCATTGGTGAGAGTGGGGTATTGAAGTCTCCCACTATTAATGTTTAGAATGCAATGTGTGATTTAAGCTTTAGTAATTTTTATGAATGTGAATGCCCTTGCATTTGGGGCACTGCTGTTCAGAATTGAGATATCATCTTGGTGTATTTTGAAGTGTCCTTCCCCATCTCTTTTGAGTAGTTTTGGTTGAAAGTCTATATTATTAAATACTAGAATGGCTACTCAAGCTTGCTTCTTGGGTCTGTTTCCCTGGAATACATTTTTCTAGCCCTTTACTCTGAGGTAATGTCTATCTTTATTACTAAGATGTGTTTCTTCTATGCAGCAGAATTATGAGTCCTGGTTTTGCATCCATTTTGTTAGCCTGTGCCTTTTTATTGGAGACTTTAGGTCATTGATGTTGAGAGATATTAATGGTCAGTGGTTATTAATTCTTGTTATTTTGATGTTGGTAGTGAATGAGTGTGTGTGTGTGTGTGTGTGTGTGTTCTTTCTTTTGGTTTTGTGGACGTGAGGTTACTTATTTCCTGTGTTTACCTGGGTGTGGTTAGCCTCCTTCAATTGAAGTTTTCCTTCTAATATCTTCTGAAGGGGATGGATTTATGGGTAATTACTGTTTAAGCTTGATTTTGTCGTGGAATATCTTGTTTTCTCCATCTATATTGACTGGAAGTTTTGCTGGGTATAGTAATCTGAACTGACATCTGTGATCTCTTAGTGTCTCTGTGACATCTGCCCAGTCCTTTCTGGCTTTCACAGTCTCCTTTGAGAAGTCAGATGTAATTTTGATAGGTTTGCCTTTATATGTGACTTGATCTTTTTCTCTTGCAACTTTTAATATTCTTTCTTTCTTCTGTACATTTGGTGTTTTGATTATTATGTGGCAGGAGTATTTTCTATTCTGGTCCAATCCACTTGGTGTTCTGTAAGCTTCTTGTATATTTATAGATATCTCTTTGTTTAGGTTGGGGATGTTTTCTTCTATGATTTTGTTGAGAATATATTCTGGGCCTTGGAACTGGGAGTCTTCTCCTTCTTCAATTAGTATTATTCTTATGTTTAGTCTTCTTATAATGTCCCAGATTTCTTGGATGTTTTGTGTCAGGAACTTTTTAGATTTAATATTTTCTTTTACCGATGTATCAGTTTCTTCAATCTTATCTTTCATATCTGAGATTCTCTCTTGCCTCTCTTGTATCCTGTTGGTGATGCTTATGTCTGTGGTTTCTATTCTCTTCCCTAGGTTTTCCATCACCAGGATTGCCTCCAATTGTGTTTTCTTTATTGCTTCTATTTCCATTTTTAGATCTTGAATAGTCTTATTCGTTTCCTTGTCCCATTTGATTCTATTTTCCTGTATTTCTTTTAGGGATTTGTTCTGTTTGAATGTGTTGTTTTGTATTTCTTTGAGGGATTTATTTTACTCTTTCAGTACCTCTATCATTTTCACAACATCCAATTTAAGATTTTTTTTTCTTGCACTTCAGCTGTGTTAAGGTATCCAGGGCTTGCTGAAGGAGGATGGCTGGGTTCTGGAGGTGCCATATGGCCCTGGGTTTTTCTGTGTGTATGTGCTCGTATACTGGCCTCTAGACATCTGGTTGACCCTGGAGTTAGTACGTCTGCTGGAGCCTGATGGTAGTAGGCCTCTAGGATTGTAAGTATAACTGCTCGTCCTGGGTGATAACAGACCTCTAGTTTTCTTGTGTGGTAGCAGGCCTCTAGAGATAGAGGGAGAACTGGTAGGCTCTGATGTCTGCTGATCTCTGAGGTTGCAGGTAGAGATGTGTCCAGGAAATGGAGCAGGTGAGGAGTTGTTGGATCCTGATGATTTTCTCTCTCTGCTGCTCCATGATGTTTGGTGCTGTTCCCTAATGGCTGCTGGTTTCCAGAACTGTTGTTCCCTGATGGTTGCCTGTCTCCAGCACTGTTGTTCGCCAGTGGTTTCCTGCCCCCCGGGATTGTTGTTCCCCAATGGTTGCCTCCCTCCGAGACATCAGATGGAGATGGGGTCCTGGAAATGGAGCATGCCCAGGAGATGGTAAGTGGAAAACACTGGGACAGGATCCAGCACAGATGGCCCCGGGGAAGATCATGCCTCTGTTGTTTACTGGTAGCTTCTGATCTCCAGGATTGTATGTAGGGTTGGGGTCCCAGGAGATGGAACACACTAGGGAGCTGGAGTGATGGAGCTCAGCGGGGGGGGGGGGGCAGGACCCGTGCTTCTGTAACCAGGCTCTTTATGAAAAAATAACTTAAGGAAGGAATTAGACGATGGAAAGATCTCCAATATTCACTGATTGCAAGAACCAATTACTGTGAAAAATGTTTTTAAGAATCTATAGATTCAGTGTGATCTCAATCAAATTTCCAGTGGCATCCTACACAGAATATAAAAAGCAACCTTCAAAGTCATATGGAAGTCCAAGAGACTCTACATAGCCAAAGCAATCCTCAGTGAAATAAAACTGCTAAAGGTGTCATCATACTTGATTCCAAGTTATAATATAGATCCATTTAAAAAAAAACAGTTTGGCACTTCCAGAAAACAACTAACATAAAAAAATAAATGAACCAGATTAGAAGACTAAACTACAAGGCTATGAAACTAGAGCCATATGACTTTTTAAACTACAGATAAAAATTAAAAATAAAACTATCTTTAACAAATGGTACTAGTAAAAATTTATATTTCCATATAGAAGAATTAAAATAAAAGCTTATATCTCATGCTGCATGAAAATCAAGTCCAAACACATCCATAGCATCAACATAAGACCTGAATCTCTGATATGAGCTTTATGACTAGAAGTCTGATAACTCAAGATATGACAATCAACAAATGGGATCTTGTGAAATTAAAAACTTTTGTACATCAATGGAAATTGTCCATCAAGTAAAGGAATAGCTTACAGAATAGGATAAAACACTTTTCTTAGCTGTATATCTAGCACTGGATTAATATGTAGACTATATAAAAACCTCAAGAAACTAAAAATCAAAAAAAAAAAAAAACAATCAACCCAGTAGAAAAAAATAAGCCACTGAAATGAACACAGAACTCCCAAAAGAAAACATACAAATGACAAATTGGCATTTTAAAAGGGCTAAAGGCTTGAGCGAAAAACAAATTAAAGTTACTCGGAGGGTCTATCTCATTCTAGTCAGAATAACTATGATCAAAGAAACAAGTGACTAAAAAAGAGAGGCCATGAATTTGAAAGAGAATGGGGAAGGTTATATGAGGGGATGGAGGAAATGAAAAGGAGAAATATTATAATTAAATTATAATCTCAAAAATAAAGTTTAAAAGTGCACATAATTTAGCTTAACTTCTCAAACTGAAAAGATGACAACAAATGTTAGAAAAAATATAGGGGAAGTGAACACTTATTCTCTTTTGGTGGGAGTAGGAATTGGTGTAGCCACTATGGAAGTTAGTGCAGACATTTCCTGAAAAGCTAAAAATATAACTACCACATTATCTGGCTATACTGTTCCTGTCATACATTCAAGGTCTTTCATATCCTTCTACAGAGACATTTGCACATCCATGTTCATTGTTGTACTAGTCACAATGTCTAGAAATTGAATCAGCCTAGATGTTCACTGACAAATGGATGTTGACAGGGAGAACTTAGGGAAGAAAACAGTAACTACATAGGCAAACGTCTCTGACAGAATACAAGAGATGGAGAAAAGAGTCTCATCTGTAGAAGGTACAACTGAAGAAACTGATGCATCCATCAATGAAATGTTGAGTCTAAAAAATTCCTGACAAAAAACATCCAAGAAATCAAGGACACCATGAAACATAAGATGAAACCTAAGAATAATAGGAATAAAAGAAAGAGAAGATTCCTGGCTCCAGGGCCCAAAAATATTTTCCAACAAAATCATAGGAGAAAATATCCCCAACCTGAGAAAAAGATGCCTATAAGCATACAAGAGGGCTACAGAACACCAAATATAGTGGACCAGGAAAGAAATTCCTCCTGACACAAAATAATCAAAATGCTAAATGTATAGAACAAAGAAAAAATATTAAAAGCTGCAAGAGAAAAAGACCAAATAACATTTAATGGCAAACCTATTAGAATCATACCTTACTTCTCAGCAGAGACCATAAAAGCCAGAAAGGCCTGGGTAGACTTCTTACAAATCCTAAGAGAGCACAAATGCCAATCTGGACTAGTATACTCAGCAAAACTTTCAGTAAGCATGGATAGAGAAAACAAAATATTCCACAACAGAACAAACTTTAAAAATACCTATGCACAAACCCAGCCCAACAGAAGATATTAGAAGGAAAACTCCCACCTGAAGGGAATATCTTAACACAAATAGATCTATATTTATCACCCTGTGCAAAACTCAAGTCCAAGTGGATCAATGACCTTAACCAGAAACATTAAATCCATCAGAAGAGAAAGTGGAGAAGAGCCTTGAACTCATTGGCACAAGCTCTAAGATCAACAATTAATAAATAGGACCTCTATAAAGCAAAGGATACTGTAAATTAAAACAAAACGACAGCCTACAGACTGGGAAAAGATCTTCACCAACTCCACATCTGACAGAGGGATAATATCCAATATATATCTATGTATCCAATATATATCTGTCTGTCTGTCTGTCTGTCTGTCTGTCTGTCTGTCTCTCTCTCTCTCTCTCTCTCTCTCTCTCTGTGTGTGTGTGTGTGTGT
>OU015753.1:44620292-44630292 GCA_907169655.1 Acomys percivali
TGTGTGTGTGTGTGTGTGTGTGTGTGTGTGTGTGTGTGTGTGTGTGTAGAGAGAGGGGGGGAGGAATGTCTACATTATCCAAAATGCTCTATTAGCTTTGCATGGGACATAAAGGTGTTATTCCTATGCACAAGGCATATAGTGGCCTTGTGAACTGGAGATGTGTTATGATAATGTTAGGTGGAAAAATAGAAGTATTTTAAGAAAGGTAAAAGACATTTTTTAAAAAGAAGAAGAGACTACTCTTTCTGGAGGTGAAAGCTAGCTAGAAGACCGGAGCTTGCAGCTGCCCTGACAGAAAAGCAGAGTTTTCGGTGGGCAGAGTTGAAAGAGGTGGCATGCCTGCTGAACCCAGAGACAAGAAGGCAAGAGGCTCGGCATTGGGCTGCCGAAGATGCTGTGTAAAGGGTAGTCTGAGGCTAAGGCTAGAAAGCTCAGGTTAGCCCAGGTTAGCCCAGCAGCACTCTGCCAAGCTGTAGGCTGTGAATGACTAAATATTATCAATTAGTGCCTGGTGTCTATTCACAAGGCTACGCCACAGCTCTTGTTCCATTTGCCGACGTCTGAAAACATAAGCATCACATTTTTCAGGATTCTTTTGAGGCTGAGGTGCCGGTTCTTCGTGAGTTCTGGATTCTTGCCATATGGCCATCTTACGGGGTTAAGGAAGCAGAAGTGGGCAGGAGCCAGCTTTGCACAGCTGTAGTGGCTAAGAGACTGAAAAGTTAGAAGACAGTTCAAGGAAATGTTTAGAATTCATTTTCCTTGGTCACGTAAGATATCTCCTCCAAACTAGTGTGGTGCTGGTGTTTTAGCTACTTTGTAGATTCCTCTTTTTCTCTTTCACCCTTCTCCAGCCTTATTAGCCCCATAACACTAGATAAAAGAGGAAAAATAATAGAGGGGAAAGGGATGAAACTATTCTTAGACTACTTCCTGCTGGTTAGGGGCATTAAATTCCTTGGGGCAAATTTGACCTCCACTGTCAAAATATCTAATTTCTTCTTGTTGTTTCTTTGTGCACGGCTACTTGACAAATAGCAGCCAACAGTATCCAACCACCAACCAGCCAACAGCAGCACTCCTGCCTCTCAGAGCCCTAGCATTTATATCTCCTTTGAAAAAGTCCCAGAATTCCAAATGTCGTACACGTACAGAAACTATCTACATCTTGAAAAACCAGGTCCCTGCTCGAGCACGAGGCAAATCATTGTCCCTGTTGTGAAACAGCCTCCTATCCCCACACCTGGAAGTAAAACAAAAACATATTCCTGTAACATTTCTGTGTCTTTTTAAAGAAACCAAAATTATACAAGTTCCTCCTTTCTGTTTTAATCCATCAATTGTGCTATATGTAATGAGAAATTATAAACAGAGACATTTTCCATGAAATAAGCACTTTTCAGGTCAACGGCCAAGATTTTCAGGAGACCTCTCCTTCTCAATTCCAGTCTTTATAAGTTTTGATGGTATCTACCACTTTTCATTTCCTGTGGAAACATAAGCAATTTCACGTTCCCAACGCAAAACTTCCGCAGACTTCCATTTGATGTTAAAATATCTTTTTAGCATATAGGTTCATTTAATTCTACAGTCTTTTTTATAACCAGGTGTCTCTCAGCTGCTCTCATCTGAAAAGGCTCATACTTTTTGCTGCCGGGCCTTGATCTAGGCCCCCAAAACCATTTTCTGATGATAAGGAATTGCCTTGAATATCTCTTTCTCGGACCTACATGAATTGGTCCAATGACAGCCCTTACAATGCCTGCACATCCAGGGAAGCCTAGGCATTCTTTCTGTTTGATATTTAGGAAAACCATTGCTCCTAGGAAGGGCACATTCACATTTCCAGCATAAGGTACCCTATTTTTCATAATCCATCAGGCATGTTGAAATCTGAGACCTTTAGTGGCTTGGTCATAATCTCTTTGTAAATGACTGAATTTCCTCCAATTGGAGGACTGGACATTTTGATATTGGAGACATTTAGCAATAGTTTTCCATATTATATTAGCATGGTACTTGTGAGACTGAATATCGGTTGTTTCCCTTATCCATTCATCCATTGGTGCTGCCTGCACCGTTAATAGTCTAATAACTCTTTTACATTTGGTATTCTCACTCTCAAATGCAAGGGTCTCTATCAGTACTTGCCCCGAGTCATAGACTGTCAAATCTTTGTTTACTGCTGAGACCAATCTTTGTAAAAAGAAAAAAAAATCAGTGAAGGCTTCTGCATAGTCTTGGATAATCTTAGTAAATGAGGTGGATCTTTTCCCAGGCTCCTTAACTCTGTCCCAATCTCTTAAATCTACCAATCAAAATTGCTCTATAGTAGTGTCATCAAACTGAATCTGCTCTTGTATATCAAAGTACTATCCATCAACTATCAACAGATCTTTGATAACGTTCGTTCCCCTTGCTCTATTTCACTGTTCAATATTCCTGGCTTCTTCTTTCCGTCATGTTAACCTTATTGGCAAATGTGTACCAGCTTCCAGTAGAGCGGTCACCAATCACTTCCAGTCTTGGGAATAATTCTGTTTTAAGTCACTCAGTTATTTAGAATTTGTTCCACACAAGGTGAATGCATCTCATAAGAAATTATAACCTCTTTAAAACATCTTAGACTTAACATTTCTATAGGATGCCATCCTATCCCATCATACCCTTGCTCCACCCCCATTAGCAGTCATATTCTGTATGACTACAGGAAGAGCTGATGGCAATGATCTCATAACCATGGGCTACACCTCTTCTGTCTCTGGTGGTGGTAGCATAAGTTGTCCAAGATTAACCCTTTCTCTCAGAACAGGCTGTTTTATAATTTCTCTGACCCTTCCAATCTAAGAAGCCTCCTCCTCCTCCTCCTCCTCCTCCTCCTCCTCCTCCTCCTCCTCCTCCTCCTCCTCCTCCACCTCCTCCTCCTCCTCCCGCCTTCTCTTCTTCTTCTTCTTCCTCCTCCTAGCTGCCTGCCCAGCTGCTCACTCTTCCTAGGGGATACAGAGACTAAAAACCAAAGGTGGATGGTACTGGGTAGGACCATGATCTACCTTCCAGCCCAGTTTTCCCCTGGTGGAAACACCTGCTCCGATGCTCAGTCATCAGATTTGAGCCTTTTATTTCTTCCTTTTCTGGTGCTTCTCACTTCCCAAGTACTTCTACCTTCACCCACAATTTTTCGAGTTGCACGGCCAACTCTGCAAGCCTTTTGGAAAAGCAAGAAAAGTGAACCTTTTGTTTTTCCATCTCAGCCATCTTCTGTTTGTTTGTTTGTTTGTTTCTTAGGTTCTTCCATTTCCACCTGCAAGTTTTCTAACCTCTCAGCCATTCCTCCAACCTTTTTTTTGAGTTAGTTTATAGGAAGAAGAAAAAAGAAAAAAGAAAGTCCCCTCTGGATAACCCAGCAGAAGCAGCCACAATAAAATCTTTGCTATCATCTTGAAAGAGAATAGTCATTCCTTCTTCCCTTGTCATTTCTGCTGTGGCATTTCAAAACATATTTCCTATTCTGTCTAGCTGTATATCTGGGTGCCACGTGTAGCCAGCATTTGCTACTTTGTGGGTACCTTATTCTCTTCCACCCTTCTCCACCATTATTATGCCCCTAAAACTAGATAGGAGAGAAGAAATTATAGAGGGGAAAAGGGTGGAGCTGTTCTTAGGCTACTTCCTGCTGATCAGGGGCATTGAATTCCTTAGGGTGAGTTTGATCTTCACTGCCAAACCATCTAAGTTCTTCTTATTGTTTCTTTGTACATAACTACTTGATAAACAGCAACCAACAGCATCCAACCACCAACCAGCCAACAGCAGCAACCCTGCCTCTCGGGGAGTGAGATTGGAGAACTGGTTTAGAGACCTTAGAGAAAGGGCAAAGGGTAGACTCCTCAAATGGCAGGAAAAAGAATTAGTCATTGAATAGTCACTGAAAGCTACCCATCTCCAACAATCCTACAAAATTACAAGAACTGTTCTGTGGGTTTCTTTTGCATTTTTCCTCTGGTTGTGCCAACATTTCTGTGATAGACAAAGAAATACAGTATTCATCACAGTAAAGATGGAAGCAACATTACACACTAAGTTGGGCTTACTTTTTTGGGTAAATAAAATACTGCTGCTACATTGTCCAACTCAAAGAAAGAGAAAAATATTTATACATACCAGACATATTTGAGGGTGCTGCATCCATGACTGAGGACATGTATGGCATGGAAAAATATAAAACTGTTTTATAAATAATCAGAAATTTAAATTATAAACACCTACTTATATCACTTTACAGATAGAATGGGCTATTTGCTCCTGAAAAAATGACTCACGAGACTCAAAATATATTTACAAAAAACTTGGCAATATTTCTAGGCTCTTCTCTGACTAGCTCATAATGTAAAATAACTCATTGATAGTAATCTACGTTCTGCCACATGGCTGGTTATCTCTGAATCAGGTACCACGTGTCTGTTCTTCTCACATCCTCCTGCGTGAATCTCCCATTTCCGGCTCTATATCAGAGTTCTTTCTGCCTACTGGAAGGCCCATCTGCCAGTCCACCTTTTCCTATGGTCATAGGTTGCCTTAATTGACAGGAGGTGAATCCACGTGAAGAGACTGTAACCTTGCCTTAGGCTGGGCCCAAGGTGAAAAAGATTTTGTCTCTACAAACTGATAGAGATGAGAGAGAGAGAGAGAGAGAGAGAGAGAGAGAGAGAGAGAGAGAGAGTGAGTTTCAGCCCAAGACAAAAGGCAGGCTCTGCGCAGGGTGGGGGCGCGGGGACAGGAGAAGAACATTAGGGAATTGGAGGGAGAGAGATCAGAGGATCCTGCCTGATGGCACACGGAGTTGGAGGATTTGGTGGTAGGCAGAGAGTTTGGTAGATTCCTCCAGGTTCGGTCCGTGGACAGAGTGGCTTCTTCTGTCCCATAGAGGACTGCTAGAATCCTGAGATTTACACCAGAGGATTTGTCCCCCACAGAATGGACATCCAGAAGGTTACATTCTTATTCTCCTTAATCTCCTTTCCCTCCTGTTTAGGGTAGTAGGGTTCTTTAATAAGTTACTAATAAAGTAGAATTGTTAAGGAATCAGAGCCAGTACTTCCATACAGACATAAGAGATTCCTCCTACAATAGTTATCTATAAGTATCAAGTAATTTAGCTGGAAAGTGGAGATGAGCCTTTATCCTAGAGATATGCTCTATGGTACAAATGAATATGAGTTGGAAAACCAGATAATTTTTTAACTTCTTCAGATGGCACAAATAGAAGTTGGATGCCAGCTACATAATGAATGAAGAAATGTTGTTAATAGCAATGTCACAGACAAATTTACTGTAGATAGGTAGGAAGACAAAATAAGAGGGCTGTTTCTATTAATGTTGATATAAACTATATTTAGAGAATTTAATAGTGACTCAAATGTAGAAGAAAATCTGTGTTTAGAAGAAGGTCTAAATAAGAACCTAAACTAAGTATCAACTCAAAAGACGAGAGAGAATAATTGTGTAAATCTGTTAGACTCAGATCGTCAGAGTCTATTCTTGGAAGCCCAGTGAGAATCAGAGTCTGAGTCGATGCAAAAGCAAAGGAATTTTATCGAGCTGACGTGTTGGGGTCCATCAAGCTCAGAAGAGTTAAGACCCCATCCTGCAAAAGCTGAGGGATTAAATACACTTTACAGAAGTAGAACTCAGCAACAGTGGTTAGTTAACAACTGATGGGCTAACAAAGGTGACATTTGGGGGTTGAGGGCAGTTGATTCTGGCAGATGTTTGAGGTAAGGTATGTGGATGTGGCCTTTTCTCAGAGGCCAGTAAATTCTGAGCAGGGTGAAGTAGAGGCAGTAAATTCTGAGCAGGAAGAGTGAGGTGGAGGGCTCTGCTCAGCTAACAATGCTAACTTACTCTGTTTGTTCTTGCTATCAGCCTACACTGCTATTGTTAAGGTGGCTGAGCTCAGGCCGCCTGGATTCTTACAAGCCTAAACAAGAAGTGCTATTAAAGTAAAATGTGGAAAACAAATGAGATGGTTTTTTAAAAAGCTGTGTCTTCATTAATACTTTTTATAAAAACTAAACAACAAACCGATTTTGTCAAGTGTAATCCAGACCAAAGAAAGAGAACTCAATCAATGCCACAGCTGAAGGAAATCATAAGAATATTTGTAAATTATAAGCATATTAAATATAAGTTTATACCAAACAAATTTGAAAGTTAATTGAAGTATATGATTTAGTAGGAAAAGCTAAGGAGCAAAATTGACTATAAAGAGGACTGATCCTCTAAAAAAGACAAAATAATCATAAAAAATATAAGAAAATAAAAATTCTGAAGAGGACATGATGCCCAAACAATCATATGGGTATATTAAATTAAAACTTCAAAGCACAGAGAATTCCTATAGTGTTTACACTGGTGCAGTCCACAGAAAATGACATTAAATTTGGAATCATAACTGGATAAAAATAGAAAGAAGCATATACAGATCAATAAGACCCAAAGTCAAACAGAGGCAAAAATTCCTTCCAGGAAAAGGTGGGAAATTTAATCCAGTAGTTCATTAAGAAAATTCTAGCATAAAACAGAAGTATTTTCACAGAAAAGCTAGGGTAGGTTAAGTCTTAATTTTGGTGTAAATCACCACACTGATAGCTTTAGTGAAAAAGCATATTATATCGGTGCTTATGAAAACAGAAAAGATGCTTGCTAAAATTGTAATGATCATTCTTGACAAATTTTTCTTGGGCAACTTGACAAAAGTCCAGAGTAGAAACCTAAAATGATGCTTCCAGGAAATCACAGGGACTGTACCTGTGCAAGAACATAAAGACTCCATCATTCCTCAGGCCTGTCCATACAAATTGCTACACCAAAGCGAGATGGACAAGGCTGGGCATGGTGCCCACCTGTAACCCTAGCACCCAGGAAATGGTGGAGGGACGAAGACAAGTTCAAGGACATCTTGTGCTATAAATCCAGATTCTGCCTCAAAATATAAAAAGTAATTGAAACATAAAGATACAGGATCCAGGAGGCAAGAGAACAAACATAAGAGAGAGACTTACCACAGTGAAGAAAACTCCAACTAGACAGGCTGTGGCTCTAGAGAGAAAAAAAGCAGGAATGTGATAGATCCAGGGTAGAGGTGAGGGCTAAGGGATAACTCCAAGAAGGAAAAAGGGAATGACAGACAGGACAGAATGCATGAAGGAGGACAGGCCTCGGACAGTTTCCTGGGAACCAGAAATAGGGACATAGAAAATGAGAAAATGAGCTATGTATTAACCCTGAAAAAGCATTGAGTCATTATGTACTACACAAATCATCTGCAAATACTATGGGTAGACAATAAATATTATATATGTAATTCTTTTTTAAAGATGTATTTATTTTATTTATTGCATATGAGTGCTTTATCTGCAGAAGAGGGTATCAGATCACATTATAGATGGTTGTGAGCCACCATGTGGTTGCTGGGGATTGAACTCAGGACCTCTGGAAGAGCAGGCAGCGCTTTTAACCACTTGAGCCATCTCTCCAACCCATGTAATTCTTATTTAATATATAATATAATCAACACAATATATTATACATTATAACATGTAATATTTATGTACCATATTTATCGGACCATAGATGCACTTTCCCCCCCTAAAAGTGGGGAGTGGAATTAGGGTGTGCCTTATGGTTCAGTTGTTGTTTTTACTGTTTTTCTTGATTCACTGCTCTAAAAACTAGGTGTTTCTTATGGTCAGGTACATCTCATAGTCTTATATATTGATACATTATATTTATATATAGTATTGTATATTATATAATATGTATGATATAATATAATATAATGTGTTATATATTATTTATAAAATATATATATATAGAGAGAGAAATTGAACCAGAATTAGGTATAACCTGTTTGAGAGGATAAGGAATTCAAATTTGAATCACGGGAAGTCGAAAGATAACGTCTATGAACTAAAATGTGTCTAATGGTTGGGATTACAAATGCTGCAAAACCAGAACACGTCATTAAATATCTTCAAGGGTTGACAAGATGGTGAAGTGGGTAAAAGCATTTGCCACCAAGCCAGAAAGCCTGAGTTTGATCCTGGTGCCCATATAGTTGAAAGGGGGGGCAGGGCAGAGGAGATGTCTCAGTGGGTGAAAGTACCTGCCACCAAGCCAGTGAGCTGAAGTGAATCCCTGAGTCCCAGATGATGGAGAGAACTGACTTCTGAAGTTGACCTTTGCCCTCCACATGTGAGATGTGACATATAAGCACAATCACACACTTAATTGTGATTTGAAATTTTTAAATAAATGCTTTCATGTATTTCCTTGATAATTAAAATTAAGGCCAAACGAAGTGGTGCACACCTTTAATCCTAGCACTCAGGAGGCAGAGGCAGGAGGATCTCTGTGAGTTTGATGTTATCCTGGTCTACATAATGAGTTCCAAGACAGCCAAAGCTACACTTTGAGATCCTGTCTCAAAAAAATGAATTAAAATGAATTAAAACTAAATTCAGATTTTCAAAGACACAATGCAATTCCCAGAAAAAATGTGGGAAAACATAGGTTCTCTTCAGCACCAAGATGGGACACTAAACCTCTAGCAACTGTCCAGAGAATTGGCAGTATATACCAAGCTTTTAAGTTACTGTAGTAAAGCTGGGTCAAGCGCACCTACTGTGCTGCCTGTCATGCAAAAGGATAAATTGGACCTAGTGTTTATTATTGATTGCAAATGCCCATTGCTGCTTCTTGAATTTCCTGTGTCTTGCTTTTTGTTGTTATTTTGGAGTGTATCCTTTCTGCTGACATATTTTTCAAGACTACTCTAAAACAGTATGCTGTGACACCCCAATACAGAATGTGTATACCATGTTTGGCAACTGCTTCAAGTCCGCATCAAGTGTTTAACCAGTACCACATGGGTTTATATAGGTAGAGTCCAGGATATACACACAATGACAAACCCAAATGATGGCCTGTTTCTCAGAATATATCCACATCACTATGTGAGGCTTGGCTGCACTGATATATATTTATATATAAATTGATACCAGTTATGGGTAAAATGCTCAACAGTATAAGCAAGGCTATTGTTTTATGTGGACCTATTACATTTCTTCATACTTTTTCCTTAATATAAGAAGGACAAGTATTTTTGGCAAAACAAAACAAAAAACACAAAACACTATGATCATCAAGAAGATCCTTACCTGACATAGTTCACTGGATTTCCCTAACCTCAGCCATCCTTCCTTAACTGCACACACCTCTCCCAACCCATCAGTCTCCTCCATGTGTACCCCCAGAAGATTGGATGAGGATAATCAGAAAAACCACCCAGAACAAGAAAAAGGCTAGACTCGTTTACACAGTCAACAAGCCAGGGAAAAGAAAACTCAAATCAGTTCCAGTTCTCCAGTTTGGCAAACAGCTGTGGATGCCCAGGAAGAGCCCTTCCAAACCTAGAATCCACAGCTCTCCTCCATATGGGAGGTGACCAGTGTGAAAGAAAAACAAGCACCACCACAGATGATCTTTGTTCTCATTCGCTGCCCGTCCTTCACAGCCCTTCAGGAACCGCTGGGTAATGTGCAGTGTTATTACTCAAAATGTTGGCCCTGGCAAGATTCCTCTAGAATCTGACTATCACTGGCTGTTCACGAAGTAAAAAATCATTTCTAAAGCCTATGGGGAGAGCGGAGTGCAAACCACAAATCAGAAAACCACCAAGGCGGCGGGCTGGCCGGGCTGCCAGAGTTTAATGTGAGCTAATGGGAGGACAACGAGATGTGAGAATTTGATTTTACGATGCTCCGTGTAACATTTGGCAAGGCAGAGGGGCTGGGCCTGGCTTCCCTATCATTAAAAGCCAACACTTGAGGTGACACATCACTCTCTCATCTCTTCTAATTCTGTCAGCCAGTGGGTAGGGAGCCAGTCTGTCCTCCTCATTTTGAAATGTGTCGCCTACTTTGGACAGTTATAGACC
>OU015753.1:44634165-44652040 GCA_907169655.1 Acomys percivali
TTCTTCTTCTTCTTCTTCTTCTTCTTCTTCTTCTTCTTCTTCTTCTTTTCTTTAGGAGAGGTTACAAGAGAAGGAAGTGGACCTGGAAGACTAGGAAATGAAGGTGATCAGGGTGGATTATGTGTAACTCCCAAATACTCAATAAGAACAGTACATTGGGGAAAATGTGAATTTGATGCTACTGCATCCCAAAAGCATTCATGGTTCCCACTCCCCATTCACTGCCATTACTCTAAATATCTGCCCCAATCATAGTATTAAGACAGCAACAGTCAGTTTCATGGACAGTTCATGTATGACCCTAGGGCACTATGGAAATGTAGCTACCATCTGTTGTGAGAAGAGTCTGCACAGAGTGAAGTCACAGCATTCTGTGTTGTACAAAGGACATAATGAAATGTTAAAAACTATTCAAAGAATTTTCCTTTTCAGCCAATCACGATTCTGTCATGTTTTGACCATTCTCCATTTGAGAACATAATAGAAAGGGACTTGAGGCTGCACACTTTGATATTGGTGACAAAAAAAGAGTTGGGGAAAAGTAAAACAGTAACAGGGATATTTCCATTTCCAGAGAAGAAAAACATAGCCTCATAGTCAGAGTCATTGTATCAGAATTAAAGAAAGTCCTTTTGAGTTTTGTAAACAGACTTTTATTGTAGTTATACTCACGGACATGGGTGATGGTGCTGGAATATCAGAACCGTCCGCCTGAACCCCCAACACCAGTGAACCCCATCCCTAAGATAGATGCTCAGACCAGAACTTAGAGTGCATGTGAGTGGTGCAAAACTCAGGAGATCAAAGATAAGATGCACAGGGAAGGGCTTCCTCCTGCTCTCACCAGTCCCCCAAATGGGAGCAATGTTAATTTTATGTAATAGCATGAGCTCATGGATCACCTAAACTGACCTCTTCCTTTCCCGGTGGGCTGAGAACATCAGGAAACTGATCACTTGAAATTACATCTCCACCAGAACTTGAAAAGAGACTTTTAAAAAGACACCTTTAATGATTAAGAATGATAAACACATAAGATTTAGGACCATTTCCTAAAATATTTGTCCAGAGTCAACAGTGGCAACTATATACCAAAACTAGCCTGAGACTTTGCAATCTCTGCTTAAAGGGAGAACAGATTTTAATGGGCTTCCCTGTTCACCTTGATTAAATCAGACGCCGAGAGATGGTGGCCCAGTAGAACTTCCGAATGTAAAGTTCAAGTTTAACTAATGAAGGGACAAAGATTTTAATTTTAGCTGAATGGCCCTCCTATTTCTGTGTCAGTTTCACACTCTGTTAGAGGTTCTACAACAAAGGGTGCAGACCCTCCCACTGGGACTCCTTCACCGCAGGAGTCCTGGGTACTATTGTTGATTTTTATCCTAAAGGGCTTGGGAACACATTTCACAAACATGAAAACAGAGAGCAGATAAGTGTGAGAAACATCCAGTGACAGAGGTCAGTGGCAACAGCACACACACACTGGGTTTCCTTCCAGACAGTGTGGGTGGATGCATTTCTGGTTGATGAGTTTAAGTTAGATGGAGGTTGGAAAAGGACACTCGTTCATTCTTGTCTGGATATGTGAAAATAACCATTTTCTCAGGGAAGTATCTTCTGTTAGGTAATATAAGCACTCTGTTCATCCTCTCACACAACCAGTATCTTGTTTTCAGCTTGAGCACAGGATGCTCTTTTAGAACAAATCATCATTGGCTTCCTCCACAGAAATTCTCCATCCTGGGGCTACCTATTGCAAGTGAAATTCTAGAATTCCATGGCACTTGCAAACCATGTCTGGTTTCCCACTGGATTCTGAACAGCTAAGCCTGGCATCAGAAACAGACCCCCAGTGAACTACTGGCCAAATGGGTGCCATTTCAGGGTGTCTCTGATGCTGTTGTTATTTTAAATAGAAATGAAATGATGAATAATAGGATATCATTATGATGAATTTTGCACATGGCTAAAATCTAAAAGACAGGACATTACTTCTTGACCTCCCAGTATATGTGAAACACATTTCATGCAGGGATAAACAACTTGGGATGTAGTCTCTTCACAAAATATGAATGGAGCAATTGCTAGTGAGACTGAGAAAGAAGAAAACTCTCATCCGCTCACAAGACGCTGCCAAAGATAATTATTAATAACTAACATCCTCCTTAATTCAAATCAAGGAAAAGAATGTGTCACTCAAATCCTTCCTTAAGTCAAAAGATGAAAACTACCATGCTTTAATATAAGACCTTTCCAACGACCTAGCCTAGCCTAAAATACCTTCTCTTGTCCAACATGGCTACAATAGAAAAGTCTAATATGCAACACAGAGTTTCCTAGGGATCTTATTATAGTTCTGAGGTTGAATTTCCCATGAGAAATGATGGCTATGATAAATCAAAATCTTACCAGAAATTATAAAGTTAATAGTAGACTTACAATTGGCTTAGTAGGGCACCTGGAGAGATGGCTCAGCGGTTAAGAGCACTGGCTGCTCTTGCAGAGGTCCTGAGTTCAATTCCCAGCAACTTCATGGTGGCTCACAACCATCTATAATGAGATCTGATGCCCTCTCCTGGCATGCAGGCTTACATGAAGAGAGAGCACTCAAATACATTAAATAAATCAACGAACTTAGTAACCATCAAGCAACTGAAGCTGACCCACTTAGTACAAGCCTACATGGATTCAGGGTATCTTTATTGAGGGCCAGCCATGTGGTAAGTGCCATGCTGAGAGCTAGCATACAAGCAAGACAGGCATGGCATTCTTCTGGAAAGGAGCACAGACTTATCAATCCATAAGTGACCATGTCCCCTTAGACTGAAGGGGTAAGATCACCCCTGACATCAGAAGGACAGAGTTCTTACATCTATTTCTTTCAGAGCAAAGCAATGGAGTTGGTTGCAAAATAAAGCAATGCTCCAAGAATTTGTATGACTGGACACAGTGTGTATAGAGCATGTGTGAACCATTTTTGCTTTGTTTGAGTTTTGTTGCTATTGTTATTCTCCATCTCTCTTCTTTCTTCACAGATCAAATTATGTGTGGATTGGAGCAGATTTAATGTAATGAGCCACAGAAGGTTAATTCTCCTCTTGAGCCTTGGGCACCAAGTAGATCCAGACAAATAGATACCACCACCACTATCACCACCACCACCACCACTATCATCATCATCATCATCATCATCATCGTCATCATCATCATCATCGTCATCATCATCAAGAGATCTGTGATGTCTGCATTCTCAATTCTATTATATCCACTAGGCATGTTTATATAAGCAAATGGCAGCAGAGACTTACTCAGAGAACAAATCTCTATACATAGCTGCATATACCAAATAGCTAATAGAATAGGAATTTTAGAAATTGCAAACATTCTGACAAATATAGATGGGATGGGCTTTATTAAAAATGTAATAAACTTGTAATAAAATCATTGAGCAAGTTCACACATCTGTGAACAGATGGTATGCATTATGAAATACGGGTCATTGCTACATCAACCTCTGACCCCTGGCTGTTGCTTCTGGTCCAAAGTTGAGTATAAAGGGCCTCTGTGAGTTTATATTCTCTGTCAACATTCAGAGAAATTGTTTTCAGTCTCCTTAAGATGAGCTATTGGCACAGATAGTCTTTGACCCACACCCATAAAAATGATGCACAGCATACCCCAAATCTTTGACCCAGGAAACAAGGTCTCAATGCTTATATTTGTTAGTTTGCTGAAAACATAATATTTTCATGAATATGTTTGCTTTTGCCAGAAGATTTTGTCTCTGACAAATACAATAGGCAATGATGTCTGAGGTGGGCTTGTCAATGTCACTTTGGGGAGTAATTTCAGAAGTGGTCAAGCATCTACAGAAACCACAAGACAGGGTGAGAGATGGGTTTGGAATTTCCAAAAGGCTATTTCACCAGACTCTGCAGTCATATGAAGCCAAGGCACAAAGAGCCCCATTTGAAAGAGTGTGTAGATACACCTGTGGGTATGGGAGTGTATACTTCTAACTAAATTCCAGAATGACATCAGAACCTCCTCTTTCTGCCTACTGCCTACTGCTCAAGTTGATAGTCTAAAACGTCTCAGTTGGATTCTCCGGAGGTGCTCAACATTTAATGTGGGCAATTCGGGGAGACAAGCAGGAGAGTGAAAGTGCTCCTGCAGCCTCCAAGAGAGACACTTTCAGGGAGCACAGGCAGGAATTTAGAGATCAGCACTCATCAAACAAGCCTTGGTGTTAGCGACGCCTGGACTCAGCCCTAGCATTTGTTTGGTCATGTGAACTAGGACACGTTCTATATTTGTTAGAGAAGGAAACCGTTATCTGTAAAGTAGAGATTAAAAAGCACTATCTGTCTCCTAAAATAATTGTATGGTCTTCATAAACGATGTTTGCCTAAAACACATCTAATAGTGGCCACCAATAATAAGTACTCAAGACCTTAGGAGTCTCGGGAGAGTGGGTGACCCTGCCAGCCTTATAGACAACAGAGCTCAGCAGAGTCAGAAGTGCTGCCTTGTATTCAAGGAAGGGAAGCTCCTAGAGGGATGAAGGAACTGAGACACTTCACTGTGCCAGGCTCAGCACCAGACTAAATGTTAGGAAGGGTAATCGGTTCCATTTTAACCGGCCTTACTGTTGTCTAGCAGATCCTAACCTCAGAACCCAGAAAGAAGCCATTGAAATAGGTCTTGCTTCTTTCATTCCGCATCCCCATTTTAGAACAATTTTAATTTTACTTTATTTTAAAGGGGATTTTTATGTCTATTTTCAGCCCTCTTCTTTCACTTATTGAAGTTCATTTACACTTATAGCTTTCTTAATCATGCAACCAACTTCTTTTCTTAATCTCTCATTCTTCCCCCCCATCTTTATAACAATCTCCTTCTTTTTCTTTTGTTTTATTTACCCTTGATTCTCTTTTTTCTCTCCCTCCTTTTTCCCTTCCTTTACGGATGTTACACTGGCTTGTATTCGTCTCTCTGAATGGTGCTGGAATCTCAGCCCCCAAGAACAAGCCACTCGTAGGAAAGATATCCAAGTGCAGAGATGAGCAAAGCAGAGCATAGAAACATAAACAATGTGAAAACTCAAGGCAACGGAATTCCTACAAAAGATCATAAGCCTTTAATTATTGGATTTAAATACACTGAAATAATTGAAATGCCAGCCAGAATTTTAAAAGCCTATTTAGAAAACTGTTGATAATTCAAAGGAATAAATAAGGCAGATGAATTAAGAAATAGATCAATTCACAATGTATATAAGAAAGTCAATAATGTAGAAGAGAGGGTGTTTGATATGAATTTTTTAAAAAGGCAGGCATGGTGGTGCACACTTTTAATCCCAGCACTTGGTAGGCAGAGGAAGACAGATCACTGTGAGTTCGAGGCCAGCCTCATCTACAAAGCGAGTGCAGGACAGTCAAGGCTACACAGAGAGACCCTGTCTTGAGAAACCAAAAAACAAACAACAACAAAAACCCAAAACAACCTCAAAACAAGATTGAGATGTTAGCAATAAAAAACGTCAACTCCTAGGTGTCAAGGTACTCACCTTTGATTCCAATACTCAGAAGGCAGATGCAGGAGGATCTCTGCAAGTTCAAGGCCAGCCTGGTCTACATAGTGAGTTCCAAGATAGCCAGGGCTGTGTAGAGAGACCCTGTCTCAAAGAACAAAACCAAAATACCATCAGCTAATAAAATAAAGCATCATCAATAAAATAAACATTAAAAAATAAGATTAAGGGTGGAATACAAGGTTGAGGAAATACACTGAGGCACACTACAGAAAGAACAAGCACAGCTTAAGTTCAAACTGAGGAACATGAGCAAGAGAACAGACCTAAGAAGCTACGAGTTAGGAGATGGAGCTGAGATGAAAGCTAAAGATGTGGAAAGCCTACTTCACAAAATTATAGAGGAAACTTCCAAATGCAGGAGAAGAAATGAGCATACAAATACAAGAGGCTGTGAAGGCCCCAAAGAGGCATGACTGGAGAAATACTCCACATTATGGTCAAAAATGCCTGGACAAAAACAAAACAAAGAATATTAAAACTTGACAGAGAAAAATGGCAACTCACAATGGCAAAGCTATTTGAACTGTGGGGCCTGGCTCAAGAGGCTAGACAAGAGAAGAATCAGAATATGTGTCCTAGAGACTGTTCTTGTGATATTTTGGTGAAGAATGCGGCTACTTTCTGCTCTTGCCCAAAAAAAAAACCCTGCCTGAGGCTAAATTGAAGAGTTATGGATTAACAGCTGTGGCAGATGAGATTTCCAGACAGCCTAGTATTGACTGTGTCACTTAGTTACTAGTGGCCAGTACTATGCAGAAGTATAATGAAAAGGAGCAAGCTGAGCAAGTAAAAATACACAACTTGAAGAGAAAAGAAGAACCAGGAAGTGTTAAAAGGTTAACGAAAAACGTAATGCAAAGTAGGATAAAGAGAGCAAGGTCCTACCCAGTAAAGCTCCCAACCTGTGAAAAGAAATTAAAGAAAAGTGAAAAGGATTTTCAGAAAAGCTTAGGGCCTGGTGTGGTGATGCACAATTTTAATCCAGGCACTCAGAAAATAGAGGCTGGCGGAGCTCAGAATTTGAGGTGAGCCTACACTGCAGAGAAAATTCCAGGACAATCAAGCTGAGGCGGTGAAGGCAAACATTAAAACAGAAAGCTCATGCAGATATCACCAAGCGAGAAGGGCCATGTTCCAGCCCCAGCAAGCAGTAGAACTTGGCAGCTTCAGCCACATGGTTCTGGCTCTAGAGTCAAGGATAGAAGAAAGGGGGTGTGGAATCTCCCTCTGTGACTATGGAAAGCAGACGAGGCCAGGCAAGTATCAGAGGTGTCTCTGCATAGAGGCCTAGAAAGGCCATTTTGTGAAGCTGTGAAGGTGAAGGCTGGATTGTCTTGAAGACCCCAAATTGTTGGTGATTCCCAAGCCGTGGGATACCCACCAGGGAGAGCTGCTACCAGGGAGTGGAACCAGCCCAAAAGAGAAAGGAGTGTGTTATAGCCAACAAAACTGAAAGGAGTTGGAGATCAGAAGAGTGCTTTGACATCAAAGATGGAGATGCAGTTTGGAGTTTGCACAGCTGGTTTCAGTCTTGTTTTGGTTCTCTATCCTCTCACTGTTGCTCCTTGCCTCCCTTTCAGAAAAGTAATGTATCTATGTAGGAAGTATGTGACCTGCTTTTTTATTTTGATTTTATAGGATGTTAGAGATGAGAGACTGCCATGAGTCTCAGAAGAGACTTCGGACTTTGCACGTTTAAACAGTGTTGAGATTGATAGGCTATGGGGACTTGTGAAGTTCAACTGATCTGGCTGGCTACAGGCCTATGGGGGACCGGAAGTAGAATGTGGTGGTTTGGATGAAAATGACTCCCATAGGCTCATAAGGAGTGACACTGTTGGGAGGTGTGAACTTGCTGGAGTAGATGTGATCTTGTTGTAGGAAGTGTGTCACTGTGGGTGGGCTTTGGGGTTTCAGATGCTCACGCTAGGACCAGTGTTACTCTCTCTTCCTGTTGCCTGCCAATCCAGATGTAAAACTCTTGACTACCTCTCCAGCACCATGTCTGCCTGCACACCTCCATGCTTCTTGCCATGATGATGATGAACTAAACCTCTGAACTGTAAGACAACCCCAAATAGAAAGGCTTTCTTTCATAAGAGTTGCCATGGTCATGGTGCCTCTTCACAGCAATAAAACCCTAACTAAGACAGTGTATTTGTTTTCTTTTTTCTTTTTATTTATTTTTCTCTTGTACAATACATCCAGACCACAGCTTCCCCTCTCCACTCCTTCCAGATTTCTCCACTCCATTCTGCCCCCTAAATACAACCCCCCCTTGTGTCACCCTCCCCAAGAAAAGAGCATGCTTTTCAGGAACATCAACCTAACTCAGCACAAGACATAATGAGACCAAACACAAACCTTTGCATCAAGGCTGGGTTAGGCAACCCAGTAAGAAAAGGGACTCAGGAGGAGGTAAAAGAGTCAGAGACAACCCCTGTCCCACTGTTAGGAGTCCCCAAAACACCAATCAAACAACCATAACATATATCCAAAGGACCTAGCACAGACTCTGAGATTGCTGTTTCAGTCTTTGTGAGCCCCCATGAACCTTGCTTACTTGATTCTGCAGGGTGGGCTCTCCTGGTGTCCTCAAACATTTTGGCTCCCACAAATCTTCATCCTGCCTCCCCCGTTCCATGGCTTCCCCAAGTTCCAAAGGAGAGGAACCCAATGGTGACCTCCAATCTGAGCTCGCTCTCTCCCTCCCTCTCTCTCTCTCTCTCTCTCTCTCTCTCTCTCTCTCTCTCTCTCTCTCTCTCTCTCTCCCTGTTAGGCTGTGATTCTCTGTATTGGCTCTTATCTGCTGCCAGAAGCGCTTGGACTATGTTCCAATCTATGTTATAGCACAGCATCCCTAGGAATCATTGCAATGATTCTTTTCTTTTCTTCCTTTTGCATTTTTTATTTTTTATTTTTTTTATTTTTGCCAGTTGAGTTGGGATCTACCCTAGGTCTCTACCCTAGGCACTCATACAAGCAGTGCCAAGCATGGGCTCCCTTTCATGGAGTGGACCTCAAATTAGACCAGCCAATGGTTGGTCAATCCTACAACACATCTTGCAGGCAGAACAGATTATAGGTCGAAGGTTTTGTGGCTGGCGTAGTTCCAACCACTGGAAGACTTTCCTAGTTATAGAAGGTGAACAGCTTAAGTTCTATATCCACCAGTACTAGGAATTCTCACTAGGGTCACCCTCATGAATTCTAGGAAGTTTCCACTGCACTAGGTTTCCACATCACGCATGAAATGCCCCCTGGTTCAAGTTATCTCTCCCTATATTCTCCCTCCATACCTCCATCCCCAACACAATCCCTCCTGTTCCCACTCCCACCTGCCCCAGTGCACCCATAAAATCCATTTCATTTTCCATTCCCAGGGAGATCCATGCCTCTCCCCTAGAGCCTTTCTCTTTACCTAATCTCTCTGGGTCTGTGGATTGTAGCTTAAGCATCATTTACTTAACATCTAATATCCATTTTTAAGTGAGTACATACTATGTTTGTCTTTCTTGGTCTGGGTTACCTCACTTATGATGATTTCTTCTAGTTCCATCCATTTGCCTGAAAATTTCATGACAGCATTTTTAGGGTCATTTATGAATACTATTATATCATATACAAATATTTTGCCTTCTTTTCCAATTTGTAGCTACTTGATCACCTTTAGTCTTACTGCTCTAGCTAAAACTTCAAGCAGTAAATTGAATTGATACAAAGAGAATGAACAACTTTCTCTTGTTCCTGATTTTAGTTGAATTGCTTTGTGTGTCCTTGTGGTTATGTAATTTTCATCAGTGTCTATGTTATGCCCCCTTTAATTTCTGATTTTGTTAATTTAGATATTCTCTCTCTGCCTTTTAGTTAGTTTGAATAAGGGTTTCTGTATCATATTGGTTTTCTTTTTTAAAAATTAACTCTTGGCTTCATTGTTTGTATTATTCTGTTTCCACTTTATTGATTTCAGTTTGAGTATTTTTTTGCCCATCACTCCTCTTGGCTATAGTTGTTTTTGTTCTAGAACTTTGAGGTGTGCTATTAAGTTATTAGTATGAGATCTCTCCATTTTTTTAAAGTAAGCACATACTGCTGTGAACTTTCCTCTTGGCACCACTTTCACTGTGTCCCATAAGTTTGGGAGTACTGTGTGTTCAGTTTCAGTCAATTATAGAAAGTCTTTAACTCCTTATTTCTGTCTTGAACCAGTTTTCATTCAATAGAGACTTGTTCAGTGTCCATGAGTTTGTAAGTTGATGATATCCAGCTTTAATCAGTGGTGGTCTGATAGGATACAGGAGGCAAGTTCAATTCCTTTATATTGTGTCAAAGTATGTGGTCAGTTTTGAATAAAGTTCTATAAGATGCAGAGAAAAAAGTGTATTCTTTTGTGGTTGGGTGGAATGTTCTATAATATGTTAGATCCATTTGGTGTATAGCAACAGTTAGCTCCACCATTTTTCTTTTTAGTTTTTGTCTGAATGACTTGTCCATTGGTGAGATTCAGGGATTTAAGTCTCCCACTACCATTGTGTTCTTTCATGAACATGTGTGCCCTTGCATTTGGGGCAAAGATGTTAAGAATTGAAATGTCATTTTGGTGGATTTTTCATTTGATGAGTATGTAGTGTCCTTCTCCATCTCTTTTGATTAATTTTGGTTTGAAGTCTATTTTGTTAGATATAAGAATGACTACACCAGCTTGCTTCCCAGGTTTTCTAGACCATTCTGCTAATCTGTGTCTTCTTTTGTGGGGTTGATCCCATTGATATTAGGAGATATCAAAAAGCAATGACTATTAATTCCTGTTACTGTTGGTGGTGGTGATGTGTGTATGTGTCCCATTTTTTGATTTGTCTGGTATGAGATTATATATTCCTTGTGTTTTCATAGATGTAGTTTACCTCCTTGGTTTGGACTTTTCCTTGCATCTGACCATAGTAAATAAACTACATTTATGTTACCTTGATTGGGAAATAAAAAGTATCAAAGGTTTTTATTTATATGTATAATTATCATAGTCTTTATAACTTTTTAAGCATACCCACTAAATTTACAAGTCTTGATGGAGGACATGAGCCCACTCCCCAGACTCTGGACTGGAGCCCACCTGTGAACTGCAGTGGGCCTCTATAGCCTGAAATCAGTGTGTGGAACAGTGGAACACAGGAGCTCCTGCCCTGGGGAACTCTCAGGGAAATGGGTGAATCTGTCCTTGGAACCCCCAACTGGCCCATGCCAGTCTATGGAGAGCCCGGTGGCTGTGGACACATTGCCCAGCCACAGCACATACAGTCTGAATGGGACCAGAACAGAGTCAGGATGCCGACCATGAAAGACCAAACCTGAAAAATTAGGCAGATAGAACCTAGCCTGGCCAGTCCTCATAGCCCAGCAGGGTCTCCCAAGCTCTTGGGAGAAGCTGGACAGCCCTGAGGGTCTGAACAGGGGTCTGAACAGTGGCCACAACTCAGCAGGACTGAATCACCAAAGGTGCGCTAACTAGACTGGTCTGGGCAGGAACCTGACTGGGAGCCACAGCAGTCCAGGACTGCACAACTGGGCAGATAAAACCCAGTTTGGTCAGTCTACATGGCCCAGCAGGGTCTCCCATGATCTTGGGAGAGGCTGGACTGCCCTGAGGGGTAAGGACAGAAAATTAAACAGCATCCCCAACACAGATAGTCTGAATTGCCTCAGTAGCTCAAACGGGACCAGGGAGAAGCCTACCTCTGCTGACCCAGTCGGAAGCCTAAGGTGTAGAGCAAAGTCTCCTGGAGCAGAAACCAGATCACCTGCCTGTTCCAGGGAAGAACTCCCTGATCCCTACAGGCAAGGGCATGTGACCTATAATCACTCACCAACTATACACTCTCAATGACCAGTGAAGAACACCAGAAGCTACCTCCCAACATCATAGACAGTAAGGTGACTAAAGGACAGCGTAAGAATGCAAACAACAAAAACCAACACAATTTGGCATCTCCAGATCCCAGCTATCCTAAAGAAAGCAACCCTGAGAACGCAAACACAATCAAAATACAAGAAAATGACCTCAGATCCATAGCAATAAAGATTATAATGAAGGAAATGAATAAAATACGTAAACAAATGCAGGAAGATGCAACCAAACAGGTTGAAGACATGAAAGAGGCCTATAGAGAGGCACTGGAAGAAATTCATGACAATACAAACAAACATATGAAGGAAATCAATGAAACAGTTCAAGATCTGAAAATGAAAATGGAAACAATAATAAAGGCACAGACAGAAGAAAAACGGGAATGAGAGACTCAGAGAAGAAAGCAACCAACATAGATGTGAGCTTCTCTAATAGAATCCAAGAAATGGAGGAACGAATCTCAGGACTAGAAGATACAATCATAGAACTCAAAGAAACCATCAAAGAAAATGCTAAATCTGAAAAGTTCCTGACACAAAACACCCAAGAAACCAAGGACACCATGAAAAGATGAAATCTGAGAATAATAGGCATTGAAGAAAGAGAAGATGCCCAACTCCAAGGCCCAGAAAATATCTTCAACAATATCATAGAAGAAAATTTCCACAATTTAAAGAAAGAGATGCATATAAACATACAGGAGGCTTATAGAACAGCAAATAGAATAGACCAGAAAAGAAAATCTTCCTGTCAGATAATAATCAAAACACAAAATATACAGAACAAAGAAAAAATATTAAAAGCAACAAGAGAAAAAGGTCAAGTAACATAAAACCACAAACCTATCAGAATTACACCCAATTTCTCAGCACAGACCATAAAAGCCAGAGGGCCTGGACAGAAGTCCTGCAAACCCTAAGAGGCCGCACATGCCAGGCCAGACTACTATACCCAGTGAAACTATCAATAATCATTGATGGAGAAAATAAGATATTCCATGACAAAAACAAACTCAAAAGTACCTATGCACAAATTTGGCCTTACAGAAGTTACTAGTAGGAAACCTCCAAACCAAAGTGACAAGCTACAACCAAACTTACATGGGAAATATATAACTACACCATCGCAGAAACATAACCACACAAACACTCTACTGCAACCAACATCAAAAACAAGGGACTTAACAGTCACTGGTCATTAATATCCCTCAACATCAGTGGTCTAAATTCTCCAATAAAAAAAACACAAACTAACTGAATGTATGCATAAACAAGACCCAACATTCTTCTGCATTCAAGAAACACATCTCAGCCACAAGGATAGACATTACCTCGGGGTAAAAGACTGGAAAGGGGTATTCCAAGCAAACAGACACAAGAAGCAAGCTGGTGTTGCCTTTTTATATCTAATAAAATAGACTTCCAAGCAAAATTAATCAAAAGAGATGAAGATGGTTACTTTATACTCATCAAAGTAAAGTCAACCAAGATGACATCACAATTCTAAACATCCACACTCCCAATATAAGGGAACCCACATTTGTAAAAGAACTATTAACAAAGTTTAAACCACATATAGTTCCCCAACATGAATAGTGGGAAACTTCAAAGCCCCACTTTCACCAAAGGATAGGTCAGCAAAACAGAAACTAAGCCAAGAAATAATGACATTAACCAACGTAATCAATCAAATGGATCTAACAGATATCTACAGAGCTTTTCACCCAAACACAAAGGATTATACCTTCTTTTCAGCACCCCATGCTGTTTAGGGTTGATGGGTGTTTTGGGGGCAATACCAATCACTGTCAATGGCAAACACAGCAAGCTGTCTCCATCAATGCTGTGTTGAAACATTTCTGCTTGCCACACTCTCTGTCCCTAGTCTCTTCAAACTGCCACATGGTACATGCCACATACCACCAGCCACTATTGCATATCACCCTTTCTCTCTCCAGGCTCGCCTATTTATCTTCCTCTGCATCCTAGACTCTGTGCCTTTTCATGTTGCACAAGGCCAGCCATTACCAGCTAGCAAAGATTATGCCCCCTAACAAGGCAGTTACCAACTATGGACAAACTAAAGCCCAGGCTAAAACTCCCATACCTTATATTAAACAAAAACATATTTATATAATATAACTGAGTTTACAAAAAAAAAAGGCAACACTTCCATTACAATCAGGCCCCAACCTTGGATCAAGGTGTGTTTTGTTGCTGTTGTTTGTCTTATTTTTGTTTGTAGTGCTGCAGCCCTTGAGCACTTTTTATAGCCCACCCTTCTACCAGCCAAAAGATTTTTCAGTGGGGTGTTTTATTCCAGCCAGCACCTAGTTCAGACCAAGGGAAAACAAAGCACTACTAAGTTTTCAGGTGCCAGACGGCCACAATGGCAGTGGCAGTGGACAGCATCAGCAGATTAAAGAGGCAGACAAATCAAAAAACAAAAACAATAAACATGGAGTATTCATAAAGTAAAAAACAAAACACACAGTGTCCACCTTAATTTATAGATTTAACTGAGCTCAGGAGACTTCCATGGATGCTTGGATACTGAGTTGAGGGCAGAACTTTTTGCTAATGCCCTGGACTGGAGTTCATGTCTCTTATCAGGTATCTCTGGTGCCTCTCCCCCTCCACCAGACACACATATACAGAGAGAGAGAGAGAGAGAGAGAGAGAGAGAGAGAGAGAGAGAGAGAGAGACAGACAGACAGACAGACAGACAGACAGACAGACAGACAGACAGACAGACAGAGGGGGGGGATCCCAGAAACAATACCAGATGTCATAGAAAATGCTGCCTTTATGACTTACCTGTGGAGGCTTCCCGAGACAAGCCTCCATAGGTTGTTTTCTTTTTGGTGCAGCAGGTTGATCCATCAGTCTGCCAAAGTGAAGCATGCTGCAGAGCCTTGGAACATCTTCAAGGTGCCCATCACCTCCTATGACAGCATTCTGGTCCTAGAGTCCCACAATGATGGTCCAGATTCAGAATGTTGCCTGGGGTCTTGAATTCACTGGAGCCTCCAGTTGTTAATCCCACCAAATAAAAAAAAGACCACTACCCAAATGCTTTTAGTTGAATTCAGAAAACTTTATTTTCTGCCAGACAGTGCTATCTCCCAAAAGCAGAGGTTTGAGAAAATAGCAGAGAACATAGGAGACAGTGAGGTTTATATGCCCCCAAAACTGCAAGACTAGGAGGTTTTCAGGGGCTGAGGATTTCTAGAAAAATATTGATTACTTAGGAACTTGGCTGAACATTTTAAAATTATTTGGCAGAGCATTTTATCAAGGTGGAGATCAGGGTATAGCTTTTGGAACATGTCAGATTCCAGAAGGTGGGTCAAGACCTCGTCAAATTCATGTCTTACAAAGAGCAGGAATGAACTTATTTTGACCTTTTAATAAGATGGCATCTAATCTTAAAATGGAGTCAAGATGGTCCATCAATGTGGCACAAGAAGAGAGTTACCTGCACAAATTAAAAGTAGTGCTGCCTACACCGACATCCTCTCAATGTCTCCCCTTTTCAGTAATAATAAAAATATTACTAATAATAATATCTAATAAAAATAATTCTCAAAGTGAAGTCTAATGAGTTACTTTTCCCCCTTCATATCATTTTAAAATCACCTAAGTATAATTATTAATTACAATATCAATTACTATTCCTATTCATTGGGACAGATACATTAATCATATTAGTTTTCATCACTGAGATGAATACTTGTTTTTAAAAGAAATTTAGAAATTATCTTAATTCAGCTCCTCCTAGCAAAGAGTACCAAAGAAGCATCTCATAGTAGCAAAAGATCAAAAAGAATGTGTCTTCTGCCCAAAGGGTTTATCCTGTTTCCTCCTTTATGCCAACGGGGCCACCAGATACAAATGGTGCTTCCTGAATTGAGGGTGGGTCTCCCATCAGTTAATCCCCTTGGAAATCCACTGACACAGCCAGAGGTGTGCTTTATTAATCTTCTAGGTCCTTCTCAATCCAATCAAGTTGACAGGATTACTTGATGTGAAGGAAAGTTGATTTTAACCCTGTAGAGTTTCTTTAAGGCAGAGCCAGGCCTTTCTCAGAATCACTCACTTGAATCAGAGCACAGCTACAATAGCTGTCTTTACTGCAGAAAACATGAACTCTGAAGCTAACAGCCTCCAAGTGAAGCTGGTGTCAGCGATGGCACCCCACTTGGGGCTGGTCAGCTACAGGTTTGTCTTCAGCAATGGGTCTTCACTCTGTGGCCCAGGCTGATGGTGAAGCCTTAAATGGGACATTCCGTTGTCATGGAAATACATAAAGGTTCTTAAGCCTTTAGTCGACAATGACATATAGGATACCATCTCACATTCAAGGAACCAAAGACAGCCTAATGTGAATCTCAGTATCGATACGTCAAAAAGGAAGAATGGATGGATGTACAGTGGCTGATGGAAAGAATTGTGGCCCTCAGCCTCTGGAGCAAGCAGCCCAGGAGGCCAGACCACAGCCTTTATAGCAATCATCTCAGAACTCACAGGACACCACTAATGACTGCCAGTCTCCTTATTTTTAACCCTTGCTTCCAACTCAGGCCTAACCAAAGAAAGCAAAATAGCCTTTCCAATCCAACCATGTAGCATGCCCCATTTCTACTCAGCCTGCTTCCAGCTTCCCCATGCCCACATCCTCCAGCCCCAAAACTTCCCGCTTTGTACTGACACTTTTCCCAAGTCTCTGGCTGCCTCTGAATTGCTGACAAGGGCCAGTCCTGGGGCCCAATAGCAAACCCCAAATGACAAGTCTTTGGTTTATTCTCTCTTAGGTGATGTACACAAAATAAGCCCCTCCTGGGGCAGTGAGGTGGAGTGATGTGGATTAGTAAAAACCCTATAACCTTCTCTGAGAAAGGACAGAAGAAATGAAAAGAGACTACAAAGCAAACTGCCACCACCCATAGCTGAGATCACGAGGTCACTGTGTCTCTTCTGTCCACAGACCCAAGTCATGAAATAGTAAGAAATTCTTTAAGACCAGGTTTCCTGATAGTTTCTTTGAGGTCTAAACATAAACTAAAGCATAAATTATATACCTAAGATACAGAAGCTTCTAGAGAGCAGTAAACAGTCTCAGGAGGGTGAGGAGCTACAGGCTGGGCTCACGCAGCAACAGCAGCTCTGAGAGTGTGTCCTCATATCTTCTTTCTTTCTTCCTCTCCCTCACTCCCTCCTCTCCTCTCTACATAATGTTTTGCTACATTTTAACCTAAAACTGCACTTCAAATTATGTATAGTATTCATATCAAATATTTACTATGTATCATAAGATGCCCCCTTTCCTGTTTTTAGTTAAAATTCCCCTATTACACACTGGTCAGAGGCACTACCTACATCTTTGAGGGCTTTAGTTATATATCATTCCCCACCTGGGATCAATTTCTGTATTAGTCAGCTTTGCAGTAATAAAATAAGTGTAACCCCCATAAGCAAGTAAACAGAGCTAAGGACAGATGATCACATGATCATCTCAACAGATACAGAGAAGGCCTCCAACAGAGTTCCACATCCCATTGGGATAACTGGCCCGAAGAAACTAGGAATCAAATGAATGCACATCAGTACAGTCAAAGCTGCATACAACAAACCTATATCTAACGTGAACACATTTTATATAAAGCCTGGAAAGAGACAAAGGAAACTGCTCTCATCCCTTGTTTTCTGTCATGTGTGAGGTCTTAGCCAGAGCGAAGCTGAGGTGGAGCATCCGAGAGGTACCTGTGGAACGAACTGAAACGTGAAGGCTCATGCTAAATACAAGCAGGCAGCACTCTCCAATGGGATGCAGGAAGAACGAAAAGGAGAAAGTGAGTCCAATGCTTCTCTCTCATCTCCCTCCGCTTTCTGACTGTTGACACCATGTAGCCAGCTACCTCATTGCCGACATCATCTCTTCCTCGCCATGGTGGACAGTATCCTCAAACTACAAACCAACATGAATCCTTCCTTTAGCTGCTTGTTGCCAGGTATTTTGTAACAGCCATGAGAAGAACAGAAAATAACAAAAACCTGTCAAAGCATAGAGTCACCTGACCTACAAATCAATAACTAAATAACCAATTACCATTTGCTTTCAATATTTTGCTATGACCAAATGCTGGAGACCAAGTGCTATTTCCTTTAACCTAGGCAGCTGCTAGCTTATATTGGTTCTGTGCCAACTACAGAAAAAGTATACGTTCTAGATAAACACAGATAAACCACCTCCCTCATGTAGTGGTTAGAAAAAGATGCCCTTTTGTTTACTACCAAGAGACAAGAGACAGCACAAAGCTTAAAGAAAGTGTGTGTGTGTGTGTGTGTGTGTGTGTGTGTGTGTGTGTGTGTGTG
>OU015753.1:44654231-44667263 GCA_907169655.1 Acomys percivali
TGTGAGTAACATCAGGAAAGTAGAGAGTGGAGCATGCTGGGAAGAAAGGAGACTTTTGAGGGGAGAGTAATGGAGCACGTGTGATGTGAATGTGGGCGGGAACACTGGGGTGGGCGGGAACGCTGGGGTGGGCGGGATCACTGGTGGGCGGGAACGCTGGGGTGGGCGGGAACGCTGCTGTGGGTGGGAACACAGGGGTGGGAAGGTACACTGGGGATGGGGTGGGGAACATAGAGAGGCACAGGTAGGAGCAGAGGGGAGCAGCCAGACCTATTTGGTAAGCTAGTTTAAAAATTAAAAACGTAATAATAACAAAGCAAGAAATAGCTATATAGAAAACAAAGTGTTTCTAGACAGATGAAGATAACCACTAAGGAAGAAAAAGTGTTTTAAGTAACTGATAATTTAATAGGTCAGGTGGGAGCCAGAAGGGAAAATCAAAAAGCAAGGCCAGACAGTATTGCTTTCCACTTTAGATATTCTCCAATTAAAATTAAGTCACTTGTTAATTCAAAAAAAAAAAAATTAAAGTAAGGATGGAGGGATGGCACTGGTTGCTCTTCCAGAAGATCCACTGGGAAGTTCACAACCAGCTGTTAACTCCAGTTCCTGGGGCTCTGACCCCCTCTCCAGAAAGTATGATGCCCTCTTCTGGCTTATGAGGGCATCAGGCATACATGGTACACAGACATACATGCAAACAAAAAAATTAAATAAATAATAAATCCTTTCAAAGAAAACCTTAAGAGAAACCCTTACACATAATGAAAGATGCAAGAGCAGAAAAGGTCATAGGGACTGGCCAAGTCAGGACAGAGTGGAGTCCTCACTCATTGTTCATGGTGGTAGTGTCACTCAGGCTGGGTACAGGATGACTTGATAGGTTGAATTTATCTTCTGTGGCTCTCTATTGCCAAGAAAGATCATAAACTCTCCCCCTAGAAGCTTCTGCATCTCTTTTCTAAGTGGTATTACCTTTAGAGGCAGCCCCGCTATTCAAACTGAGCAAACAGTACTGACCCCCTGGTTGTGTGATTCTACTGTATTGGTTTATGATGTCACAAAGTTGGCCATCTTGTTTTAAAAATAGGAAACGGGGAGCTTCCAGCAGCTTCTAGGACATCTAAATTCAGAAGTACTTTAATAAATTTCAGTAAAATTGCTACCAAAATTACTAGTGAGATCTCATTAAAAAAACAAAAGATTTTCCATTCTCAAAGACTGTCCAGGACATTCTCCACAGTTGAGTGGAGAGTTGGGTCTGACATTCACACGAACTCAGGTGCCCGATATTTGACCACGTCCCCTGGATGAGGAGGCCTGGTGACACTCAGAGGAAGGATAGCAGGCTACCAAGAAGAGACTTGATACCCTATGAGCATATACAGGGGGAGGAGGTCCTCCTCAGTCACAGTCATAGGGGAGGGGAGTAAGGGGAAAATGGGAGGGAGAGAGGAATGGGAGGATACAAGGGATGAGATAACAATTGAGATGTAATATGAATGAATTAATAAAATATTTTTTAAGTAAAAAAGAAAAAAGACTGTCCAGCTGGGCAGTAGTGGCGCACACATTTCATCCCAGCACTCAGGAGGCATGTGGATCCCTGTGAGTTCAAGGCCAGCCTGGTCTACAAAGCGAGTCCAGGATAGCCAAGGCTACAAAGAGAAACCCTGTCTTGAAAACAAACAAACAAACAAAAAAGACTGTCCAATTTTTTTTCATAAGAAAAGCTATTTTTAGTGAGCAGAGGCATTATGGTACACGCCTTTAGTCCCAGCAAACAGGAGGCAGAGGGGGTGGAGTCCTGTGAGTCCAAGGCCAGCCTGGTCTGCAGAGAGAGTTCCAGGACAATGAGGGATGCATAGTGAGAGCCTGCCTTGAAAAAACAAACAAACAAGTCAACAAACAAAACTATTTATAAAAACAAACAAATTACTGTACATTCTGAGGGAGGCCTTCCTTTAGTCTAATCAACCTTCAACTTTGAAACTAACATTTCGCTGCTTGGGGGGTAGATATTTTGGCTCCTAATTGCTGTGAATTCATGGCAGAGAAAGCTAACTGGGTTTGTCTTGATATGAAATACTTAGTGAGAGGCTTAAAAATTGTGCGTCTTCTCAGAAGACGCTAGCTATCACCCATCATTTGTTTTCTGACACTGCAGCGACCAAATCACATAATTTTGGGTTTCCTGCAGATAATCACATAGTTATAAGTATTTTAGTACCTTGTACTCAAACTACCATTGATGCCAGCTTCATCTTGGAGCTTGCTAGAAATATGGACTCTTGGATCTATTCTCAAACATATATGACCAGCATATTAAGTCTCGGGGGAGGGGGATGGAGAGGCTGGCAAACATCAAGACCTGAGTTTGAGTCCCCAGCAACCATGTTAAATGACAGGTGTGGCCATATACATACCTTCAGTCCCAGACACATTAAGTGTGAATGAAAGTACGAGCTCCATTGGGGCTTGGTGGCTGCCAGCTTTGCTTCAGGTCCACTGAACAGCCCTGCCTTGAGAGACTGAGATGGAAAATGATAAAGATGGACATCTGAAGGCCTCTTCTGGCCTCTGTGCTTATGTGCAGGTGTGCATGCAAACACTCATGCACATATCTCACACACACACACACACACACACACACACACACACACACACACACACTCACTAAAAAAAAAAAAAAAAAAAAAAACAAGTATTCCCAAGACCCCAAGACTTGCAATAGCACACTAAACTTGAGGTATAAAAGACAACTAGTCACCCCCTAGGCTCTGGGGCCAGAAATCTAGTGACTACTCTCATATCTTTTGGCTTAGAATTAGGAAGCCTGGCAAATAACATGGATTCAGAGAACAAAATTTCTATTTCTCTTACTTCCATTCCATTAATGCAAATATCAATACTTCAGTGAGACCCGTTGGTTTTGACATGTGAAAGAACATTGTTCAAATCAGAACAATGCCTGATTTTTTTTCCCTCTCACCACATTACAACAATCTGGGTATCTGCAAATACACTTGGTAGAGCATAGTGGGAAGAAAAGGATCAGCATTTCTCCAAGTCATTCCCCTAAGTGCTGGCATTATTCCTAGCAAAGGTGGATTCTGGAAGTATGGATGCCCACATGTGGCTGGTGACAAATAAATATGCCACGTTAATTTTTTGAAAGCAGTAATAAGGCTCCAGTTGCTCCCAGAAGTCTACTCCTATGGTTTGATCATTTAGATAGGCACTCCATCCATTCTCAGGAGTTTATCTGCCCCACAAGTAGAACACGCCCCTTCTTGGCATTTTTCTCATTTCCTTGAAAAGCCTTCCCTGCAAAAACTTCAGATCCGAAGCCAAAGGAAACTCAGCTCAATTTGCCCTGCTTCCCACCGAGCTCCGAGTGACTGAGGGTTTTGACTCCCTTCTCTCCCACGGTGCATTAGTCTCCAACCAGGTCGCGCCAGGTCCTAAGAGGAAAACTTTCTGGAGTAGTCTAGACTGTGATAGCAGGCTGCTGCCTTATCTGCTAGGGCAGCTTTGGCCTTCATTTCTTTATCACTGTGTATACTGTCAAAGAAAACCACGGCCAGACATATCTAGAAGTATTGTTCAGTATTCAAAGGTAAGATCTACAGCATAGAGTGTACAACACCGTTGTGTCCCTTGACCAATGTGTACCTGTGTTAGTGGCCTTCCTCAGTGTTAGGACACAATCCCTAACCATTTAAGAGTGGAGGGCTTAAGGATGGGAAGGCATGGGGCGGAGAACAGCTGGCATCACATCACACTCGTGGTCAGGAAGCAGAGAGGTGAAAGCCGGTGGCTCCCCTTTGTATTTAGTCAGGATGCTCCAGCCTTAAATGGTAATGCCTCCACCCAAAGTGGACTTTTTTCTCCCCCATTAAGCCTCTCTGAAAAAATCCTTATGAACACACCTGCAGGCCATCTTCTACGGGTCCTCAAATCTAGCCAAGTTGACAAAGCTCAGCCATCCTACCCTTTGTCAACTGGACACCTCAGACCTGTCACGCCTGTCTGCAGCATTCCACTTCTGCTCCTCACGGCTGCAGCACAACATGAAATGTAGCTAGGTCAGCGGTAAGAGGCCCCAACATCTGAATAGTTCTAAGACTTCTCAAAGCCCAAAGTCTCCCCTGAGAGGCAAGGCAATGCCTTAATTGTGAGCCTGCTTTATTTTCATTTTTAATTTGCATGCTTCCGCTATTCGATAGCACAGAGCAAACATCCCTACTCTTTCCTGTTTCAAAAGGGAAGAACAGAAGTCCAGGAAGGAAGGATTGGACTAAAGCAAGAATGAAATACAACGCCTCAGCAGATCCTGCATCTGTTTCTGGGATCTGGGGCTTGGGCTAGGATTATCTAGGTTTCAATAGGCTTGGATAACATAGTTCTTTCAGTCCTGTCACCCAAAGCACATAGTTTCTCTCTTAGGCTGGCCCCATCCTGTGCTATAGCTTTCTTCAGAGGATGTCCCACATCCTGCCTCCTGGGGTCTCCATTGGAATCAAGGCTTTTACCTTCACAGCTGCAATCACTGATCTATCGTACCCTTCTCACAAGAAACCCAGCTCTGCCACACATTGTCTGGCCTCAGAAGCTTTCTGGAACATTGGCCAGAGTGTCTGTCACCCCCTAACTCTCGTACACTTACGTACCTACAATGTCACCACCAATGTGGACAACACTGCTAAATTCTGCTGCCTGCTCACGATGTCATCTAGCCATATTGTACCACAGCTATAGTGACCTCTGTGAGCCACGGTGGCTGACCTTGAGAAACACTTCCCTACACAGTTGTTCTGAGCTGGGAAACCATTCAGTTGACATTCTTAAGTCAGGCTCTCTGTTTCTAGTTGAATTTTCATTTCATAAGCGAGAGCCTTTGAGGATAGAGTCTTACCACCAAGGTATCTTTCTTGTCCCAGTGAAGAGCACATATTTTCTCTTTAGTGGCTCCAATGTCTTCAACAGTGTGGGAAAGACTGTAAGCTTTGTCACAGGTGAAAGCAGTCTTGGCGGGCTTTACCCTTGGACACCCCATGGATATCTTGTGATAGACTGAGTGGAGCCATCCTGGGCCTGGAATTCAGAAAGCAGACCTGGGGACTCCACCTGGACTATTGTCTTTCTAATCGACCCTCAATGGGAGAAGGAGACCGCCCTTCACACTTGACACAGGCAGGTGGGGAGGAGAGAGCAGCAGCAGATGCAGACCGGGCTTGAGCACACGTGGATCAGTGAACAGGCTGGACCAGCACACAGGCCAGAGATACCTAAGGACCCATCCCGTGGAACGGATACCGGAAGGTTCACTCATTTTTCCCTCTTGTGTGAGCTAGTTGGGTTGTATAATAAAGTTTAATTGTTAAGAAACAGAGCCTACACAACAGTATCTCCTTTTTGTTTTCATATTACATTTGATCTGGCTCCTTCCCTCACCAAGCTACCCATTTTTCCTATCTTCCTGCTCCTCTCAATGTAGAGCTGACTAAATGCAGTGAGAGGCAACTGCGCAACTACTGCCTGGATGCTATGTTGTCTTGAAATTTCCTTTGCCAAAGAACTTAGTCACTGCTTTTTAACAGCCTCCCTCAGATACTGAGGATGTGAGCAGAAGGCAGCAAGGCTCTTTGGCAGGAAGTAACATGGATGGACACCGTGCTCAATAGAATCCTTGCTCCTTTCTGAAGCCTCATGAGCCACATTTCTGCACTTCTATCTGAATTCTGGTTCCCCAAACTCTCAACAGAATGGTCCCTTAAGCTTGCCCCAGGTTACCAGACTATCGCCTGCTCGTGCCTGCCTCTGTTCTACTAGTTATTTCACCTTTGCCTGTATCTTCAGCTTCTTGGCTACTCCCCACCCCCTGCCTTTTTTTCCGATTTTCTACTGATATGTTTATTTCTTGTTTTTTGTTTTGTTTTTTCTTTTTCTTCTTTTCTTTCTTTCTTTTTTTTTTTTTTTTTTTTAGATTCAAGAGACAGAAAAGATGTTTTCTCCAAGGTTGCCAAATACAATTAACCAAAACACCTTGAATGTAACATTGATATAATTCCTGATTGTTTCATGGCTTTTCTTGCTGTATGTAGGTTTTTTTTTAAATGTGTAATAATATAAATATATATGTCTCTGCTACTTCTTTTCCTTTAGACCTATCTACTCAACTTTCTTCTTCTACCTTAAAGATTTTCGTTGAGAATCCCTAAATGAGGTGTCTCCATAAATTCCCTCCCTAAGAGCCCAGAGAAACCCTCAGAAGGAGACGCAGAAAGGGCATGAGGGCCCGAGGGGATGGACGACACTTAGAAAACAAGGCCTTCTAACTCAAGACAAGCAAAGCTCAGAAGCTGCGGCAGCATGCGCAGGGCCTGCCCGGGTCTGCATCGGATCCTCTGTGTATACACCACACCTTCCAGTTTAGTTTATGGGATTGCTGAGTGAGTGGATGACTATGTCTCGGACTCTTGTGCCTTCTCATGGGCTCCTTTCCTTCTTGTCATGTCCAACTCTGATGTGTTAATCTTTGTTTTGTCTTATTATATTTATTTTCTTTTATTTCACTATTGCCTAGAAGCCTGTTGGTTTTCTTGTAATTTTGGTTGTGAGCCTAGCCTTTAACGCTTAAGCCATCTCTCCAGCCAGCCTGTTGGTTTTCTAATGAGAGACAGAAAGGGTGCAGATACGGATGGGAGGGGAGGGCAGGAGGAGCTGAGAAGAGTAGAGGGATACAGTATGTGAGGAAAAAAATCTACTTTCAGTAAAAAGAAAAATCTTTAAAAAATGAAGAACAAATCATAATTATTTTTGTAATGATTCAAACCTGCCTTTATAAGCTGTGTTCTGTTTCTTCTCAGTTGACGCGTTTAGGTCCCTCTTCATCTCTGAGCTACAGAGAACACCAAATACAAAGGAAAAAGGGAAGCTTTTTGTCTTTTTTATGCTTGTTTATTATGGTTAAACTCAGTGACTATGCCATTTTCAAGGAAAACAACATTGGTGAGGAAGCTGGCAGAGCAGGAATAAGACATGTAGATAATTCTCCAGTTCTCCAAAACTCGAAGCCATCTTCCTGCATATGCTACTGTCTCCGTCTAGAATGTTCTGTCTTGCCCTGGTGAACATGGCACTTGACTTTCAAGCTATTCATCATAGATGCAGCTAACTCTATAGCAGCGGTCCTCAGCCTTCCTAATGCTGTGACCTGTTAATATAGTTCCTTGTGTTGTGGTGACCCCTAAACCTTAAAATTATTTTCATTGCTACTTTATAGCAGTAATTTTGTTACCGTTATGAATCATAATGTAGACATCTGATACCCAGGAAACCTGATACACAACCCTTGGGAAAGGGTCATTTGACCCCCAAAGAGGTGTCAAGCAGGCTGAGAACCTCAGCTCTTGATGCTTTTTGCCACTGTACATGGAGCCTTTAAGGGATTATGTACACAGCTCAGATGAGGCATGCTCATTACAGTCACATGTCTGCCTTTTATCTTCTCTGCGTGAGATTATTGGGTCATTGAGAAATAATGGCCTGTCTTCTTGATGTGTTGTGCCAACATGAAGTTAGTCTGCATAATCACTCAAAACTGCTTTCCAAATACAGTAGATGACAAAAATCAACTCTGTCTCCTTACCTAGGCCAATGGTACAGTTCACTAGACTGAGATAGAAGATTTTAAATTAAAATAGCAGTGATTTTTGAATCATAATGAAAACATTGCATTTCTCTTCAAGGTAAAGCATTTAAAGAAAGTTTAAATGTTAACCTGGTCTGTTTTGGGCTAAGGGCAGACCTCCTCCAGTGAACAAACTTAGTGTTCATGTTCTCTGTCATTGCAAAAAGGCTTAGAGACAACGTTGGAGGTGTGCCTTTACTACTAGGAATCACATAGCGCTCTGGATACTGATACTGTCAGTTAGGAGTCAGGTAGTCTTCCTGAAAGTGTACATGGCTGGGGCTGAAGAGATGGCTCAGAAGTTAAGAGCACTTGCTGTCCTTCCAGAGGACACAGTTCAGCTCCAACGATGGAAGTTGGACAGGTCACCAGCAGCTGTAACTCCAGCTCCAAGAGATCTGATACTCTCTTTTGGTGTTGGTGGGGTACATACACACATGCACACACATACCACACACACACACACAGACTATGATTTTTAAAGTGTCCCTAGCCTTTGCCAGAATCTGTATGTTGGAATCTAATAGCCATCAAGATGGAATTGAGTGCAAAAATTTTGGGAAGAAACTTAATCCTGAGGACCGCAGAAGATGCTCAGGCAAGCTCTCTCATGCCCCCCATCACCCAAAGAAACCGTATCTTACTGCACGTTCAGTAGGCAGCCTCCAGACTTGTAAGCAGTAAATATCAGTCATTTGTGAACTCCTAGTTGAAGTGTTTTCTTATACTTGACTACATGAAGACCACAATTACTCCAACAATGCAAGAAGGTGTGGGTTTAGACTCAAAATGAATTCCAAGGCAATTCTTTATAAAGAGAGTAAAGAGTCATCATGGATACTAGTAAATATAAACTTCTCCAAAGGCAACTTTAGCTACAATTACAAATATATGGCAATAAAGAAATAAATGAATGTACTCAGCAGATTGAATTATATATTTTACTATACTGCTTTGAGAACAGGGCAGGTGACATGGACAGAAGTGAAGGGAGGGACTTAGGAGGAGCTGGAGGGGAGGAAAGAAAGGGAGAAAATTAGGTCATTATATTTTAATTTTAAAAGTATATAAAAATATGATGTGACATTTTTGTATCCCTAAATTTCAGATCAAATTCAAAGGTATAATGCATCAGAAGCCAGACCTAAATCTGTGCAGTCACCTTCCACTGTGCTCTGAACTCTCAATTCTTATCAGCCAATAATTATCATTGAAATCAGGAAAGAAGTTGAACCCTATGTTTCTGTAAAACGTGAGCTGAAATAAAGATCTGGAACATCTCAGAAATAGTTGATAAAATGTTCATAGCAATGAGTGCTTTTAAGCAAAGTTTATCAGGTTTCATCTACTGCAGATATTTTTTTTTTAATTCTTGCTAAATGGAAAAACTGCCAAAACAAGCTTATCCAATCTAGAGCCCCTGCAGACTCTCTCTTAGCCACTTAAACTCTATGCAGAGACAAACCGTGTGAGTGGACATGAGCCTATGTGTTGTGTGTGGCTCGGAGTTTATTCGTTTGACACCTCTTGAACCATCTATAAAAGCCTAAGGGGCTGTGAGACTTAGAAAACCAATGTAATCCAAAAAAACAAAGGGCGGAGGCAACTGAAAAATTCTAAGTTGTTCAAAAAACTCTCTTGGATCAATGCAAGAGGAAAATCTGAGAACATTTTCTTTAAAAGAAATAAATAAAAGGAAACAGAGCATGGCAACTTCAGAGCTCAATTTGTGCCTAACTCTTTGTGTGGGATTTTTTTTCATTCCAACTTGTACCTCCCAGGACAAGCAAAACAGCAATCTCTAAATCATGTTCATCTTCTGAGAATAATATGTAATAAACAGCCCTCCTTAAGGAGATATGTAGGCCAAGGCCAAACAAATTGTCTATCTCTCGTTCTTCAAATCCAAAATGTTTAACAGATACTATCTAATGAAAACAAACACTAACCAGCCACTTTGCTGGGAAAAGAGGATGAGGAAGAGGAACACAAGGTTTAGGGAATAGAAAGGGAACAGAGATGTTCACAGCCACTGCTCACTGCATGCGTTTTGTGTACAGTTCTTTTTCTTCCTGTAACATTGTTCATTTGGCGCCATTTCCTCTGCACACTCTGACTCACTCACAGGATAAGTTTGGGTACCAGCTCCTCACAGCTGAAACATTAGCCTAGAAAAATGGTCACGCCCCTGATTTTCGTGGTAAATATGGTATCTGAGAGACGCGTCGTAATGTTCTCTTTTCAGATGATTCTGCCTCTTTAGATGCCCAAATAGACTGGGAATTGACAGCTCTGTCTTAGAAAGGTCCACCTCTCTAGAACGGCAATCTTTCACAGATGACTGTGCCACCTCCATGTCTTTTATAAGCATCCTCTGAGTAATTTCAGAGCCAGAGAAGGTGGGACATGTCACTACTGCTGTTTTATGCTCTGGGGGGAAAAAAAAGACAGAACAGATCAGGAGCTCTATTCTCGAACCCTGGTGTTCACAGCAGGCCCTCTGCACTTCTCTGGAGACGCACCAGAGGCTGCAAGGTGCACGGAAAGCAGTGAGATGCCTGGCTGATATCTGAACAGAACGGAGGTGTCTCTCTGGGACCATCACTACACCTGTTACGCTTCACTAAACATTCAATCTGCACATCCCTCAGCCACCAACACCTGAGACCTGGCTGGCATAACCACAAGTGAGCTGGGTGTGCCTGCCACACAGGATAAGTCGGAAGTCGGTTTCTGCTATGGAGCCCTTGTAAATCTCTCTTAGGTTTTCTGTGTATAACCAAATTGTGTCTGTGTTGGAAGTACCCAAACACACTTGCTTTCTCTCTCTCTCTCTCTCTCTCTCTCTCTCTCTCTCTCTCTCTCACACACACACACACACACACATACATTTCTAAAAGCTATTTGGCAAGGCATTTTGTTTTTAACATTTGCAAAGTGCAGCCTAACAGTGGTCTTCCTGAAAGGCTGCCTGAAAGTGATCGCTTTCCTGTACTTTTCTAGGACAAATTTATTTTCCCTATATGCTTTTGTTGGCTAGCAGCTCTGGCATGACCTGACTGACAATATGAGCCAGAAGATCTGAGTTTGGGAAAAACGCATGGCTCTCAAGCCTTGGCACGGTAACGGGTAAGAACACACCAACACCATGCATTCAAGCGGAAACCTGTGTGTCGGATCTGCTCGGCCCACCAAAGGGCCTCACTGACATCAGGGAAAGAAACCAGTGGAGCAAGGGGTAAGAAACAACCAGCCAAGGTCCTCAGTGGGAAGACAATGAAATACTTGATCCGAGTGTTTCTTAGCATAGTGAGGTGATCGACAGACGAGACGACGCTTTGCTGTTCTCACAATCGCTGCTCCGTACACAGTCCCATAAAGGTCCTGTCTGATGCCTTTCCTCTGTGCTACGGGGAAGGGAGCTGTGTGTGGTCTGTCATAGAAATCTGATTTGGGTATCAGCATTTGGAATTGATCTTTCAATCTAGTCCTGCCAAGTTCTCTCACAGGCAATGCATAAAAGACTTTAAGATACTACACCCTGGTTCAGGGCTTCCTTATGCTTTTTCCACTCACAAGCCCTTTTCTCCCCCCCCCCCCCAAAAAAAAAAACTATTTGTAAAATGAATATACAAATCAAATAGAAATGTCTTTTTTTAAAAAAAATAATTCACCTGAGGGTGGAGAGATATGCAGAAAAAAAGGGACGTATTCTGGACATGACACAGGCATCACACTCACAGACTCACTGCACTCACCATCATCTGCACGAGATTTGGCCCGTCAACAATCACCATAGATGGGGAAGGGGCCACGAGGCCTCTGTCCCTTCATACAGGTCTGTAGTCTGGCAATGCTTGCCTGCCGGGAGAGGGTCATTTCCTTCAGTGGTGTAGCTCTGATCAGCTGCCTGTCATCCAGTAAACAACCTCCCAACCATGCAAGTAACTCTAATTAAAGCCAGCAAATTATACTACAAAAAGCCAGAGAAGCTGGGGCAGGGAGTTGGGGGGGAGCACTTGTTGAGAAAAGTAGGGGTTTCAGCAGGAGAAGGGGTAGAAGAAGATAGAAGGTGGTGAAAACACAACAAAAATTCATCATTTGCATGAAACCATCAGGAATTAAAAAGCTTTAGTTTTGCATAGTAATGAGATGAAGCTGCTTAGTTAACTTGCACAGATAATTAAATGTTCACAGGATATTCAGTACTACAGGGTGTAGAACATCTTTCAGAGCTGATATTTTTGATTTTAGCATCATCGATGCTGGGAATGATGCTTTGTATAAACATATAGTACAAAACGGCAGAATTTTATTTAAGGACATTTAAGTTTTTGCTGAGAATTCTACCCTAATACCAAACTGAAATTCACTAAACAATGTTTTGTGAAACTCAAGTAAATCAGCCATTCAAGCCACAATATTTTAAATCAGACACTCAGATATCTTTAGCAAAGAGCTATCATCTAAGTTTACTCAAAACTATCATTTTGCCTTAGCTTCTATCCCCAAAGATAAGTAACTCTTGATGTTAGAATGCTTAAACTATTTTAATTGAAATGATTAGTTTTCATTTTTCTTGTTGTGGGTTTGTAACTCCAAACAAAACTGTATATGTAATATGGACTAAATTCAACATTGCCAGTAGGCATGCACTCTTTTTACTAAAGGTTAATGTTATATATTTATTGCCTCTGAATAAGGGCCATATACTGCATTAAATTTTTGTAAAATGTGTGAAAAAAATAAATCAAACACTCTACCTAAATGCAGTCCAAATATATACAAATTGATACACAGGAATGACAGTAGAAAAGATGTTAAAATCATTTTTCATGTACCTAAACCATTGTATGTCAGTAAGAGCAGAAACCCTTGCATATGCCAAAAAATACTGAAATATATAATATAGAATGCTCTTACATCTGAGTAGAGGTGTTTGAAGCAGCATTCTCCACTCTCTTAAAAGGGGTGACTGTAGCAAGCCATGAAAGGATGAGGGCAGTTGTCCTAACGCCAAAAGAAATGAAATGTCAAATAGAAAATAAGAAATGAGAACATAAAACCAATCAGAATAGAGGATCCAGCAGTTCTTGCTATTGGAAGAGAACATCAGTCCTTTTAGGGGGACAATGGTTAAATGTTGACTGCCTTATTTTTTTTTTTTTTACTAGAGACAACTATTTTTAAATTTTTGTTATAAAATAGTTTAGTATTGTATTTTAAAGCATGGGAAATTTGAAAAGGATTCAACCCCAACCTGGAAGCAGGCACTGCATAGGCCATCAACACTTTCACCAACCTGGAGGCAGGCACTGCATGGGCCATCAGCACTT
>OU015753.1:44667273-44695478 GCA_907169655.1 Acomys percivali
CTGGAGGCAGGCACTGCATAGGCCATCAGCACTTTCGCTATGGTCCATGTGAACAAACTCCCTGAGGCTCCACTGAAATGATGCTGTGCTGAGTTGATATTCCCACTACCAGTAGAAATTTTGGAGGCAAAAATACAAGCAGCCATGCATTTTTATTGACTCACTAGTTCTTTAGCTTGTAAACACCATAGAAAATACGAAGTATATCCTCATAAGTTGTGAGTAGTCCTCTAGATATCCAAAGTAGCTCCTGCTGACCCTGTTTGGAAAGGAAGTCACACAGACACCATGCACGTAACTTCTGTAGCTAGTTTCCCATTCATCAGAGCCCCTGAGCACCGTGTTGGCCCAGGAAATAATGAATCATATTGTGAAATCTTCCCCCAAGGTAGCTGTGGGCAAGGAAGGCAAAAGTCCACTGATAATGATCCATTTGAGTTTAGCATTCATGCCTTGCCATGGTCACTCATCTACTGTCAATTTCACACTCTCCCCTCTAGAACAATCTCTACTGTACATGTTATCGTGAAGCCAGGCACTAGTCTGCCTAAGAGGCAGCACTCACCAGATTCCTGAAATATAATATGGCCATTTTTGTCACTACACTTGACACATTGTAAACACATCCTCTCTTGTCCTCCGCCATGAATCCGAATGAGTCTCCCTGGCACCTAAAGCCAAGGTTCCTCTCTGTTTTTTAAACTGTGTCCTCGATTTCAGACACACAGTGGTGACCAATAACTTCTGTTGACTAATTAGATTGACGCACCAAAAAAAAAAAATGTAGATAGAATGGGATGAGTGAGTGGAGTGTGGGAGAAAAGATTCTTAGCAGTGCTTATGCATGGCCAACCACACTTACTGTATTTCATCACAGAAGTGTCACTTCCCACTTTCCATGATTTTTCAGAGACAGCATTGTGAACAGAGACAGACCACGCTCAGTGAATGGTGCAGGGCCTTCCCGTGTCGTTCAAGAACACTTACAGTTGGCACCATAAGCAACCTGGGTGTCTGTATAAGGAAGACGCGTAAGAAGGCCAATTACTTTGCCTCCCCCAAAGAGTGGGCACTTAGATGGTCTCCCCTGATAACTACTGAGATTCTTGACTGTCTCCAAAAGCAGCATTCCAGGCATTTAGAAGGCAGGTTTGAGGCCGCAAAGACATCATTGATCTGGATGATTGACATGGATGCTGAATTGAGAAGGCAATTATCAACAATAAACCGTCAGCTTGGAGAAACATCCCACACCCTGTCACATACCACATTTTTAATGTCTTCCACCGTTCAAAATAAAATATTAAAAATACACAGCTCAGTCTGTGTGAGTGTCTGTGTTCTGTTGCTTGTGTTCTGTTAAGAGGAATAAATCCCAAAGGACTTTGGTAAAACTGACGGAAGTCCTACAAGATGAGGCAAACTATGTAAACAAGGGCTTTGATTTTGAATGTGGTTTGTCCTCCTTGAAACTCACATTGAAATTTAATCCCCATTAGACGATATAAAGAGGCACAACCACTTTCATATATTAATTAATTCATTTGACCAGTTAATGAGCTGAACGGTAGGCAGGTCATCACCAAAGCAGGTCTGTTCGACAAGGCAGTTTGGCTAGGACTCCCACACACCGACCATCTCTCCTCACGTGATATCTTGCACCACCTGGGGACTGTCATCAAGAAAGTCACCCCAGAGGTGACCCTTCCACACTCGAGCAGAACTATGGCCAAAACCACGCCCTTCCATTGTAACTCAACTAGCCTGTGGCACTGGTATTAGCACTCAAAACTGGATGAAGATTAAACTGTAATAAATAATTCACGTGCCAAGTCAAGGACAGCTGTGCAATAAACATGACATAAAAGAGAAAAGATGTGATGTCTGAGGAGTGAGGCTTAACTGCAAGGGGATGACCCAGCAACTTAATGCTCTAAGCTAGAGGATCTTAATCAGGGATGGTTTTGTCCCATAGGGCACAATTGGTGACATCTGGAGACTTTATTTTATTTATTTATTTATTTTTATTTATTTATTTTTTGTTTGTTTGTTTGTTTTTCCAGACAGGGTTTCTCTGTGTAGTCTTGGCTGTCCTAGACTCACTTTGTAGACCAGGCTGGCCTCGAACTCGCAACAATCTGCCTGCCTCTGCCTCCCGAGTGCTGGGATTAAAGGTGTGCACCACCACACCTGGTAATTGCCACTACTGATAGCTAGGGGACAGGGTTGCTGCTGAATGGCCTGCACACAACAGACACCCCACAACAAGGAATTATCTGGTTCAAATTCTCAATACTGCCTAGGCTGAGAAACAAATCCAAACATCATTTGATATAGGAATTTATTAAAAGGCATGATGAAGAAGCATTGAAAGTTTCCTCTCAGCCACATGTGGGTGGACCAAGAGGGTATTAAAATGTTGTGTTCTGTCTAGAGCAATAGCCTTAGCATGTACAAGTATGTAGTAACAGGGTCTTTAGGAGCCTCCAGCTATCAAGAATCATCTGTTTTTATCTATGAAGATCTGGACGTCATGGCTTGTTCTAAAGCTGAATTCCATGTCTTGGGATAATGTCAAGAAATTTTAGATTCCTGGGCGGGGGGGGGGGGGGGGGCAGGCGCGGGGAGGTTTTGTTTTTAATGTTTTAGAGATACATCCTCTAATAAACAGATAAGGAAAAAAAACGAATCACATTACATGGGATGTTCTGCAGTCAGTTTCATTACGCGCTAACAGAAAATCTCTGAAAGCTAAAACATAGAGATGAATCTCAAATACACTTAAAAAACACAGACCCCACAAAGCTTTCATCGAATGAGCCAAGGCTCTTAACATTACCGACGTCAAGCTATCCCAGAGGTCCAACATGTTTTAAAAATACGCGTTCCATAGTTAGAGAAGTGGTGGGACAAGAAGAGAGAAAGATTCCAAAGCAAACAAACAAGGCTTAAGTCACTTTAGAGTAGACAAGCCTTGAGAGCGTGAATGTGGTTCTGGGCGAAGCTGGACAGGAGTGTACGAGAGTGAGGATGACAAGGAGGCTTCTGTGGTGAGGCGAGCCTGTTTCCTGAGGCTGTGCACAATAAAAGGACACGATGGGACCATTTTGTGTGGTCCTGTTCATATTTCCACTGAAGAGGCAAGGTTCTGATCCCCAGACGCTTTGCTGCCAAATATGACAAACTGTGACTCTAAGCATATATGTTGCTTATTATTTAAATTTCAAAACAAGTAGTACATTCAGAATAAAAACCACATACTGGTAATTTTTTTTTTAAAGTACGCCCTCTGTACAGACAGAGCTTCAGTCTAAACAGTCTCTAAATGCTCTTTGATGAAAACATTTAATTAAGAATATTTTAACTCGTTAACCAATCCTATTTCATAAACGCATTAAATTCCACTTCCGTAGTATGTAGGCTGATAACAGGGCACAATGTGTACTATTGTCACGTCATAGGATCTGGGGATGTAGAATGTTTTAGGAAACCTAAGGGGCGGGGGGGACCTTTTTAGCCTCTCAGCCAACTTATTTCAACCTCTTCACCAACAACATCTTTTCCCAGAAATATCAATATAAAATTAAGGATCTTCTCAGAATTTCTATCCCTGAGACTGGAAAGAAGCAAGATCCAGCTATGTCAGCCGTCAGGTCACTGGGAATTACTCGTGCTCAGCATACTGCTAAATTACTACCACACTCTGTTCTGGAAAACTCCTCAAACGTGGCAGCCTCCCATCTCCTCATGTGGTACTCCCCAGGAGAGAAATGTCAGATTCTATCGTTTTACCCTTTCTGGGGTTTGGGTTGGGTTGGGTTGGGTTGGGTTGGGTTGGGTTGGGTTGGGCTTGGTTTTTCGAAACAAGGACTCTCTGTGTAGCCCTGGCTGTCTTGAAACCGCTTTGCAGACCAGGCTGTCCTCAAACTCACGTCGATCTGCCTGCCTCTGCCTCCTAAGTGCTGGAATTAAAGGCGTGCACCACCGTGTTTTTAAACTTTTTTTTTTTCCCACCTTTCCACCCATGTTGCATTTTTTGGTTGTTTTTCAAGACAAAGTTTCTCTGTGTTGCCCTGGCCGTCCTTAAACTCACTCTATAGACCAGGCTGGCCTCTAACTCACAGAGATCTGCCTGTCTCTGTGTCCCGAATGCTGGGTTTAAACGTGTATATAGCCGTGGCCTGGCCCATGCTACACTCTTACTTTCGTCAAGCAGATCTTTTTACTCTTGAAATCTTTCTTCCAAAGATGAGCACCCCACAGTCTACCGCAGGCTGGGGAGCTAGAAAAGCCAGTAGTTTAACTTAATCCAAGTCCGAGTGTTTGAGAAGCAGCGTCCAGGTTGATGGGGTTAAGTACCAGAGCGCCTCTGAAGGCACAACGCTAGAGGCGCCAGGGTTTAGGAGTAAGAGAAGCTATCCCACCATCCCATCTCGAACAAAATCTCCTATATATGCTTCCCTTTACTTTTCATGTAACCCCTCAGTGGACCGGATGACACCCGTCTCTATGTGGGAGGGTAATGTCCTTCCTGGTCTACTAATTCAAATGCTAATGTGTCTCGGAGACACACTTACAAACACAGAGCTTGTGGTTTGACTACAGATGTTTCCTAGACAGGGCCATCTACGAGTGTTTGATTCTCAGCTTCTGGTGCCCGTTGTTTTTTGTTTGTTTGTTTGTTTGTTTGTTTTGTTTTGAGAGATGGCTGAAACTTTGGGGAGATGGAGTCTAGCTAGAGGACGTGGGTCACTGGGGCTATAGCATTGAAGGTCATTTCCAGTCTTTGCTTTGTGCTTCATTTGCACGAAGAGAAGAAACTCCTCTACACATTCCTTTTGCCTAGATGTCTCTCTCCGACTTAAGAGCGCAGTGTGCTTGGCTCCTGCTGCCCAAGTGCACTGAGTCAAGAGAGCGTTATCCGCGCTCTCTGAACCAGGAACTAAAATAATTACTTCTTGGAGTTGTTCTCTTGGGCATTTTGTCCGCAGCTATGCACAAGTAACTGCTATAAATATTTTACCGGTTGCTTGAGCATCCCCCAGCCTAATCAAACTTATACATAAAATTAACTGTTGCACTCACCCACTGAGTGTTGTATTTCAAATAACTGTGTTTCCTGGCTTTCTCTGCTATTTTTTTACATCTACCCTTTCTTCCCCTAGGATGCCTTCTTTTTATCTTTATTCCTTATTTTATGTTCTTTTTAAAAACCTGATAATATCGCTTTATTTAATGGTTTGTTGACTCAACATTAAGTGCTGACCTATTTTTCCTTTTATTAAAAATAGATTTTTTTTCTCCTTACATAATATCCTGATTACAGCTCCTCTCCCCTCTACCCTTTCCAGTTCCTCCCTTCCCCTCCCCTCCTATCTGGACCCAGCTTTGCTTTGGGCTGTTTCACTTATTTTAAAGTGCCAATGGGTAGTTCTGTTTTCTTACCATTACACCATAAAAAAAAAAAAGATTCCAACCAGCGCACTGGACTGAGATGACACTGGACATAGTCTCTCACTTCCATATATATCTAGGCAAAATAGTTACTTCCAATGAAAGCAAATAGTGAGTTAATTAAGAATGGTAAATCTAGACGCCTTAAGAACTAAGGTGACACCCAGGGACTGTGATTGTAGGAATCACTGTGAGACACTCCCGGTCATGGCTCACATCACAGCCCTGGCACTCAGTGCCTTGACTTGGAGACAGATTTGTTGCTGATTCAATTAGTAAGTTAGAGCCCAGGCCACTCTGAAGTGGAGTGAGACCTTACGTGTATATCTAAACCGACAAACCCAATAAATTCTACATTTTGGTTCTTTCACTTGGGTTTCATGTTCGTTTTCCGGTTTGGCAGTGCGTTTGTTCTAGCCAAATACTGAGCTTTTGCTTTTTTCTTTTCTTTTCTTTTCTTTTTTTTCTTTTTCTTTTTCTTTTTTTTAACTTCAGGAGACTGGGTTCTCTGCTTGAGTGTATGTGTAGGCATCACTCACATGTCTAGAGCCCAAGAAGGTCTGATCTCAGGAAGAAAACTGTCTGTTTGTCATGATTTGCTATTGTTGGCTCTGGGTACTTCCTGTATGACGTTTGCTACGGTGAAGTTACTTCCTTCTATAATTAGCACCAGTGTTTTATCATGAAAGTGTGTTGAGTTGTATCAAGTGGTTATTTTCCAGATCACTTAAGATAATTGTGGGGTTTTTTTCTTTCATCTATTAATGTAGTGTGTTACAGTAAATGATTTGTATATGTTGAGTCATATCTGTATTCTAGAAATAAGTATGATTTGGTCATGGGGTATGATCTTTCTAATATGGTTTTAAATTTAATGTTTTTCTTTTAATACCAACTATCCATATGGGACACTGACATTTATTTTCTTTCCTTATATTATTCTTTCCTTTGTTATCAGGGTAATGCTGGCCTCCAAGGCTGAATTAGGGTCTGAAGTGATCAGCAGTTAAGAGTGCTTGCTGATCTTCCAGAGAGCTCAAGGTTTGTTGCTAGCACACACATACCAGGTAACTCACAACCACCTGTAACTCCACCTCCAGGGCCTACAACAGCCTCTTCTCACCTGGGCATGTAGTATACACAGACACATAAATAAAAATAAAAACTAACAATTTAAAGGAACTTAGGCATCTTCCTTCAATACCTGTTAAGTTTGAGGGCTGGTGTGAATTCATCTCAGGTCTTAACAGAACTCACTAGCAAAACTACTGGGTCTAGAGTTTTTCTCTGTGGGGAGTTTTTATTATGGATTCAATCTCCTTATTGTTTCTAAGTCTATTCAGATATTCTGTCTTTATGATGCAGTCTTGGTAGGTTTTCTTGTTTCTAAGAATTTGTTCATTTCATCTAAGTAATCCTATCTGTTGGTAAAAAGTCATTCAGAAAACTGTTCTATAATCACGTTTTGTTTCTATAGAACCCATGCTGATGTCCCTGCTTTTATTTCTGATAATAACTTGAGTCTCTCTATTTCCTTAGTCAATCTGACAAAATATTAATCAATTTTACTGAACACTAGGGAGAACTGCTTTTAGTTTTGTTTGGTACTTCTTGAAACAAACTGCAATTTACTATCCATGTATCCTAACCTCATTACCATATCATACAAACATTATTCATAATTTTTTCAAGATTTTGTGATCAGGTGGTTGTGAGTTACCTGGTATGTGTGTGCTAGCAACAAACCTTGAGCTCTCTGGAAGATCAGCAAGCACTCTTAACTGCTGATCACTTCAGACCCTAATTCAGCCTTGGAGGCCAGCATTACCCTGATAACAAAGATTTTGTGATACAGAGGAAAATGGAAAGAATGAAATTCTGGAATTAGAGAAAAATAGTTAGACGCATGTACACCCTGAACTCAACAGGTTCACCCTACGTCATGGGACAGAACACACGTGGGATAGAATGCATTGACTCAGCCCATGGTTCATCCATCTAGCCAAACAAATAATCATTGTCTACCGTTATTCCTCCAAGTGATGCCCTACACATAGAATGTACAGAATGATGATTAAAACTAAGTCTTGCTCAGGCACAATGGCTCAGTTAACAGAAGCTCTTCAGGTCCAGCACCCTGAGTTCTACCCCCAGAACCACAACAGAAGGGCATGACAACTCCAGAAAGTTGTCCCCTGGCTGCCACACACATGGTGGCATACATAGCTCTAATCTCACATACACACAATAGTAGTAGCAGTAATAGTGGTAGTAGTAGTAATTATTATTAGTAGTAGTAGTATTTATGTTGTTTAATTATTATAATTATAAATAAGTGATTAAGACATTTTAAAGCCGCTTTCTCATGAAGATTACATACAGGTAGATTAAAAAAAAAGCAGCCATGGCAGATAAGTCATATACTTTGTTCAGAGGTGGCGAAAACTATGAAGAAAATATAGTGAGGAGGGGAACAAGAAATGACAGGGTTGGAAGCATGACACTGATTCTCATGGAGTGTTAGGAAGGTCCCAAATCAATGGTGCAGCAAGAGGCCTGTGATAATGAACCACAGTCCATCCATGAGGGAGTGAAGCCTCCTGTTCCATCATTTCGTAGAAAACGCCGAGTCTGCAGCCACACTACTCTGAACACGCCCGCTCTCGTTGCATGCAGTGTGGAAATTACGCTTTCTTCACCTGAAGGTTCTTTTGATCTTTTTTCCTTATTAAATGAAAATATACCAAAATCTTGTGCCTGTCGCTTACTGTATCAAGACCTCTTATATATATTTTTTATTTTTAAAAGGAGGAAAGAGAAACCCTGAATAAACACCCATAGCCTTCCCTTAAAGCTGGGTGCAATTATTGAAATGATTCTTTAAAGGACTTGTTAAAATGCCAAAAGAGTGCCTCAGAAAACACGTCAAATAAAGATTTAAGTTTTCGTTATGAAAAAAAAGTGTTTAACGAGGGTTTATGGGGTCTTATAAAAACACCTTAACACCTTGCAGGCCTAAGGAGAAAGAGCTCTATTTAAGTGTCACACACCAACACCAGACCACCCAATGCTGGTGTCTAGAAGCCTCAAACAGGCCCATCCTTGGGAGCCTATGTGCAGGCCCTTAAGTTTATGGTCATTTTAATTGTATTTGGGTTATTACCTCATGCCCCAGAAAACACCTACACTATTTAATAAAAATGAGTGGAGAACACTGTTCTAGTTCAAGTATGTATTAACCAAAATCATAAAGTAAGTACGTTTCACCATAAATTAACTGGGTGTTTAGTGTTTTGCCTTCAAGTTGTATTTATTTTCTTCTAACATGGTATGGTTCAGTCTGTGCCAGATCCATGGTCTCTGACCTCGCCTTGAGGCAGCCTCTGCTATCTCGAGCATGTACACCCACACACACCTGCCCCACGTTATAAGGTGCAGGTGGTTAAGCTGGTTAGCTCCACATATACTCTGCACGATAGCTACAAAAGATCACTAGGGTTGAAAAGCAAACACATCTTAAGGGAAAAAAAAAAAAAGAAAACAAGCAAAAATAATCCCTGGAGTTTTGCAGTCTTTTGCAGTGTGACTATACTGCAATTACTTACCTTTACAGTTCAGATCAGAATGTTCTCATCTTTTACCGTAAACAAAAGGAAAATATTGAACAATGAAAAATCCGCCTTACCTCTGTATTGGTGTGTAGTCTAGACAACAGATTCTGAATTCTTGGCTTTAAAAAAAAAAGGACAAACAAATAAAATTTAGAGTCACTGATCATGGCCCTTACATAGCTCCTCTGATTGCCGAGTTGGTCAGCTGCTCCCATTTCTGTGTCATTGCAGCACCTGTTAGCCATGGCGCCTGAACACCTCCTCCCACCACCTTGTCACACCAAAAGAGCTCTTGCTGGAATCCTTCTAGAGTCCTAGTTTCCAGAACTATTGACCTCTTCTTCAGGGCTTCCCACCTCGGTTAGTACTGTCATCAGTGCTGGTGCTAGGGACCCAGATGCCACCGGTGATGCTTCCTTTTCCTTTGCTCCCCCATAGGGCAGGCAACTCAAGACAAGCAAGCCAGCATTGTACTTTAAAAATGAAAAGAAAGACAGTGTCATGCATGAGAGCATAGGGAAAATAAATTTCACGAGAGAAATATACGATCACAGGAGAGCTGGAAAGGATGCTATTGTGCCCAACACAGTAGCCTTTCCCCCCCCCCCCCCACGAATACTAACAGGGCAGAAATAACAATTACTAATAGCCCAAACAGCTGGCAAAAACATAGGAAACAGCAAATTCTTTCAATAATAGTTTAAACACAAATAGCCCCAACTCACCAATTAAAAGATGCAAACTTCAGGTTCCATATCCCCCCACTGCAGGGAGTCTCAGCTGGGTCACCCCCATAGACTTCCAGGAGCCTCCCGTGTCCCAGAGATGCCCCCACTGATTTCCACCCACTTTTCTGGTCCCCACCCCACCCCCACCTCCACTGTCACCACCCCAGTTACCCTCTCCCACCCAGTTCCCTTCCCCCTTCTGCTTCAGATGTCTAGTTTATTTCTCCTTCTGAGTGAGATGCAAGCATTTTCCCTTGGGCTCTCCTTGTTACTTAGCTTCTTTGGGTCTGTACACTGCAGCATGGTTGGTTATCCTGTACTGTATGGCTAATATCCACTTATAAGTGAGCACATACCATGTTTATCTTTCTGGGTTACTTCACTCAGGATAGTATTTTCTAGTTGCATTCGTTGGCCTGCAAATTGCATGATGTTTTTGTTTTTAATAGCTGAGTAGTATGCCATTGTGTAAATGTACCACAGTTTCTTTATTCATTCTTCGGTTGATAGACATCTAGGTTGTTTCTAGTTTCTAGTAGGACTTCCAGTGGAGGGAGGGGGACACCAACCCACCCATAAAACCTTTGACTCAAAATCTGTCCTGCCTATAAGAATAAAGGATAAAAGATAAAGATGAGTCAGAGATTGAGGGAATGGCCAACTAATGACTGGCCCAACTTGAGACCCACCCCTTGGGAGAGAGGCAACCCCTGACACTTTTAATGACACTATTAATGATATTGTGCTTGCAGACAGGAGCCTAGAACAGTTGTTCTCTGAGAGGTTCCACCCAGCAGTGGTTTGAAACAGATGCTGAGACTCACAGTCAAACGTAGGCAGAAATCAAGGAGTCTTGTGGAAGATTCTGGGGAAGGATTGAGGAAGCCAGAGAAGTCAAGGACACCACAAGAAGCCTCACACAGTACATTAAACTGGGACCATGGGGGCTGACAGATAGAACCTCCAACCAACGAGCAGGCACAAGTTGGCCTAGGCCCCCTGCACAAATGTAGCAGATGTGCAGCTTGGTCATCATGTACGTCCCCTAACTATGGAAATATAGACTGTCTCTGACTCTGTTCCCTGCCTCTGAACCCCCTTTCCCCTATCCGGTCTGCCTTGTCTTGCCTCAGTGGGAGGTGTGCTTAGTCCTGATGCAACTTGATGTGCCAGAGTGGGTTGGTAACCGTGGGGTTCTCCTGTCTCCTCAGAGAAGAGAAACAGGGGGACCATGGAGTGGGATTAGGGGGAGAGGAGAGGAGGGGCTGGGATCACACTGTAAAGAGAATTAATCCGTGGAGAAAAAAGATGTAAAGTAAATGACAGGGATTTTAAAATAAGCTTGAGCTCTCTGCTGTCTCCCAGAAACTTACCTTAATGGCAAATACACTCACTGTCCAGTCACTGAGAGCCAAAGGGAGCTTTCCACCAAGCCGTGGAAGCTGTAAGTAAGCTGCGATGGCTCTTCTTACAACTAATTAAGTAGACATCAAATGGAAACTAGTCACACAAATACAGAAAACCTTTGCATGTTAAAAAAGAAAACAGTTATTTAAAAGATATAGCCATTGAAATAAATGTACATATATATATATATTTCATACTTACATATGTATGCACATATCAAATGATGGGGTGCCAAGCCTAAGCGTGAGAAGTCAGGCAGGTCCTGATATAATAATAATGGGAGCCTTTAACCCAATTCTCACCTTTAGATATGAAACCAGGAAGCAGCAAAGAAACTTCACAATCAACCCCTCTCTTAGATCATTATATTTAATGGCCATATGCAGAATATCCCATCTGTCAGATAACAAATATAAATCCTTCTCCATGTCCCATGGAACACCCTCAAAACTCAATAACATTATAGGCCACAATGCCTATATGATTACAAATGAAATTTTAAAATAATTTGCTTGAGTCCTGTGAGGCTATGGTGAAATGAAACTTGAAATCAAGAGCAAAAGAAAACTCAGAGACCACATGAATACTCAGATACAGAAGAAAAAAAACGTAATTTTGACAAATAGAGAAGAAACATTACAATTCCTAGAATGTAATGAAAATGAGAGCATAATGTACCAGACACTTTTGGATACAGCTAATAAAGGTGTAAAAAGGGGGAAATGTTTACATTAAAAACATAGAAAAAGTCAGGCATGATGGTATGCGCCTTTAATCCCAGCACTCAGCAGGCAGAGGCAGATGGCTTTCTGTGAGTTAGAGGCCATCCGGACCTATATAGCAAGTTCCAGGCCAGCTAAGGCTCTACTATAGCAAGACCCTGTTTCAAAACAGACAATGAAACCTCAGAGAGGACAGGTGAGATAAATCAGTGAGTAAAATGTCTGCCACCAAGCCTGACAACCTGGGTTTGATCCCTGAGATCCATGTGCACACTGTGACACGCGCACGCGCGCACACACACACACGCACGCACGCATACACAGAGACAGAGACAGACAGACAGAGACACAGAGAGAGACAGAGACAGAGAGACAGAGAGAAGGGGGGGGGGAGAGAGAATAAATAATATGTAATATAAAAGAAAACCAAGAACTTGTCCATCTGTGCCTTCAGATTTCAGGTTCCTAAGAAGAAGGAGGAGGAGGAAGAGGAGAGGAAGGAGGAGGAGGGGAGGAAGAAGAAGAAGAAGAAAAAGAAGAAAAGAAGAAGAAGACAGGGAGAACTTAATCATACAACCTAATGAAGCACCTCAAGTCTCTAAAAAAAAAAAATAGGAAGCCAAACCCCAAATATATCAAAAAGCAACTAATAAAGATTACTGCAGAACAGGGACAGCACACACCTAAGCCAGATGGGGTCGCACAGCTGAGAGGGAAAGTGAACACACGCCTCCATCCACATCCTAGAAACTATCAACAATTGATAAGCACTCACAGAGGGAAAACTAGTTTTCTCCAGCAGAGTCTCATTGGGTGTACAAACCACGCTTAAGGGTATGCCCAGCAATAGATGCCCAATAGAAAATAGGCTCAACGGTATTTTTGGAGGTTTGTTGTCTCACAATGCTTTGGGCATTTTTTTCAACCTTGCAGATCTTTTGCTTATATTTTATGGTTTTCTGATTATTTTTGTTTTTATAGGTTTTCTGTGTGTGAGACTGTGGAAATCTCAGCATCTGCATGTGTTTATGTGCCTTCTCTTTGGCTCTTTCCTTTATCCTTCTTTGTTTTTAATCTCATTTTATTTTAGATAGCCATATTTATGCTAATGAGAGGGCACAAGAATGTAGGTTTGGGTGGGTGGGGAGGATCTGGGAGGATTTGGGGGAGGGAGAATTGAAACCAGAATATATTGTATGAAAAAACGATTTTCAATTATTAAAAGGGTTATTGCAGAGAATAACCGAATAAAGACTAAAAGAATATTTGCAATCAAGCAAATATTTGGTTCTTTGAAGTGATAAATGGGCTGGACAAACCCTAACTCAAGCTAATTAAGAGAAAAGAGAGGGAAAAACCAACTTAATACAACCAGGGATGAAAGGGGAGTTGTTACCACAGAGTCCTGTGAAATCCCAAGGCTCATTAGAGAACGCTTTCAACACGTAATCTAAAAAGTTGGAGAATTGAGAGGAATGGATTAACTCCTAAACACATATGACCTACTGAAACCAGACCCAGAAGACAGAAACACAGCAAGTAATAAGACTGAGAAGTAAGTAAAATATCTCCCCACAGAGGAAAATCCAGCACAGAAGGGTTCACTGGTAAATTCTACAAATCTTTAGGGAAGACCTAACATCAATACTTCTTAAATTGTTCTGCAAACTAAAAAGGGAAGAAATGCTATGAACTGCATTTTATAAAGCCCCTTGTGTCTAGATATCAAAACCAAATAAAGACACTGTAAAGGGGGGAAAAAAAACTACAGATGAATTTTCCTGATTAATACATATGCAAAAATTCTCAACAACAAAAATGAACAGAGAAAAGACTCTTTGTCTTCATTTTAGGGGCTAATAGAAAAATGAACAAAAATTAAACAATTAAATTATATAATGAGTAATGGAAAATACAGAAATAGTATTATCAGTTAGATAATAGCTCAAAGCCAATATCATGATGGAAGTCAAATTAAAGGTGACACACACCTTCAATCGCAGCACACGGAAAGAAAAGGCAGGCTGGCAGGTAAGTATCTGTGAGTTAAAGGCCAGTCTGGTCTACATAGTAAATAAAAATTATTTTTAACATATATATATATATATATATATATATATATATATATTTAAAAGAATGAATTAAGCTGAATGTGGTGGCACATTTCTTTAATCGTAGCACTGTGGAGGGAGAGACAAAAGGATCTCTTTGTGTCCGTGGCCAGCGCGTTCTACACAGAGAGTTCCCAGCCAGCCAGAACCACATAATGAAACCATGACTCAAACACAAACAAGCAAAAAGAATGTGATAACGAAGTAAGTTACTGGTGACACTCATATACGATTCTTTTTGTCAACACAGTTATTCCTCTCTAAAGCACTATCTACATTATAGACTGTGTCTTGGGGAAAACTCAAAGAGCTTTTACACAGCACACTGACAGTGGAGTGCTCTGAATGACCAGAGCATGCTAGAGTAACAAGAAACCTCTGCATACAATACCACGCTTTGAAATACTGTAGGATAGTTTCTGCAGTGGGCCGTGGGCTGATACAAGTGAACTTAGCGTATGGCAGTGACGATGATACAGGATGGCTGACAAGAGGGATGAAGACAAGGGGACAGGCCACTCACTGATGGCTGAGGGAGAGGGCGCTGGGGGTTAAACTCTGATAGGTGGGTGGGAGAGGAGAGACATGCTAAAGAGACTGACATTTTAAAGTTTAGGGCTTGGTAGCTACGCTTGAAAAATAAGAATGGAGCCACAGATGCTTAGCTATCTTCAAAGTCAGCAGCATCTTGATAGAAATGAGGAAGTTGGGAGGGACAGATGATGAGCCCAATTTTGGCCATGTTGAACTTTAAGTAATGATGGAACAGTTGGAGATACGAAGACGGAACTCGGAATTAGAGAGCCAAGCTGGAAGTACATTTGTGTCACCCGTGAAATGTCAACTGCTGAGATCACTGGCACGCGTGAACTCTTAGGTAGAGAAATAGCAACAAGGAAAATCACAGGAACAGGGCTGCAGAGGGGGAGAAAGATGGAAAATGCATGCACGTGTGTCTGTGCTGACTATTAGCAGAAGACAGGCCAGCTTTAGCCTGACAGCTCTGACAGGCAACTTTGAGATGACACCTGCTCACGAAGATGTGCAGTCTCTGAGAATGGGCATGGCTACACGTGGGCTGCAGTGCCTGTGACTTCTACATGACTCTGTAGCTATTAGTTAAGGGGATGTAGGTCTGGCGCGAGCAAACCTTAGTGACAGTCCCCTACCTCTTTGTCCCATATTTAATAATTACAATGAAAAGACATTAACAACTTGGTATCCTACCCAAGGGGGAGTCAACCTACTGTCCTTTCTAAAATTACTGACACTTCATTTCAAAGGCTTAAGGCACTTAGGATCAGTTTTCATTTCTACAAACAAAAGACATATACCACAAATGTGAGTGATTGCTATTGGTGCTTCCCAAACTTTGATGCAGATATTAATCACCCAGGAATTTTGTTAAATGCTGTGCTGGGTAGTTTCATGTCAACTTAAGATAAGCTAAAGTCATTAGAGAGGAGGGAACCTCAACAGAGGAAATGCCTCCAATAGACTGGGCAGCAGACAAACCCGTAGGGTGTTTTCTTAATCAGAGGTTGAGAGAGGCCCAGCCCATTACAGGTTGTGAACTGGTGGTCCTGGGTTCTACTAGAAAACAAGATGAAAAAGCCAGGTAGAGCAAACCAGTCAGTAGCACCCCTCCATGGCCCCTGCATTAGCTCCTGCCTCCAGGTTCCAGGCCTGTTTGAGTTCCTGTCCTGGCTCCCTTCAAGGATGGGCTAGAAGTTGGAAGTGTAAGCCAAATAAACCCTTTCCTCCTCAACTTCCTTACTGGTAGTGGCATTTCATGGCAGCAATAGAAACCATATGACAAATGTAGATTCAAATTCATTAAGTACTGCCTGGAGCCTGGCCCACAGTCTTACCTCACAACTGTTGTTTGTTTCTTTAGCTAGCTCTCAGCTGATGCCTCTGGGGCTGGTCAGTGGACAAAGCCTCCATCACAGCAGGGCAAAGTGCGATGTTGTACTTGTAGCTACAGAAGATTCTGAGGCAAGCAAGGCAACCTGAACTCGCCAGCTGAAGACAGCCTAGCAACAGTGCAGGGCTCTATCTCAGAAACAGAACACAGCTGTGAGATAAGTTTGTGGAGACGTAGCCTGTGTAACTTCCTGAGCAAGAGGATCAGGGTAAAAAGGATAGACTACAGGAAGAGTCCTAAGACTCGAGAAACAGCTGGAAAGCATGGAGAGTGGTCAAGACATTTAAAAAGGTGATACAGATGAAAGAAAAAGCCTATTCCAAGGCCAGCTTTGCAGGAAAGCCAGATACCCGCTGGAGACAACAGACTGGCAGTCCTGGCGACAACAGAAGCAGCCTTATCCCTTCTATTGTCCACACCCAAAAGACAGGCTCTCTAGGGATGTCATGGACACTAATACCCCACACCACCAAGGTTACATAGGTGTCTGTGCATCAGCCAGGGAGCCTTCCAAGTAACTATACTCAGATAGCGGAGCAACCAGCCATGCCTGAGAAACATTTCCCACTCCCTACTTATTGGTCATGAGGAAACTACAAATGCCCCAACATATTTTGCATATGATTTTGCTGTGCTGAAAACATAGCAGCAATAACTGAAGAAGTGAGTTGTATTCATTTTCACATTACAGATTAATTATTATTCATGAAATATCTTTAGGATCATGTTTCCTTATTTGTAAAATGATTGAACAACTTGCAATTAAAATTGTGTGTATTTACCCACCACCCAAAAGGTCAGGGTCCTATGAAGGTGTCTGCACATGAGAACTTACAAGTGCTACTTTGGCGCTTTTAAAACAATCATGGATAAGTTGCCTTCCCTGGTAACTCATTCCATATTCTCCCATGAGGTTTATTATATCAAAGACAACCTCACAATGGCTTATCTGGGTTTTCCTCCGTGAGTTCCATGAACAGGCGATGTTGTTTCTCTTGCTTTTTTCCCTGAATGTCTACTTCAAGGACCAGCTGACAGGAGTGGCCATAAGCCTGAGCTGAACTATAGAGAGTGCCAAAGCTAGTTGCACCTTCAGCACGCCTTTAGAGTGCTCTGCGGCTCTTGATATCCTGGAAACGCCATTTTGGATAAAAGTATGTATGATGAACACCATTAAGAATAATCTTGAGCTCCTTTGAGTGCATGATAACAGGAAAATGTGGGAGAGGTGACTATTTTAAGGACAGCCTACCTTCTCCCGAAGTCAAGTAGTCTCACGACATACAGGAGCGCGAAGATTGTCAACCTTCACCTTGGTGACACTCAGAAGCCCTGAAGCAAGGAGCAAGAGCAGCAGCTCAGGAGAATGTGGACAATGGAGAAACAACAGAAGCACCAAAGAAAACTCTAGAACCTCAAGGCAAATAGTGAAGGCATCGTTTATGCTTGTGGTGGGGCATAAGCTGAGTTAGAACAGCACACCCCTTCCCCAGGGAAAAAAAAAAAAACTGCCTCAGAAGTCCCATGGGTCTCGTGAAGGACATAATATAAAATGTAAACAGCAGTTTCTCTTGTTGCTTCATAGAATCTATGCCATAGATTTAAAAAAATGTGTTAAGCATCTAACAGAAGACAGTGGCTTTAAAAAAAAAACCTGCAGCAAAGGGTACAGTGAGAATCCCGAACAAATATAAAAACATATTCGAACACGTGAGATGAGGAGACCAGGGAAAATGTCCTGACTGGCTCAAAGAAAACATGCAAACTTGTGCGATTCATATCGAGTAAAAGGATAATAAGACAAATGTCACCCACGGATAAAACCAAGTTCCCCACACGGCAGAGAAGAGGAGATAAAATCGCCGCTTAGACCAGGCACATGCACGCAGCTACCGCTTAGCTCCAGTTATAAACACCTATCTTACAACTCAAAATGGCACGCAAAGCCAAGATAGGCTAAGAGCCTGCGTGCGCATACGCTCGATGTTCCACGGTTCTCCAACGAGACACATCGATTTTTCCTGGAATTTACCTCATCCTCAGTGAGAAGCCCCCATCAGCGGTGTCTTAGGCTGCTCACGCTTTGACTAGTAAACTGCTGTGACCCTATAATTGAACACTGCTATCTGAGATGCCGGTATTCCACGTTGCTCATTAAAAAGCAGCTCCGAGCAGAGCTGATTTAATATTTTTAGAATACCTAGGCACCTGGCATCCTTTACCCCTGGGCAGAAACAGGACACAGAAAACCACATCATTTCACCCCCCAAAGAAATATGGACTTTGTTCGAAAAGCCAACTGAGTATTGAATTGAGACTCCTGGGTTCTTTGGCCTAAAGTGGGAAGATGATGTCAGGCCTGGGAAGCCCAGAAACCTGGTGTTTCTTCGGGGTGCAGCACCTCTGTGGTGATTCCTCTTCGCGATGGCTCATGCGCCTTTCTTCACTTTGCCCAGAGGACAGATGGAAAGTCCTGTGCTCGCAAATGAAAGCCTCCATGCAGAGGCAGAGAGCAGTGAGTAACTGAACTTTTCTTCCTTCTGGGCACCCTTGCAGGACACAAGAGGTGACCTCTCGCCTTGCCTATCCTCCTCAGGCACCACTGTGGTGGTCCTAGTCCAGCAGGCTGGAGGCTTTGTTCGCTGAGCGGAGTTTGTTCTGAGTTGAGTATCTATTCTCTGTGCTCTCTCCAAGAGCGCCAGTTCCACACTCTCCTACGGAGGGGAGGCCAAGGCCACTCTTCTCTATGGAATGCCTCTGTTATCTCTTTTCCTGTTCTCAACAGCTGACAGCTTTATTCAGAATCTAAAGAATCCTGTAACCCTAAACAAGCAGGCTGGGAAAGGGATTAGGGATCCCTCCTGGACCAGGAGGAGGGGCGGATCCTAGGCACTCCAAACACTGCTACTAGGGAATGCTTGCTTGGCCCATAAAAACCATGAATGTCTTTTAGGCTCTTGGTGGAATGTTTGCTTTTTTTTTTTTTTCTTTCTTTCTTTTTTTTTTTTTTTTTTAATTCCACGATGGGCCCAATGGAGAAGTTCGATGCAAAATCCACATTCAAACAGCTGAATGAGCCTGGCCTGTTGTGTGGGGTTACTTAGTATTGCTCCTTTAAATGCTGGAGAATGTCTGTCAAATACAATGGTCTCGCTGTAGCCTGGTTGATGGTAAACTGTTCTGACAGTAAGTAGGCACCAGGTTCAGCGGCTCTGAAAGGAAAATCTTGCTTGTCTCCATAAAACCTTGTCACCAGCATAGAGAAAGGCTCTCCTGTTCACTAAGCCAGGAGGCATTCTTCCCGTTTTTTGTCTGAACAGTAGTATCAAGTTATTTCTGCATTCCTTACGATGTCACATTAGAATGCTCCGTTTCTTACATTTAGAATTAGAATATCGCTCTGCCCCAGGAAAAATTCATAGTAAATACCAGGGTTGTAGAGCTAGATTTGTAGATTCATTCCACAAAATAAAATAAATAAATAAATAAATAAAACGTTTACCAAATGTCCCATCTATGAAGTGGAGATATACAGAAGACGCCATCTCCATCAAGGAAAAACATACAGAGCAATGGATACAGGCCTGGCTGAAGGCACAGATGAGCACTGTAACGCCTCACAGTGCTAGCACACGGCTGATGTTATAGTTCTGATGTCTAGAGCTGATTTGGATAGAAATAAAACATTGATGGTAGTAGAATGTCACACAGCTATATGGGAGAACTAGCTATCGATCTGACCAGAAAGTCAAGTTGGGACTGAAGAGGTGGCCTCCCAGTGAAAAGCACATATTTCCCTTGCAGAAAACCGGAGTTTAGTTCCCAGCACTCATGTTTGGGCAACTCACAACGGCCTATAGCTTCTGCTCCAGGGGATCTGATGCCTTTATCTGCTTCCAACAGCTGCACTCATGTGCAACACACACACAAAATTAATCATTTTCAAATAGAAAATAAAGTCATTTTTCCCTTGCTCTGTTTTAGTTGAAAATAGCAATCTGTGCTTTTTGTTATAAATTATTCATATCCCATCCCTTTTTTGTTGTTATTAATTGTTTTGTTCTAAATAAAGAAAACGATGGTTAGATTATGTGTGCTCATTCTCCATGTAGATATATATTTATCCGAGGAAAGGAGTTCCCTGAGGAGTTATTAACATCAGAACACAACGCTGTGATAACGGGAAGCTCATGCTCACAAACCATGCGGTTCAGTTGCTTAAAAAGTCTACTATTCTGGTTCCGTGGGTCCTGGGGAGTCACTGTTCTGAACAGAAAAGGGGGAGGTAGGCAGGTGCCTCCTCATGCGTGGGTTTCACTTTTGAGGCAGAACCTGGAGCTCTGGAAAGTGGAGAGAGATAAGACAGTACCAAATAAATATACCAGGATTTGTGGTTGTAGAGGTCCTCAAGTGTGAGCGCTGACTCAGCAGAGTGGGGGTTTTAGTGCACATTAGACTTCTAGTCTTTTTTTTTTTTTCCCCTGAGACAGAAACTCAGAGAAGAACAACAAGGAGAGCGAGTGCGTCTCTGGTTAATGCTCTCAGGGTCTGTTCGCAGTCAGGGAGGTGGCTGTGGACCTCTCTCAGGAGGCACAGGAATGTCCAGGTTGTGCTCAGAGGGCACTGTATGTGGGTGTGATGTGGGAGAGTTACAATAATCTATTATTTGTGGGACATTCCTCTGACTTGGATTGGTATGCCCAGATCGCGAGGACCCCCCCCCAAAAAAAAAACTACCAGGAGTCCGAAGTCATATGTAAGATCAAAGAGCCTTTATTCCAGGACGCTGAGGTTGGCTGCTCAAACAAAATGGCGACGACTCCAAGGGGAATTTGCCGGCCTCTTTTAATGGCCGGACTGAGAAGTTCCACGGTGGGTTAGGTAATCTTTACTTCTATTGGCAGAGATCAGGAGCAAGAGTACGAGTACATCTGGGATTGGTTAGGGCTCTGGTCTGGCATTAGGGCTCTCTGAGCTGGTTCAAACCGGCCTAAACTGGTAGGTGTTCTTGAGGATACTGTGACTGGTCAGGAGTTAGAAGTCATTCAAACTGGTAGCAAGACAACCTTATCTTTGCCAGGCCAGGCATCCCGGCGGCTCCATTGGCTGTCCGATGCAAGGGTTGTGGCAATTTCTCAGGAACCCCCAAAACCACCAGGAAACGAAAGCGCTGCAAGCACACGTGGATCTTTATTTACAGCTTGAGCCCGGCGGCAACCATCACCAACGCAGTGGTATTCCAGAGGCAACCCTATGCTCTGGTCTGAGGGTATTTTATAGGTCTCTTTTCCCCCAGGATCCCTGAGGCAACTTGGCAAATGCTTATGGGTTAGGATACAGAAAGGGGTCTTTCCATTCATAGTGATAGGTTATGAGAGGGTGCCAAAACCATAGCGGGTCTGGCCTTCTCTGTTCTTTCTCTGGGCCAGTTCCCTGGCAACCTTAGGAGGAAGGGAAGGTGGCTACACTTCTAGGTGGTCTCTTTGCAACTCTATCTCCAGCAGGCTAGAAGGAATGTGGCAAGGTCAGTCCTCCCTGCAGCTGTGCCTAGGCCTTTAAGACTATTTCATAATACCTTGCCTCAGTGGGCCTGAGATATGGGTTCTAATTCTTTCTGGTCTCTCACAGTCAAGACACTCCAGCACCTCATGGCTCCGGGTATCCCATGCCAGGCTTCATCTGATGACGTCCCAAAGCCATGTGGTGCTCAGTGCACAGGTAACAGACACCACAGCTGAGGGTCTCTCAGTCACCCCTGCATCCACCAAGTAGGCGCCACCAGAACCCAAGTCCCAGCTAGAGCACTGTGCTGCATTGAGAAACTTCGAGAAGAGCATCAGCGAGAATGGCTGTGTCTCTGGTAATGTGTCTTGGAGCATCAGTAATTTTTGTTATCAGAACCTTTCAAAAAGTATTTGAAGGTAGATTCAATATGGCAGCAGCTACTCTCACCTTATAGAGCAGGTCCTAGGTCCCCCTGGAAGCTTGGGCCAGGGTATCACACATAGAGCCACACTGCTGCAGCTCACCCTGTTGGCCGCAGGCACAATGGTCATGCCTGGTGAACTGGCCTTTGTCAACCACATAGAAATGTACAGTGGCCTGGAGATCTCTCTGATTCTGCCCCTTGATGCCCTGCCAGCCAAAAGATCACCCTGACTCTGGGTAGCAACAGGGTATCCCAGAGGCCATATCCCTGTAGCCATAACATAATGCAGAAATGCATTTCAGTCCAACTTTACAAGTCCCCAGAGTCTCAGCCCTGTTTAAAAGCCTAAAGTCCAAAGTCTCTTCTAAGACTTGAGGCAATCTCTTAATTGTAACCCCCTATAAAATCAAAATAAAAAAGGAAATCATATACTTCCTACATACAATGACGCAGGATATGCATTACCGTTCCAAAAGGGAGGAAATGGAGCAGAATGAAAAATACCAGACCAAAGCAAGACTGAAAACCAGCCAGGCAAATTCCAAACTCTGCATCTCCATGACTGATGTCAAAATGCTCTTCCGATCTCCAGTTCAGCTTTGTTCACTGCAGCACACTTCTTTCTCTTGGGCTGGTTCATTCCCTGTTAGAAGCTTTCCTCAGCAGATATCCCACAGCTCTGGCATCTCCAACATTTTGGGGTCACCAAGGCAATCCAGGGTTCACCTTTACAGCTTCACATAATGACCTCTCTAGGCCTCCATGCAGGGGCACCCCTGACACATACCTTGCCTATGTTGCTTTCCTTAGTCATGGAGGGAGACTCTACAGCCCTTTCTGTTAGCAATCAGGCACCTCCAGAGCCAGCCTCAGGAACTTGGTGACAAGAGGATATGTCATCACTGGCCACCAAGATGCAACACATTTCCAAGTGCCTGCAACATGTCCTCTACCTGTACATGTGCTGGGTCACCTTATAAAAGGACTTCTTCCTTTCCCTGCCTCCTCTCTCTCCTTCTTCCTATTTCTCTCTCACCTTTTATTTCTCTGTCTGTCTCTGTTTCTCTGTCTCTGTCCCCCCCCCGCCTCTCCCCCCCCCTCTTTCTCCCTGTCATGGCTCACTCAAGCCCCAACTCTCCTCTCCCCTTCCCTTCTCTTCCCTCAAATAAACCTCTTTGTACCAGATCTGTTATGTGGCATCATCTCTATTTATATATTATAACATTAGTAGTGTGAAACTTGGAAGGGGTGGGCTCCTGTTGCCTTGGCACACTGGGAATCCCTTACCCACCATGCTGCCCACAACATATTTGCCTTCTGTCCAACCAATAAATAACCACTCCGTCCAACACCAATGAATTGATCAGTAGGTTTTCCCTTCCTGGCTGTTTTCCCTGACCTCCATTTGGATCTCTTCTACCAGCACAATTTCCCCCTCTTTCTTTCTCATGCTTGAGAATCCTGGTACCAAGTGAAACCATGCAGCTCAGGCATCTGCCATGGTCCTTTCAAGTGTGTGGCAACATTCTTGTCCAGTATATAACAACTCCTCCCTAGCCCTTCTGCACCCTCTGGGACACCTGAGGTTCAGGGCTTTGGTCACTTCTCTCTTCACGGAATAATATTCCCGTTCAAACCTCCAAGCTTTTTGGATGCACCTGACTTCTTAATTGCCTCATCACACTGCCCAAGCAATGGGTGACCATGGGAAAAAAAACCCTTTCTTTTTGCCTTTTTCTTCTATCCAAGCACTGTTTCACGCTGCCTGCTCACTCTCTGTTTATTATTTATCTCCTTTTAGACTAAGAAAGCAACAAGTCTCATTTTAAATTGGTATGGATTTTTATAGAAATTCAAAGATATATATATATATATATATATATATAGTATATGAATGATGCAACCCTGGTTCAAAGTGTTCTTTATATGATGGTGAACTTTCAAAGTTATAAAAGGCTAGTTAAATTTAAAATATATGTCTAACTATTAATGTCTTTACTAGTTCTTGGATGCATGAATGAATGAATGCTGTTTCTCCTGTGGCCAGCGGCCTCTGCTCTGGGTTCACCTCCAGGTTTCCAGGCCAATGGATTTGATATGATAAATTCAAGTGTAATTTTAAAGTTGTTTTATAATGTTCTATTGTATTGCTGACTCTCTGAAAATGGTCGATTTCAAAGTTACTTTTAAATTGGTATTAATTCTATAGATATCCATTTGTTTACAATGTTAGAACTTGGTTATTATGCTCTACTTCCACTCTCAAGAGGTTAAAAATCACTACCTTAGGAGCCGGGTAGTGCGCACGCCTTTAATCCCAGCACTCGGGAGGCAGAGGCAGGCGGATTGTTGTGAGTTCGAGGCCAGCCTGGACTACAAAGTGAGTCCAGGTCAGTCAAGGCTACAGAGAGAAACCCTGTCTCGAAAAAAAAAAATCACTACCTTAAAATATGCTTAGCCTAGTTTTTGCTAATGTTACTAACCTATAATGTGGCTTTAGATTTCTATAAGTTATAGACTTTTTATAAACTAAATAAAAAAGGAAACTGTTATGCTTTTACTTTATGAAATCTTTATGGTTTTTAAGGCTCCATTTAACAGGGATAAAACCTAAAGTCCTAATCTCTAATGATTAAGAAATGAAAGTTAATAGTCAGCCATCCTAAAATGATCAAATCCTTTAACCATCTTCAAATGATCCAATCCTTTAGCGTGTTCAGAAATACATTTGTAGTCAGGCTAAGAACCATGTTTTGAAAATAAACAGATAGTAACTAAAAACAAGCAAAGCTTGTCTACTTAGATCTAATTGAGATGGACATGCTCTTCAAACACTTATCTACAGAATATGGCATAATTATAGATCATAACATTCTATTTCATGTTTGTAAGATGTAGTAGCAGATAACTAAAAACAAAGATTAACTCAGCTATGCTAGCCCTCAAGCTTGTAAAAAAAATCTGCTAAATATGTCATATATATATACATATATATGCTTATTATGACATATAGAGACTCCCAAATCCTAACAGTAGCTCCCCCAAGGTCTCAAGAAGATCTGGACATGACAGATGACTTCAACCCTGGACTGTGGTACCCTAATCACTGGGCAAGAGTGTCCCCAACAGCCTCGCCTACTGCTGAGGCCCAGCCTGAACTATGGACAAACTGGACCCAGATAGTTATGGTCACACGTTGCTGAAAATGAGGTGAGATCAGTATCTCCCATGTTCTCTTCCACAGAAAAAACCTCCTGTCTTCTGTACCTGATGGCCAGACTGTCTCTTCCCATGTTGCCATGGAAACCACAGGAGCATGGGACAACTGTCTAAGTAGTGAACTATGTACTGACTAGTCATCTCTGGCATTTTTATTGATACATAGATTCATTCAGGTTACAATTTACCCTCAGGTCTGTGATCACATTGACTGTCAAGTTAATGGCAGCCTGACAGCTAGAGAACAGGCAATTAGCTCCTTACCCCAAAGTAATCTACCATGTTAGTTCATTAGTCAACTCAATAGCTAGTTAAAACTACTAGCTGAGAGATCTCTTATTTAAAAGGCAAATAGGTTTGCCTTACTCACAGACTTCATAGTAAAGATAAACAGGCTTCAGATGCCTTCTCAGTCTTCTTCGTGTTTATAAACCAGGCCTTAAGCCTCATTATCCTTAAGATGCTACCACTAGGTCTAGACACAGTCTACCTTGTTACTTGGCTCAAAAAGCAGGTCTCATGTGTAACTTTTTACCATTCCTTTAGCTAAAGGACAGTGACCCCTCCCAGCAGTCTCTCCTATGTCTCATAGTAAATAGAAAAGAATGTCTAAGAATACAGATGGTTAAATTAAGAAGATGTAAGTATTTTAGGGTCTAAGAATATGTTTTAAGGTTAACAAACACAAAAGCCTAGGTCATTATAAGAAGGTGATGCTTCAGACTCCTTTCTCTTGCTATGCTACTGTTATGCTAACACTGTTCAGAGATTTGACATTAATCAGTGGAACTCTGATTTATTAATATAACTCTGGTATGAAAACATTCCACTATATGATCCTTTACCATAGTTACAAGCTCAATATTTTAAATTTTACTTTGTTTGCCTTTTAGGCATAGACGTAAAAGTATTTCTCATCGTGCTAGACTTACATACATCCAGTCTTCTGGATTGAGGGAAGAAGTCCCTCTTCCATGATATATAATCATACTGAAAATCAAGATCAAGTGAGGATTTGCCCTTTCTACTTCATAAAAGACTTTTGCCTTCCCTGAGCTCACCTTAAAGAGTGTTTATGCTATTAGCAAAAATATGTGTGTCTACTTCCTTTTTCTACACTGTGTATTTCACTGTAGATTGCAAACAATGGTTATGCTAACATGGCTAAAGTTTATCTCCTTACTAAATTCAAAAAGTGTTCTTATAAGCTTCAGGAGGTCCACCCAAATCCAACTCTCAAGTCAAATGGACTCCAGATAAGTACAGTCAATAAACAGCCTAAGTTTCACACCTATTGCCTATTTCAGAGGGTGGGATTCCTCCTTTCTTTCCCCAGTTTTGGGACTCCCCTCCCCTAATTACCAAAACCATGGATCCAAAAGTTTCAAATGTGAACCTAAAAATTTTTTTCTCCCTATTTAACTTTGTCTTCTGTCCATTCCCTCATTATTGCTCCATCTTTACCCTGCACATCTTGTAGAGAGGACAAATTTTGAATGGAAATTTTTGTGGGTGGGTTAGTGTCCCCCTCTCTCCACTGGGAGTCCTGCCTGGCTACAGGAGGTGGCCACTTCAGCCTTCATCTCTCCTGCTGCTAGCAGTCTCATCTATGGGCACTCCTATTGACTCCTGGGAGCCTCCCTCTTGGGCCATTCCTATTCAAACCACTGCAGGAATGTAAATCTGAGAGAAATGAGAAGCAAGTGTGATTGGGATGCATTGTATGAAATTCACAAATAACCAATAAAAATATTATGTTGAAAAATTATATAATTTAAAGTAAATCTACAGCTTTGTGTTAGGCCAAATTCACATATTACCACTTGTGGTCTATGGACCACATGTTGGACATGTAAGCAAGTGATAATAAAAAGATTGCTACACCCCCTTTTAGCTGAAGTCAAGTGCATTCATGGTCATATGTGTTTCTTTAAAAAGCTTTACAACAGAATATTGAGCAGTATAAGTCTGTTCTTAACCCTCTATTTCTCCTGACTCCATCTTTGCCACAATCCCCAAGTTACTTGCTTTTTAGTTCTTTCTTTACTCCAGCTGAATCTTCTTCATCTCTCCCTGTGTCTGAATGCCTTGCTTGATCCTCTACTTCCTCTTCTAACTCCTCCTCCCCTGACTGACAGGAAGTTCAGCCCTAGTCTCTCCCCTGCTCAGCAAGTGGCTGTAAGCTGCTTTATTGGCATGCAAGGGAACAATTGCAGAGGAGTTTTTACAACATTGAGACAGGAGATTCTCAGAACAAGACTTGCAACTAGATATGGGGGTACAGAGATCAGCATTTGAATTATACAATAACCTTATTGCAACACATATGGCTATAGAATAGATCTTGGTTTAGTAGGTGATTTCAACTCTCATAACACAAAATTGACTGTGTGACTCTAGATCTCAAGCAAACATCTTGTAACATTGATGTGACTGAAGTCCATTACTAATCCACTGTACTGTAAAACCAAGAGATCAGGACTTGTGGAAGGAAGTCATTTTAATCACAGTTGCATCTAAAACTAGAAGGAGAAAAATTCTTATGGCCTTTCTACCTTGCCATAGCAGTACAACAATTTATAGAAAGAAAAGCGGGGAAGGACATGGAACAAAAGTCAGGAAACACACATGTAGTTGTCTGAACCTGAAAGTAAATCCTTCTTCCAGAAGACAAGTTTCGCTTCTAGTACCAAGGTTTCCAGCAGTGGTGCCTTCCTAACTCCAAGCATGGAATTTCCTTAAGAAATTATTCTTAAGGCCCCATTACACTGGAGGTCATCTTAAGAGAAGCCATCCACAAACTACTCTGCAGGCTTTGATGTTTCCAAAACCTGTGTCATTTGGGGTTCTTAAGCCTCTCTCTCCCTCCTCCACCCGAGTCCCTTCCAACATCCCAACACCATGGAGGAGAAAAAGAAGGCTAGTGGGAAGAAGGGGCGTAGTTCTCTTTGGTTACTTCCTGTTGTTTAGGGTCATGGGGTTCTTTGGGGAAATACTGATCTCCATCATCAGCATAATCAGCCAGCAATATTAAACACAGCAACAGCCTTCTTTTCCTCTTCCAACTTTCTCCTCCAAGTCCTCTTCCTCCTCCTCC
>OU015753.1:44695578-44721943 GCA_907169655.1 Acomys percivali
CCCCCCCCCCCTCTCTCTCTCCCTCCCTCCCTCCCTCCCTCCCTCCCTCCTTCCCCCCTTTCATTTTTTTTCCAACTGGCAAAGACCATGCCTCCACACAGGCATTTTCCTGTGGACAAAGATCACTCACCCTCTCATGAGGGTGTTAGCAATGTGGACAAACTAGAGCAGCCCCCATACCTGACACCTCAGATTAAATTTAAAAACATGTTACATAACATTACTGAGTTTTTAAAGAAACTAAAAGTTTCATAATACCACTCATCCCTACAACTGTATTCATTATCAGTCTTTACATTCAGCATCCAATCCTTCAGTGAATCAGTTATAGCCACCACTTAACATTCCCAAAGATAAGTGAATTACAAAAGGATTCCCAGGGTCACCTGTGTTGGTTTGTTCTGATTGTCATTTTGACAAAATTCACAATCACCATGCCTATGAGGGAATTTCTTAATGAGGTTTAATAACTTGGGAAGAGTCCATCTTCAAAGGCCCCAATCTGTGTAAATGAAAACTTATTTGAAAGCAGAGAGCCTGGACTGAGAATACAGCTGAAGGTATTCCCTGATCCTTGAAAGCAACTGCCCAGGAAACAATTTCTCTAGGGTTAGCACACAGAAACTGATGCAGCTATTGTCCAAGGGGGACAGCCTACACCTTGAGCTGGCAGCAGAACTTGGCAACCATGTGGCACTGGTTTTAAAGGCATGAAAGCTGTAAGATTGAGGATGTATAGAGCCTTGTCCCAATGTTTCTAAGGGCAGCTATAAACAGACTATTTGTGGTAGGGTCAGAGTCCCTGCAAAGAGAAACCCCACAAGACCACTGTGTGTGATACTACTGTGAGGGTGAAGTCTAAGTTGCATCAGAGACCTCAGGATGCTGGAGATGCCAGAACCATGAGACATCCGCCAAGGAAAACTTCAGGCATACAGTAGGCCTTGCCCAAGAAAACAGATCTGTGTGGTGTTGCAAAGCTGCAGGTAGAGCTACCACAGACTTTGGAACCCAGATGATTCTACCACAAGTCCCAGATGTAAGACGTGAAGCTGCAGGATTTTGGTCTTGGTTTGTTCAGATCATTCCTTGCTGTGCTCTGCTTTGCTATTTTCTACCCTTTTAGAATGAGTTTTCTACTCTTTTAGAATCAGTTTGTATCATTGCATCATAAAAGTATGCAGTTTATCTTACAATGTTAACAGGGCTCATGGTTAATTTTCTTAAAACAGTTAAATTCCAGAAGAGCCTTGGGAAGTTTGAACAGTGTTGGAATTATTAAGGATTGTGGGGACTTCTGATATTTGGCTGAATGCATTTTTCATTGTTGTATGATCATGAGACTTTCAGACAAAGGATAATAGGTCTATCTTAAAATTTATGTTTGGGTGTCAAATTGATAAGGGGTGGGCTTGTGACAGGTTTCAGAATCACCCAGAAGATGCACCTATAAGCACACCCTAAGGAATTAACTAGATTAGATCAGCCTCTGGGACCATGAGGAATTATCTTGATTAAGTTAAATAAAGTTAGAAAATTCACCCTACCTGTGGGCATCATCACTCCTGTGGACTGGGCTCCTAAACAAAATAAAAAGGAGAAAGCAAGCTGAGCACAAGCACTCATTACAGTCTTCTTCCTGGCTGTCTATGAAGTGTGACAGCTGCTTCAAGCACTTTCCCCACCACAACGGACTGTTGCACCTTCAAACTGTGAGCCAAACTGTGAACCATAAGTTGTTTTGTCAGGTCGGCCACCTGCTATTCCAGCTAAACCATCCACAGAGCTGATTTGCAAAGTCCACAGATTGCTGTTTTTACTTCTCAGAAGTATTTCTTGAGCAAGATGAAATATAAAATATCAACATGAGAAATTCAAATTTAAAAAAAAAACAGTGTAAAGTCTTCTTTATAAAAGAGCTTCTCAACTAGTACACTAAAATTTCACATTAGGATCCCAGTGTGTATGCCCCAGACATATATATGGATCTCTGAGAGTTCAAGGCCAGAGAGCAAAGTGATCTCCAAGTCAATGAAGGTTACAGAGAAAGACCCAGCCAAACAGAATTAATTTAATTAACTAAAATTCAGCATTATATTTGCCTCATTTTACCTCAACCTCTGACTTTGGCCAATTTGTTTCTTTGTACCTAGGTTTTCTCATGCACTAGAAGGTAATAAAAACCAATTCATTATTAGGTACTTACAAGAATACTATATTCTTATATTCTATATAAGTCTCTTTGCTATGTATGATAAAGTCAACACAAGGAGCTGTTACTTCACATTTTCAGGCAACAATTTCTTCACTTCTAAAATGAAGTTTAGATTAAATAATCTTCTGGGCTTGGTGTGATGTTAGAGCTCTAGAGCCATGTTCTACTGCTCCAGTGAGAATTATGTTCAGAAGAGTGAGTGAAAGAGCACATGACACACGTGAATAACAGAGCAAATATCTCTAAGACAACAAAACTTCAAAGGAGCTTGCCTGTGGTGATAATGTTCTTTGCAACCTATAATCAGTCCAGAAACAAGGGCTGGAGTTAATGCAGTCAGAACCATGACAAAACAGGCATGCTGGCAGAGGGAATCAAAGAATATTGTAGAAAAACTTGCTGGGTTTCTCCACTTTGCTTTATTAAAATCAGTAAAAATTAAAAAGTAAACTTCCTAAGAAACTTTTAAATTGCATGTAATAATAAAATGTCAAAGTAGAGACAGCATTAGGCACCCATTGTCCTCCACCATAAGGAGGCCTGCAAGGACACTGGAGCCGCTCTCTCTCTCTCTGCTCAGAGATCATTCTGCCTGTTCCCCAGCTGCCTGGCCCACCTGGGTCACAAACAGTGGGCCAACAGAGACCGTGAAGTCAGCAGAGGTGAGTAGGGCATGGGACCAAAGCCCCATTGTCTATACCTATCCCCAGACTTCCTCTGACCATCAGAGAACACCACACCTGCTAGCACCAGACATTACAATGGGAAGAGGTCAGCATGAGAACACAAGCAACAATTCCGAGGCCAATTTGACATCACTAGAAGCCAGCAGTCCTACCACAGCAAGCCCTGGAAATCCTTTTACCCCCAATGCATAAGAGAAAGATTTCAAACCTGAGGTTATGAAAATGATAGAGGCCTTAAAGGAGGAAAATAAATCCCTCAACCTAGAATAGGAATATACAAAGAAAGAGGTGAAAGAATTGAACAAATCACTTAAAGAAATTAGTGAAAGACACAAAACTACAATCAAACAGGAGAAGGAAATGAATAAAAGGATTCAAGACCTACAAGTGAAGATAAAAGCAATGAAGAAAACAATCTAAGACAATCCTGGGAATGGAAAACCTAGGGAGGAGGACAAGAACTACAGAGACAAGCCTCGCCAACAGAATACACGAGATGGAGGAGAGACTCTCAGGGGCAGAGGATATGGTGAAGAAACAGCATTAAGCATTTCTGTAGGCCACTCATCATTCTTGGGGTGGTTAAAAGCTTCAGCTTCTGGCATACTTGAAGCAGACATGAATCATTTTAATGGCATATTTGCTGAATCAGTTAATCAAGTACTTTGGGGTAAAGAGATGAAGTGTATCCCTGTGGAAGCAGAGAAGTCCAACTAAAAGCAGTGTGTGATGTCTCTCACAGGCTGGGGTCCGTGGCTATTGGACAGCTTCCTAATAATCTCAACTTGTTCGATTCTAATTTGTCATCAAGCATTCTCAATCTGAACCTCAGACATGTCATCCTACCTTCAATCCACACCTGCACAGAAAGTGGTGGGTTAACAAGATGCCATAAACCTGCCATGCCTTGTTTTTCATGAGCTTTCTTTCTTTCTTTCACCAGCTTCCAAAACAATCCAGCCAAAAACACAGGGATCAACAGAATCACTGTAAATTGAGACCAATTTCCATAGCTGACCCCTCAGTCTATCCATCCACATAGCTTCTAGGTCTTGGCTGACAAACAGGCTCTCAGTTTATTGTCAGGTAAAGAAAGAGATTAAATGTTTTTGAAACTGGGTCTCTATTGATGTCTTTTTGTGGAAGTGGGGGAAAAAGTTAAAACTTTGAAGGACTCTGGATTAAGCCAAATTTTCAAGTATCCTTCAAGCTAATTTTGTTTTTAACGCCCCCTCATCAACACACACACACACACACACACACACACACACACACACACACACACAATCATTTACAGTATAATAAAAATTAAAGGTAGTTGTCCTAGCCTAACTCCTTTGTGATGGTATTTTTAAAAGGAAAGCAAAAGTGGCTGGTACTCTGAGAAAGTCATAAACAAAAAGAAAATAAAAATAATTTAGAAAGGAATGGATTTTAATGATCTATTGCCACGTAGGTATGAATATTTTTAGCCTGTCTCTGCAAGTGTAAATATTAAGTCAGCCTTGTAGTGTTATAACCTAGCTTTCAGGCTCTCTAGGGGAGATATGTACATCTGAGATATCTGAAAATGTTCAGAACAAATGAAGGTTAAGGAACATCCATGCCCAAAATAGCCATCTCTGCAGAGGGGGGAGGCAACAGTATCTTTCTCTGCTGAGATCAACATCTGCAGATGCCCTAAAGATGAAGACGATCATATGCTATGCCTCCCATGAAAGTAACTTCTGTTGTGACCTAGGATCATAGCCAATCTAACACCAAATACCCAAACCCAAATATACTCTTGAAGCCTGACTCACAGACACCTCATGCTTGCTTGCATTTGAGACTCGGTGGCCATATCCTGTGTGTTTGTTTTACAGTCTTTAGAGCATCACTGCTATACCCCCCATTCCCACCGAGGGCCTTGAAAATCAGTTTTCTCTGAGTATGTCTGCTTGCACTGTAGACTTTCACTCCACAGCTGATCTACTCTAACATCTGAGCCACTTTCAGGTGTTAGCAAATAAGCTCACTCTAGACTCTCAGAACTGCCAAAGCTCCATTCGTACCTGTGCTCCATCTGCTGAGTCGAATCGCTCCACAAGCAGCCATGTCTTCTTTATACAGCATACCAGTCAGGAACAGAGGTGCCCATGGCCCAGGTACAGGATTACTACCTTGGACTCCTGTATGGTGGTTTGAATAGGCATGGCCCCCACAGATTCATGTGTTTGAATGCTTAGCCATAGGGAGTAGTACTAGTAGGCCTTGTTAAAGGAAGTGTGTCACTGTGGGGTCAGGCTTTGAGGGCTCAGATGCTCAAGGTATGCCCAGTGTGGTACCCAGTGTCCTTCTGCTGCCTGCAAATCAAGATGTGGAACTCTCAGCTCCTTCTCCAGCACTGTGCCTGCCTGTGTGCCACCACACTTCCCTTCATACTGATAATGGACTAAACCTCTGAAACTGTAAGCCAGCCCAAATTAAATGCTGTGGTCATGGTGTCTCTTCATGACAATAAAACCTTAACTAAAACACCTTGGGATGCTGTTGCTGCCACATAGGCTCAAACTTCTCACTGTGTCTCTGCAGCCACTCCACAGACATTATATGTTACTAGCAGAAGTGTGCCCACAAAGCCAGACGAAAGATCAAAATGGATTCTCTCAACTAGAACTTCCTCAGTGGGAGAAGAAGTCAAAAGAAATCCGGCAGTCTTTCCTACCCCAAATACCAACACCTTTTACCACTGAGACTGTCACTAACACTAAGGATACTTGCTTTCTTGGCCAACACTAAGGATAGCTGCTAGAGATGCATGAAAATGGAATGCTTCACCATCACTGAAAACAGAACTACAATGGCTCACCCAAACCAGTAGCACGGTACTCAGCTGTATGGGAAGGTGTTTCCATTCCAAAACCAGCTTGCAAATCCTGGGAGAGTCCACTGTCCCAGAACATGCGCAAACGTCAACACAAAGGAATAAGAAATATGAAAGATAGAGGAAATGACAAAAGCCAGGAACACAGTTTTCTAGTACCTAAAAATAAATAAGTGAATAAAGATTATGAACTGACTAAAAACAGAACTCAAAAGGTGTTTCAAAAAAGCTCAGCTCGGCAAGCTTCAAGAGAACAGAGAAATAATCCAATGAAATCAGGAAAACAATAAATAAACAAAATGAAAAGTTTAACAAATAGACTGGAATAATAAAAAAGAACTAATCCAAAACTGTGAGGGAAAGAGCACAATGGACGACCTAGAAAATGCAATAGAAAATGCCAGAAACAGAAGTGACCCAACCACAGAAAAACATATGTGAACTCAAAGAAAAGTAATTTGAAAAATAAATAAATAAACTCAGAAAAGAAAGGGAAAAGGCATTAAAAGCAATGAAGACAAACCTTGGATTAATGGAATTGCATCATTCATGTTATAGGAGTTTAAGGAAGGCATAGAGGGGAAAGAGGCTTGATGGGTAAAGTGCTGGCTGCGCAAGCATAAGGACCTGAGTTTGAGTCCCAGGTACCTGTAAAATACTCTGGGCATGGAAACTTGTGCTTGTGATCCCAAGCACTAGGAGGAACAGACAGGAGGATCCTGGGGGCTCGCTGGCCAGACAGGCTAGTCGGTTGGTGCGCTCTCTCAGAAAAAAAGGATGGAGAGCAATGGAGCAAGACATTTGACATGTTTAGCCTCGTGTACACTTACAGACATGTGTAGATATGCATAACACACACGGGGGGGGGGGGTGAGAAAAATAGCTGAGTTTTCCCTAAACCTAAACCTAGATGTACAGAAAGCTCAAAGTTCCCCAATAATAAGACTACATAACATATTATAGCCAATCTGTCAAAAACTAAAGTCAATGATAAAATCTGGGAAGCAACACAAGGAGAAAAGTCTTTATATACAAGGAAACCATAAGATTACCAACAGGCTTCTCAAGAGTCACCTCTCAGACTAGGAGAGAATGAAATATGTTCAAAGCACTAGGTTGTTAAGGGATGCACAGGTGGAAAAGTAGTAAATTGTGGTCTTAAAAAAAAACCTAAAACGAAGGAGTGGACACATAGAAATGATCAGCAAGAAAATAAAACTCATTGTGACTAAAAATTGGACCTGAGTTCATAAGGCCTCAGCCATATACAAGGAGATACAGGCAACTAAACAGTGCTGAGAGTGAGAAAACTGTCTTCGCCAGGGAGGAAGGAACACATCAACTGGTTATGTAAAAGTGAATGGTCAGTCCTGAAAACATACACACAATATTATATAGACTCAACAGGTTGTAGTAATGTATTTAGGAATATAAACATACATATGGCAAGGTGGGCACATGGAAAGATTTGGAGGAAGAAAGGAGAAAATATATGCTTATATTATAATCTCCAAAATGAGATAATAATTAAAAATTGGATTCGAAAAGGCCATTTCCCAAATGAAATATACAAATATTATCAAGCACATAATCAATGCTAGCCCTCACTAATCATAGGGAAACGAAAATTAAAGCCACAGTGAGGTTTACAATGACCTCACTGTTTGTAATTATCAAAAATAAAAGTTACCATGAATGACACTGTCAACACTATTCTTTCTGCTTGGCATTACTTTAGGCAGTTGGAGTCTCTTGTGCTTCCATGTAAATTTTAGGATTTTTTTTCCTGTACACAGTGTCTAGAATTTTGATAGGGATGGCACCGAATCTCTACATTGCATTTGGTAAAGTGGGTATTTCAACAATCAATTCCGCTGCTCCGTGAGCATGGAAGATGTTCCTGTCTTACAGGGTCTCTTGCATCCTCCCTTTCAGTGTCTTGACGTTTTCAGTGCAGAGGTCTTTCCCTTCACTGTGTTCATTCTTAGGGCACTGTTTCTTTTGAAGCTTTTCTCAGTGGGACATTTCCCCCCTGATCTAGTCTCAGCAAGTTTGTTGTTTGTGTACAGCAAAGCGACTGGGTTTTGAATGTTCGTTTTGTAGCCTGCTCCTTTCTAAGTGTTTCTCGGCCCCAAGAGTTTCCTAGCACACTCTTTGAGGATTAAGATCGTGTCATCTGTGAATAGGAATATATTAGGTTTTTTCTTTTCCCACCTCCTTTTATTTTTTGCTCTTACAGCTCTCGCTTCAATTTTGAGCATTATTTTGAATAAGAATGTCCTCGTCTCATTTCCGGTTTTAGAAGAAATGCTTTAATTCACCCATTCAGTATAGAAGGTTGCCTAGAGCTTGCCGGACACAGTCCTTATTATTTTGAGGTATGTCCTCTCTATTCCCTGTTTCTTTGGGGGCTCTTTTCATCTTTTATACTCTTCTCTGGAGAACTGAAGTTGGCATTTTTATATTCCAACTCAGAAATGCACTGAAGCCCTCCAGCAGGAAACCAACACGGCCCAACCCCAGTGTCCTTTGGGCCTCAACACCCTGACCTTCCCCAGCATCAACCGAAAGGAAGTGATGGAAGAGAAGCCCGCCCTCCCCCCCACCCTCCACCCAGGCATATCTGAGCTCCAGCCATGTGCATTGGGACCATCGGAATGGCACAGAGGCCAAAGAGAAGGAATGTCCAATGTGTAGGACTTGGGCCTTTACATCCTCTGGCTGGGCTGTGAGGCAGTATTTTATGTCAATGAAGGCCTCCTGCCTCCCTGAGGACAACTCTTGGATACCAGAGATAGGATCCCACCCTCCAGTCCACAGTTCTACTGGTACCCCTGCAGAGACTAGCTGGACAATAGGGGTATACAGAATTCCTGTTCCAAGATGGCAGTGTCCAGACTGTGCTGCTGATTCCAAAGCACCAGTGTCCATTCACGGTCCCCCAGAGTGAGGAGAGACCCCCAGCTAACCATACACGTACACTGCTTCCTCCAACTTCCCAACTCCCCCCTCCAATACTCCTCAAACTATTCCACAAAAAAGAAACAGAAGGAACATTACCAAAATCATTCTATGAAGCCACAGTCACCTTGATACCTAAAGCACACAAAGACTCAACAAAGAAAGATAATTTCAGACAAATTTCACTCATGAGCATTGATGCAAAACTGCTCAATAAAATATTGGCAAACTTGTCAAAAAGATCATCCATCATGACCAAGCAGACTTCATCCCAGATTTTCAGGGATGGTTCAACATATTAAAATCCATCAATGTAGCCCACCATATAAACAAACTAAAAGAAAAAACTCATATGATCATCTCATTAGATGCAGAAAAAGCCTTTGACTTAATCCAACACATGTTGGTGATAAAAATCTTGGAGATATCAGAGATACAAGGCCCATATCTACTAAAGGCTATACACAACAAACCAGTAACCACATCAAATTAAATAGAAAGAAACTTAAAGCAATTCTATTAAAATCAGGGACAAGACAAAGAAGCCCACTCTCTCCATATCTCTTCAATATAGTACTTGAAGTTCTATCTAGAGCAATAAGACAAAGGAAATCAAGGGCATCCAAATTGGAAAGGAAAAAGTCAAAGTATTGCTCTTCACAGATGATATGATGGTATACATAAGTAACCCTGAAAATTCCACCAGAGAATTCCTACAGCTGAAAAACACCTTCACCAAAGTGGCCGGATACAAGATTAATTTAAAAAAATTAACTCCTGCATACAAATGACAAATGGGCTGAGAAAGAAATTAAGGAAACTACGCCCTTCACAATAGACACAAACAACATAATGTATCTTAGTGTATCTCTAACCAAGCAAATCAAAAACCTGTATGATAAGAACTTCAAATCTCTGAGGAAAGAAACTGAAGAAGATATTAGAAGATGGAAAGATGCCTCATGCTCATACATTGGTAGTATTAACATAGTTAAAATTGCCGTCTTGCCAAAAGCAATCTATAGATTCAATGCAGTCCTCATTAAAATACCAACACAATTCTTTACAGACCTTGAAAGAACAGTTCTAGACTTCATATGAGGAAAGGAAAACAGAATAGCTAAAACAATCCCATACAATAAAAGAACTTCTGAAGGTATCTCTATCCATGATTTCAAGCTATACTATAAAACAATAGTCATTTAAAAAAACTACATGCTACTGGCATAGAAATAGACTGGTTGATCAATGGAATCAAGTCAAAGACCCAGAAAAAACACCACACACCTATGGACACTTGATTTTTGACAAAGGAGTCAAAACCAAACAATGAAAAGAAATAAAGCATTGTCAACAAATGGTGCTGGTCTAACTGGATGTCTACACATATAAAACACAAATAGATCTATATTTATCACCCTGCACAAAACTCAAGTCCAAGTGAATCAAAGACCTCAACGTAAACCAGACACACTAAATCAATTAGAAGATAAATTGGGGAAGAGCTTTAAACTCATTGGCACAGGAGACAACTTCCTAAACAGAACACCAATAGCTCAGGCTAATTTCAACAATTAATAAATGGAACGTCATGAAACTGAGAAGCTTCGGTAAGGCAAAGGACATTGCCAATAGAATGAGATGACAGTCTAGAGATTGGGAAAAGATCTTCACCAATCCTACATCTAACAAAGGGCTAATATCCAAAATATATATAAAGAACTCAAAAAATAAACACCAACAAACAAAATAATACAATTTAAAAATGGGGTACAGAGCTAAACAGAGAATTCTCAACAGAGGAATCCTGAATGGCCAAGAAGCACTTAAAGAAATGCTCAACTGCTTTAGTCATCAGGGAAATGCAAATCAAAATGACTCTGAGATTCCATCTTACTGTGAGAATGGCCAAGATCAAAAACCCAAGTGACAGCACATGTTGGTGAGGATGTGGAGTAAGGGGAACACTTTTCCATTGCTGGTGGGAGTGCAAATTTGTACAACTACTTTGGAAATCAATCTGGCACTTTCTCAGAAAATTTGGGAATATTGCTACCTCAAGACCCAGCTATAATACTCCTGGGTACATACTCTAAAGATGCTCTACCATACAACAAAAACATGTGCTCAATGATGTTCATAGCAGCTCTATTTGTAATAGCCATGTATGCATAAGGTTACTGTGTAGTTTAAAATGCTGATTTCTGTACACCCTCCCCCACGGCTGGTTGCAAGCTTTGATCTGAGAATTTACTGTCTAAATATTATGTAAACTCTGATCCCCAATTTTCCCCCTGATATGTCAATAAAGCAGCTTACAGCCAATCAATGAGCAGGGGGGAGAATAAGGCTAGACTTTCTGCCAGCCAGTGAAGGAGAAGTTAAGAGACAAAGTAGGGGTTTCAGCAAGGATTCAGCCAAGGGTAGAGGTCCAAGAAAGATCAGGAAGAAGAAGCTGGAGCTAAGGAAAGCTACAAAGTGCAAGTATTTTTGTATGTTTGTTGTGAGTAAGACAAAATAGCATAGAGGGTTAAGAGCAGACTTAAATTGCCCAAGATTGTGTTGTGAAAGCTTGTATTATAAAAGAGTCTCAGTTAGTTGTGTGATAGCCTGGTTAAGAAATAAGCTAAGAGAAACAAACACTGTTTCATAAAAATAACTTCAACATAGCCAGACTCTGGAAACAGCCTAGATATCCATCAACCAAAGAATGGATTAAGAAACTGTGGTACAATTACACAATGGAATCCTACTCTGCTATTAGAAGCAAGGGAGTCATGAAATTTGCAGGCAAATGGATGGAACTAGAAAAGATCATCCTGAGTGAGGTAACCCAGATCCAGAAAGTCATACTTGATATGTACTCACTTATAAGTGGATTTTAGCCATATAGGACAGAATAAACATACTGCAGTACACAGACCCAAAGAAGGTAAGTAACAAGGAGGACCCAAGGGAGGATGCTTAATTCTCACTCAGAAGGGAAAATGGAAAAGACAGAGGTAGTGGACGAAGAAAGGGAACAAGGGAGGACAGGGAGCACAGAGAAATGAGGGTAGAGATCAGACCTCTCGAGAGCAAGGGGTTGGGGTAGGGAGACAGAAGGCCTGCAGAGAAAAGAGAAACTACAGCTGGAGGCATCTCTGTGACAAGCTAAAGACCTAAGTCAGGGTATGCTTCTGGGAGGGTATAAGGGGGACTATAGCTGAGATTCCTAGTAGCAGGGACCATGGAGACTGAAGAGGACGCCATCTAACTAGACAAGACTCCTAGTGGAGGGAGGAGAAGACCGACCCACACACAAAACCTTTGACTTAAAAATTATCCTGCCTACAAGATGTGCAGGGATAAAGATAGGGGAAATAGAGCAGAGATTGAGGGAATGTCCAACCAATACCTGGCCCAACCCAAGAACTACGTGCATGGAAGAGAAACAACCCCCTGACACTAGTAACAATACTCTGCTATGTTTGCAGAAAGGAGCCTATCAGAGTTGTCTTCTGAGAGGCTTCACCCAGCAACAATTCAAAACAGATGCTGAGACTCACAGCCAAACATTGGGCAAAGCATATGGGAGCCTAGTGGAAAAGTAAGGGGAAAAAGAAAAGGACCTAGAGGTATCAGGAGCTCCACAAGAAGACCAACAGAGCCAACTAACCAGGGCCCAGAGGGGATTGCGGAGACTGAAGAACCAACCAGGACCATGCATGGTCCCCCTGATGGGACTGCCTTCCCGGGCCACAGGGGAAAAGGAAGAACTCAATCCTGATGTGATTTGATGAGCTAAGGTAGGTGGGTAGGGGGCTCCCTTTTCTGGGGAATAAGGGAGGGGAGAGGGGCCAAGACAGAGGGAGGATGGGACTGGGAGGAGAGGAAGGAAGGGGCTACAACCAGCATGTAAAATGAACTAATTAATTTAAAATTTTTTTAATCAGAAAGAGTAGATTTTAAATGTTATCACCACAAAAAAAATCATAGCTATGTGAGGTGAAGGCTATGCTAATTAGACTTCCTCATTTCCAAATATACATGTAAGAAAACATTACAATGTAAATAAGTATAAAACTAAAGGATAGAAAATTATAAAAAAAATTAAAATGTAACATGTATTTGTCAATTTCTTTGCTAACACTATTAAAACTATAATGTATTCAGCTTAATTGCTGAGCACAGCATATAAGTGTAATTATCATTATTTTGGTGCAGATGACAGAAAGATTAACTTTCTGGAGTAACATTTACAAACATGATGTTTCCTACCTGTTGGCATATGAAGACAAGATATAGACTAAAAGCCAACTGCTCACTTGCCTCATCCCACAATGAGGCATAGGGACAGGTCCAGCCTATAACTTCAAAGTTGGGCAAAGGAGAGGCAGTATTGGCAAAATTCAGCTTTATACTAGGAGTCTAATTTTTTTTTTTTTTTTTTTTTTTTTTGGTTTTTCAAGACAGGGTCTCTCTGTGTAGCCTTGGCTGTCCTGGACTCGCTTTGTAGACCAGGCTGGCCTCGAACTCACAGCGATCCGCCTGCCTCTGCCTCCCAAGTGCTGGGATTAAAGGCGTGCGCCACCATGCCCGGCTCTAGGAGTCTAATTTTTTAAATTATTATTATTATGTATACAGTGCTCTGCCTGCATGTACTCCTGCAGGCCAGAAGAGGGCGCCATATCACATTATAGATAGTTGTGAGCCACCATGTGGTTGCAGGGAATTGAACTCAGGACCTCTGGAAGAGCAGTCAGTGCTCTTAACCACTGAGCCATCTCTCCAGCCCAGGAATCTAATTTAAGCCACAAAGAGAGGCTAGTTTTAGCAAAGTCAGACAGCTGAGCACCGTCCCCAACAAGGAGCTCACTCACATGCCATAGTCCAGGGCCAAAGCAGCGATTTCCAAATTCCACAAGCGGTCTTTGTTTTGTTGGTGATTTAATTGTGACCACCAGTTTATCACAGACCCACTTGTAAAAGAGCTTACGTTCACCACCCTCAGCCAGCTCATTCGACATTCTTTTCCCTCTGACTTCAGAGACTACGTTTTTACTTCAAATACCTCACCTTTAAAAACACCTGATAGGCTATTAAAGATCAGTGAAGAGCAACACGAGTGTTTCATAGCTAGCATTTTATTGTTAGAAAAAAATCCCCAGTCCATTTTTCACCACTATACTTTAAGCCCATTTGGGAAGAGCAGTTGGTGCTGGAATTTTTTTTATTTGGCTTTTCTCAAGACTACCTGCCAGTCGTAAAAAAAAAAAAAAAAAAAAAAAAAAAATGTGTCCCCAGCTGGGCCCATAGTTAATTAACTGGTCATTGCAGACTCCACCTGTGAAGGGTTAATATAAAACACCTTTTATTTCCCTTTCTGCTTGTGACCTAAGTTATTTGGTGTCTCTGTTAAGCCTGATCTTGACCTAAGTCTCGTAAAAATAAACACATCGGTGCAAGGGTTCACAGCCTTCAGAAACTACCAGTGCCTATTAGGGGCTACAGTAGGCTTGAGTCCACAGAGTTTAAAGTGCACTAAAGTCCCTGGGAGGAAGTCATTTGAAGTGCACATAGCCCAGACAGCACCTATGAATGACGATGGCATTTAATTAACTTTTATAATTAAGAATCTAATTCCACGTCATGATGGAATATTCTCTGCAGAAAAAAAAAAAAACTGTTTCCTCAGTGATGAGGGCTTTGTCTCCTTCCTTCACACTCGGCTCCTTCACTTCTCGAGACCCTAAACATGCTCATGGAGAGAAAGCAGAGTCAGTTAACAGAAGCAGTTTATTAGGCTTCGATGGTCGCAATTGATCATAGGCCTAACAATCCTATAAAGTTTCCAAGAGCCAAATCATATATTTAAAAAAGCCAATTGGAATTTTTTTTCACTGCCATCTAGCTAAGGAATATGGTAAAGTATGTAACTAACTCTGGAAGCCTATGTTCCTGGGTAATTTATCACTTGAGCTTTCAGCCTCGTCTCTACCACAGAGAAGATACTTGTTCATTGACCTGGTGCCCCTGCTCTCGACTCTTAAGTGTCGGGACATGACTGTTCTCCAGAAAGTACTCCACAACACACATGGAAAGTATTTTCAAAGAAATTCATATTAGATGGCTTTCATCTTTCAGAATGACTTCTGCACAATTTCTCGCTCATACCAGAAACCTAAGATGAAGAGTAGCAGACAGCGGGCTAAGAAACCAGAAAGCTCGAAATGCCACCCCAGATAAAGCAGGAGGAAAAATCTCAATATTCTCAATATTTCTAAGACAGTCTAGGAGAGAGAGAGAGAGAGAGAGAGAGAGAGAGAGAGAGAGAGAGAGAGAGAGAGAGAGAAGCTATTTCCATATGATTCAACCTAAATTTAATTACTAATTTTAAAACTACAAAGCAGATAAATATTCATGAAGCAACAGAGCTATTTATTGGCCACCCTGGGGCACTTGTCCTCAGCTTGGCTTCTTCTTGCATCTTTACAATGTTTTCGGACACCTGTGAGGAGGAAAAAGAAAACATCTGCTCACACCATACATGCCTGTGGGATTTACAGGTCAGCTTTGTTGGAGGGTGGGGTGTAGTAGGAGCCAGAGGGTGCTTAGGCAATAGGGCATCAGACTGAAGAAGATCGATCTAATTGATGTGTTATTAGCTTGGTTGTGATTTATTACTCATATAATAGACTACCTCTACATATCTAAGTGGTTCATAAGCAAGGCTGAAATAATTAGAAAGTAGAAACCAGAGCTCAAGATGAAGTTTGGAGATGTTTAATTTCTTTAAGAAATGCTGGGGAAGTGATCCCTCGAGCTTTAGCAATTAGGTTAAAACATGTTGACTTAGTTTAAATAGGATTTCTATTGAGTTGTGAAGTTATGAACTAATCATACTTCTTGTTTGCTAAGAAGTCAGAGAGAAAAGTGAAATTGGCATTTTTTCTTCACTGCATTCATCACTGAATCCTTCCATTCTTAGCCCATCTCTCCCTCCATCCTCCTCCCTACCTCATCTGAAAAGCAAGTAGAAAGGAATGTGGCCTGGCTAACTTTCCTTCTTTCTTTCTTTCTTTCTTTCTTTCTTTCTTTCTTTCTTTCATAGCCCTATTTTGCACTAGCTCCCCTAACAATAGTGAGAGAAAAATGAAGGTTTTATTTGATTGGTGGGTCAAAGGTGAGGCTCCCAGGACAAAGATTTTTCTTTTAATAGTCTTTGGTATGACAGAAAACATAAAACCACATTCCTAGCTTATCCCACATGCCATCAGCATCGGCGGGTATTCTGTATAGTAGCCTCGGGCAGCTCTCTCCGTACTCTGCCTCCAAACCGTTCTCTGTCCTAATGGCATGGCTTGCTTTAAAAAAAAAAAAAAAAAAAAAAATGCTCCTCTATTCCTTATATTGTTGCCATATCTACCTTTTATAAACAGGTTCATTTAAATCTTAGGACTCAATACACCTAACTAAATCTTTGATGTCCAGTACTACTAAGTTGTTGTTATGGGATGTTTAATGCTGCTACTGAGATGGAGACACGGACAGACAGCGAGAGAGTGAGACTAGATACAAACCAGACATGTTGGCACCCACCTGTCACCCTAACCCTCAGGAGGCTGAGGCTCCCACTGGAGCACGTGTTCAAGGTCAGTCTGGGACACATACCGCATAGTCTTCAGCAATGAGATAGATGGGTTTGCCAGAGCGAGCGAGGGCAACAGAGGTGAAGCAAAGCCTCCTTCTGTGCCTGTTTATACGTGCCGCCATCCGAGGATACTGCCATACTGACGGTGGGTCTCCGAGGGTCGGATGACCTCGCAGGAGTGCCCAGCAGCTTGCCAGATGCAGTTGACAACGCTAATGAGTTATCACACTAGTTGTATGTTCTATTTTCTCCATCTCAAAAAGAGGCTAGTGAGAAAGCCTGCATTGTAGGAATGTTGCAAGGATGAAGTCAGGTACTGTGTTCATCAAATGCTGGCACAAAAGGGGCAGTTGATAAATATGAACCAGTTTCAACACTGGAAACACGAAAGACAATCTATGCAAAGAACCAAGGCGACTACCAGTTACAAGGACCCAGGCCATCTAAATGACAGTCGGTCCTTCCTCCTTCTTCCTTCCAGGATTAAAAGGCACAAGTGGTCAGAATCTCTGGGCCGCAACTTGGATTTGAAACATACAAGGAAAACTGGCAGAGAACTTCCTTGTAGAAATGCCGAAAGAAACCTTTCTCCAAAAAGAAGGTGGCTCAGATCCAGCCTGCTGCTGACATGGTATGGGGTCTCTGTAACATGGCAGTGCCCGCGCTGGTGTGGGGTTGTCTCTGTAACGCGACAGTGCATGCGCTGGTGTGGGGTTGTCTCTGTAACGCGACAGTGCATGCGCTGGTGTGGGGTTGTCTCTAACTGTGACAGTGAGCGCGCTGGTGTGGGGTTGTCTCTGTAACGTGACAGTGCGTGCGCTGGTGTGGGGTTGTCTCTGTAACACGACAGTGCGCCCGCTGGCTCTGCTTGCCTTTGTGCTCATTTCTGATGTTGTCTGTGTGCACAGGAAACAGAATCTCATACAGAAAGAACCAACCTAAGTGGCAGGGAAGAGAACGTTGCAAGTATGGAAAACCTGGGTTCAGGTCCCCAGCAGCCAAGTAAAAGGTAGCCACTAGCTGTGTATGACTGCAATCCCAGAAATGGGGAAGGCCTCAAAAGTAAGGTGTAAGTCATCCAACGTGAGCCTCTGGCCTGCACATGCATTAATGCACACCCACATGCACACACCAACACAAGCAAACAAATGAAGACACAAAATAGAAGTATGTTTTATTTCACAAATAGACATGACACATGAGATATGCTCCATTCGCACGTATACACACAAAGACAGTGCTGGTTAAACGGCTCTGCAGTCAAGAGCAATGCCTGTTCTTGCGGCGTTACCTTGGTTTGATTCCGACCATCCACATGATTACTCACAACCATTCAGTTCCAGGGAATTCGATGCCCTACTTGGACTCCTTGAGCACGCCATACAAGTCATTTATATACAGACATACAGGCAACACACATACACACAAAATAAATCTTGCTTTTTAAAGAAATTTGTTAGGTCAGACATGACAGGGTGTGTCTATAACGCCAGCACTGGGAAGGGAGAGCCAGGTGGCGCTCTGTGGCTAGAGGCCAACCTGGTTGACCTTCCAGTCAGTGATGGTGAGACCCTGCCTTGGAGGTAAAAAGAAAGAGAAAATGTCATTTCACTCAACAAATGACATGTAAGCAAGCCCTCTGTGCTGAAGGTGCGGAGCGGCGTGCTTGATGGTGATTTCCTTAACAACTTGGATGATGCGGTATCTGGGGCATCTTCTAAATGCCGAGCACACAACGAGCCCATGAGTATATGGTACTCGGCTCCGAGAGTAAAACACTTCCGTGTAACTGAAGCTCCCTAATGAGCTCATTTCTCCGCTCTCGCCCCTGGGCCGCAGGTAATCAGTACCTGCATTTCGCGTTATTTATTCACGTGGAATGCATTCTTCAAGGCGACTTTCTCAAGTTAAAAGGGCCAGGCTTCTATCAATCTTCGGAGTTAATTATTCCCTTTGTGCCTCTGAGGAGAATTTATGATGTGGTGAGGTTTAATGATATCAGAACTAAGTATGTGGTTTTTATTAAATCAAAAGAAAGGGAAAATACTATTTTAAGGCCATATAGCAACTATAAAATCGAATGTTCTTTTTAAAAGTTAAGAGAGGATATTTAAAAACATGTTAAGAAAACCTTTTATAGATGTAGGAAGAATTCAAGATTTGGCTTTCAACAATATGAAAAGTCCATTAAAAACCCTGCATGTAATAAGCTCGAAATGCTGAGGGGGAAATTGCACCAATGCAACAAATGCCCAGCTGAGGTCCTATTAAAAAAATTCTCCAGATGCCAGACTAATGAAGGAACCGAATCTGGGTTAGAAGTGAGGCGGCCTCTAGGTTGGCTTCATCGTGGGTATGAGAAGCCATCACGAGATGACTTTAGTTTCAAAGGGAATACACAGGGAAGCCAGCTCCTGCACGGTGGCAAATCCCATCTAAGGCCCCAGCATGAAGCCACAAGGGTGAAGTCTCAGTTAAGGCCAACGTGCTCAGTAGCATAAGAAAATGGCAGACAGTAGAGACACTCGGTTGTCTGTACTTGGGCGCTAGAATAAATCTTGAAGATTGAGAGTGTGGGACTGAGTCTATGTCGAGTGTGGTCTGAGATGACATGCTAAAGAAATATAAAAGAGCCCCAGAGAGCCCCAGAGAGTATACGTAGAAGTAAATTCAGAACTACTCTGGAAAAACATTTTTTACTTTTAATTGTTTTATGTCTGTGTACATTTGTGGATGGTGTGTTGTGTTGGAGCGCATGCGCATATCGGAGGAAAGCTTTGTGGAGCTGACCCTCTCCCTCCACCCTTAAATGGCTTCTAGGTATTGAATTCAGGCCATCAAGCTTACACTTTGAGGGTGAGTCCCTTTACCTGCTGAGCCATCTTGCCAGCCCTGGAAGAACACAATTAACCCGAGCTGCTACAGATTTTACACACAGCCTTGCTGAACGCAAGTTCACAGTCCATGCTAACTGGACACAGCAGCCAAAAGTAGCAGACTGAAACACACATAATAAAACTGTCTGACTAATACTAGCAATAATTATGACTGAGAGAATTATCACACATTTAACTAATTAGTCTAAAATCCCCCCCAAAGATTTTAAATAACCACCACAAATTCTGTATTCCTTAGTATACATAAAAGTGAAAAATGAGCAAATAACTAGTAGGGAAAGATAAATAACCCCACAGTGAGGAGAGATCAGGAATAGGAAACACTGGATCGCTTGCAGCAGCTTACGTCAGCACCCTGTAATAATATAAATCTGTGAGTATAGTTAACAGCTCTTACATGAGAATGCCTCTGCTGGAAATCCCATGAAATGAGGGTCATTTCTCAGCAATGCCTATGAAGACAGAAACGTACAGCAAGCTCTAGTATTGCAGGATGTAGAGCAGAGGCTCTCAACCCGTAGGTCACAACCTCTTTGGCAAATCTCTGTAGGCTCTGTTTCTTAACAATTAAACTTTATTATACAACCCAACTAGGTTACACAAGAAGGAAAAAAGGTTAATGGGAAAAAAGAGTGAACCTTCCCGTATCCGTTCCACGGGATGGGTCCTTAGGTGTCTCTGGCCTGTGTGCTGGTCCAGCTTGTTCACTGATCCACGTGCGCTCAAGCCGGGTCTCAACCTGTTATTGCTCTCTCCTCTCTGCCTGCCTGTGTCAAGTGCGAAGGGCGGTCTCCTTCTCCCATTGAGGGTCAATTATAAAAACAATAGTCCAGGTGGGGTCCCCAGGTCTGCTTCCTGAATTCCAGGCCCAGGATGGCTCCACTCAGTCTATCACAAGGGTTTATCCGTGGGGTGTCCAAGGGTAAAGCCTGCCAAGACTGCTTTTACCTGTGACAAAACTTACAGTCTTTCCCACAAACCTCATTTTGATCCACATCACTTGCAAATTTGCAGTTACGAAGTAGCAACAAAATAATTTTATGGGGGGGGATGGGAGGGTCCCCACAGCATGAAGAACTGTATTCTTGAGTTGCAGCATTAGGAAGGTTGAGAACCACTGCTCTAGAGGGTGCAGTGTACACATGAGAGATCACATTAGGATCTGAAAGCTACGGGTGCTGAGAGGAGAAGAAAAATGATATTGTATCTTTACGCTTCCCTGTACATATGCATGCTGTTTTATGGATTAACGATCAGTAGACTCACCTTTGCCAATCACTTGACTTATCCGTGGGCTATTACATGGTACCTTGCACCTGTGTAAAGATGTTAGCATATCACCCTTCTGGCTATCATGTGGATATGTTTTGTTGGAACAAGGTTCTGCTGTGTAGCCAAGATTGGCTTCAAACTCATCCTCCTGCCTCTACATTCATGCAGCTGTCTGGCTTGTTTGCTGATCACCTTTACCCTAAGCTTAAACGTTGTGCCCAGGCACGTGGAAGCACGTGAGCGCTTCTCTTCTGTACAGAGCCCTTCCTTGCTACTTCCCTTGGCGTGTTCCTGTCTATCCTCAATCATATTATCTCTGGGTTTCAATTAGTCATCAAGGCTGTCCTGCCCAGCTCGCTGTGCATCCGTTTCTGTTGTTGTAGGTGCTCCTTTACTGAAGAGCGTGCCGAAGTGGTCTTCATTGCCTCTGGTGTGTTTTTTTTCTAGGCATATCCTGCTGGTTTGACAAGATAACACATGCATCATCCACGTTTTCAAAAACTCTTCATTGGTCCCCCAAACCTACCTGACCCAAATACAGTTTTGCCCTGATATTAAAAGTCCTGCAAAATTTGGCCCTATTTCATCTCTCTCCTCTGGCAATGGTTTGGGAAGTGGTATCTCCCCAGTAAGCCACGCAAATTTCTATCTCCCTGAGAGTCCGACTGAGTAAGACGTCAACTGTATTTTTTTTAAGAGAAAACAAAAGATATAAAGGCACAAACTTGTAGCAAGTAAAAGAGTGAGAAAAGAACTTAACATTCAAACACTAGTCAAAAAATTAAAGTAGTTTTGTTAAACCAGATAAAGGTGATTTCGTGGCAGAAAACACTACTAAACACAAATAAATAGGCCTCAAGAGAAGTCATTTCATAAAGGCTTTATACTTCCTAGTATGACCCACCAGAAAGACATAATATGTATGTGCTTAGGAAAAGTGACATAATTAAAAGGAAAACCAGACAAGTCCACAATTGTGTGCAAGATTTTCACACAACTTTCTTATTAACTCACAGAAAAAGCAGGAATAAAATCAGCAGGACATAACACAAATACACCTGACCTAATTAACATAAAATACACCTGACTTAATTAACATAAAACACACCTGACCTAATTAATATATAATACACCTGATCTAATTAACATATATTGAACATTGTCCAAACCTACAAGCTAAACATCACAGTAATCTGATTGAGAATGTCTCCAAAATAGGGGTGAGGAGATGGCTTGGCAGGTAAGAACACAGGCAGCTGGGTGTTGCCACATGTTTCTGTAAGGCCGGCACTATGGGGAACAGAGGCAGCAGGCTGTCTAGAACTGGCTGGCCATTAGACGTCTAGCTCTGGATTAGTGCAAGAGCGTGTGTCAGAGAACAAAGTGAGAGTGCTAGAGCAGAATAAGTGGTGTCCCTCACTGGCCTGGAAATTCATGCAGCCTATACTACACAAGCATGTGTGCACACACACAGTAGGTACGTAGATAGATAGATAAATAGATAGATAGATAGATAGATTTTTAGGCTAAAAATGAAACCTTTCCAAAATACCTGAATAACAGTCATTCAAAATGGTGGACTCTCCAAAGCTTTCCCACTGAAATCAGAAACAAGAATGGCTTCTCTCAGCAGTTTAGGGTATCTGGTGTCAGACTAAAGAACCTACTAAATACAATAAGGAACTAGAAGAAATAAAAGTGATAAGAAAGAAACAAAGTGCCCACAACAGTGTCACCATGAAATTCAGCCCCTGTCAGCACAGACGGGTTCTAAACACAAATCTGCTTGGCCACGCAAGGCTTTAAGAAGATAAATGGGAGGCCATCTCCATGGTTAGAAAGGATATCCCACGCCACAAAAACAACAGTGCTGAAAAAGCAAGAAGACTAAATTACCTGATTATAGGCTAAGTTAGAAAAGCTGTGACGTCCGAGTCAGTCCCCGCTCTCCACATAACTGTGGAGAATGTCCTGTCCATTGGCTAGATCAGAGTAGGAGTTTACTGCTTATATTGTCCTTGGTTAGTGCAAAGAAAGAATAAGCAGGCTACTAAGATGAGACTTGATACCCTAGGACCATATAGAGGGGGAGGAGGTCCCCCTCAGTCACAGTCATAGGGGAGGGGAGTAGGGGGAAAGCGGGAGGGAGGGAGGAATGGGAGGATACAAGTGATGGGATAACAATTGAGTTGTAATCTGAATAAAGTAATTAAATAAAAAAGAAAGGCTGTGATGTACAAAGTTGAGACAATTTTGTTTTAATTTACCAGACTTTTGAAAGTTCTGCTAGTAACAGAAACTAAATAGCCAATTCCTAGAAACAAATCTACAGAACACACAGAAGATGCATCCTGAGCCATAGGACTTCACTAAAAACGTTAGCAATTCAAACACATAATTTTCTTTCAAGAGAAGAGGCCCTTAAAAATTCTCCTGAAATGATGCGCAGAATCAAAGTAATGCCAATGCAATTTCTATCAGTGTTTGTGTCTGTTGAAAAGCTGACATTAAGAGTCCCAGGGTGATATTTGACCACTTCCCTTTGGAGGGGAGGCCTGGTGGCACTCAGAGAAAGGATAAGCAGCCTACCAAGATGAGACTTAATAGGCTGTGACTATATGGTGGGGGAGGAGGTCCCCTTCTGTCACAGACCTAGGGGAGTAGAATAAGGTGAAAGATGGAGGGAGGGAGAAACAGGAGGATACAAGTGAGGGGAAAACAATTGAGATGTAAACTGAATACATTAATTAAATTTAAAAAAGAAATCATAATATATGCCTTAAAAATTAAAAAAAAAAAAGAGCCCCAGGATGATGGGGAAAGTTGGGAATTACTGAGACACTGCTTACAGAAGGAACAAGGTAGGAAACTATGCATAAAATGTATTAGCAGCCAGCACCATCTCAGCCAGATCAATGAGAGACCAAAATGAACAATATGGGTTGCTCACATCCACACCACATGTCTACAGATACTTGATTTCAGATGAGAGTGGCATCACAGACAGAGCACAAGAAAAATAATCTTCAGAATCCAGCCCTGGAGCCAGTCAGAGGGTTCGGCGGGTAAAGTGCTAGCTGCCACACCTGAGGACCTAAGTTTGAGGCCCAGGACCTACAAGGTACAAGAGGAGAACCGGCTCCTGCAAGCTCTTCCCAGACTGCCACACATGCATAGGGACATGCATGAGCCCTACCACCACACATGCATGCATTCACATACATGCACTAAAGGAATGAGTGCAATAAAATTTTAATTGCATTGGATGTTTTTAATTGCACTGGATCAATTAGATATCTTGGTAGGGAGAAAACCTTGAAAGTCAGCCCCTATCAACATAGGTGGGTGCTAAGCACAAATGTGCCCAGCCACACAAAGCTTTAAGAAGATAAACAGAAGGGCGTCTCCATGGTGTTTGGTTGGAAAGGATATGGTACTCCACAAAACCAGTTTCATAAATATATGCTGATTACACTACAAATAGCATATAACTAACATAAAAACAAAGTATGTTCAAGGCATGTATATTTTCATATGCATTTTGGAAATGATTACTACAACTAAGCTAATTAACATATCATCTGTGAGTGTGTGTGTGCTGGTTTAAGGTCTCTCCTTGGAACTCACATCAGTCTGTGTGCATCCTTGCTCAGGGTCCATGCTAAACATAGCCATACACTTGCTCATATACACATACATTGACAAACCTGGCCAAGAATTTCAGCGAGTGGGCTTAAGTGTCCACATAATTCCAATAGTACTGAGTCACTGTACATACGTGGAAGATTTATACATTGGGATAGGGAACATGGGTCAGTGGGTGAGAGTGATTGCCAAGCAAGCATGAGGATCGGAGTTCAAATTCCCAGCATCCCCATAAAAAGCCAGACGTGGCTGCACATACCTGTAACCCCAATAACGGAGGGCAGAGACGGGCAGGTCTGAGAACTCGGTTGATAGCCAGCCTAGCCAAAACTATGGACTTCAGGGCAAAAGGGTGGAGAGTAATAGAGGAAGACACTGGACATCTTCCTCCGGCTTTTTCATGTACACACAGCAGCATGCACATTCGCATGCATATGCCACATGCTGTACACAACACACAAAGCATACATAAAACACACGTTATATTACAGTCACTAGATATACAAAGAGCGTACACAAACTGTTACTATTACTGAAAACCCAAAGCTGTGCTCACACTAGAGCTTCATTCCTGCCTCAGCTGCCATCCTATGTAAAGGGCCTTTGGGGAAAAAAAATCACACTTTTCTAAATCTTCCCATTTTTAAAGAAAGTATTCTGTTCTGCATCCAAAAAGAGAGATAAGTTGGACCAGTTGTATTCCTACTCAGGATGACTCTGTTGCATCATCCAGCATGATGTCATCCAAAAACAAATACTTTTGTGATAACCTCAGGAGAGACTTACTTTCTCACCCTCCTGCTGTTGTCTGAATATTTTCTAAGAATTCCACTTACTCTCCAAACCTCTGGAATGAAGAAGGGGCCTGGAACCGTCGATGAGACTTGGGTGGGTATTTCTGTGATTCCAGAAGCATCGTCCTCAGGGAAACGCCCTTTGGAAGAGCATAGCTCCCCACCCACTTCTTTATCCCTGGCAGTCTTCTCACGTTCTTCTCCACGGCCCAGCCACAGATATCGTATACGCAAAAGTCACTGGCTCAAAACCAAAGCTTTTGTTCCAAAGTCTCCTTCAGAGCTCATGATGGAAGTGTGTTTGGGCTATTCAGATTCATAACAAAGAAATGTGAAAACACGAATTGGTATACATGCAGGTAGACATGACTTGCAGAAGGGTGTGGCTATAAAATCATAGTCTCTATTCTCCCAAGCATCCTTCTGTCTACTATTCATGCACTCATAGTAACACCCTGAGATATACCATAGTCTGAATGTTCTTTCCAAGGCACTGTGTATTCAGTTTTCTACCCCTAAAACAGACTCCTATTTCAATGCCTTCCCTCTACCTAATTCTTTATATCGTTCTAGAACTATAGAGTGAGTTCAGGAAGCTTCCTCCCTACTCCTATTGATTCCCAACTGAAAGAAAGCTCAGTTTCTTTACCTGAGCCACTCACTAACTCTCTGTTCCATCACTGAGAAGGTAAAGTTATCTGATTTGCACATGCAGAAGGAATACTGGCTCAGATCCCCTTTTCATCTGAGGGAATCAGCTATGCCATGAGGCTGAGATTCATGAGGCCGAGAATCTTAACTTGGCTAAGATTTATAAACACACGCACCCAATTGTTATGCCAGGGAGGTAGGTGATATGTTGGATTTCACTTTCATATGCATTTTGTTTTGCTTCCCAGCTTTCATTGAACCTCATATTTGAGGAATGGGGCTCCAGTTCTGTGGTAGAGCACCTGTCTAACATGGTACAACAAAACAACTTATACAGAAAATGATCCAGTCAGTACAGTAAGCATAAAGACCCAAGTTCTGTCCCTAGCATCCACAAGAAGGAGGAGGAAAAAAGGAAGATGGGGAGGAGGTGAAGAAAGAAGCCAGGAGGAGGAAGAAGGAAGGAAGGAGAAGGAGAAAGGGGAGGAGGAGGAAAAAGAAGGAAGAGGAGGAAGAGGAGGAGGAAGAAGGAGAAGAAGAAGAAGAAGAAGAAGAAGAAGAAGAAGAAGAAGAAGAAGAAGAAGAAGAAGAAGAAGAAGAAGAAGAAGAAGAATCCATTATCAGTACCCCACTACCCAGCCTGGGGAAGTAGAGATAGGAAACTTCCTGAGGCTTGTTGGCCAGGCAGTGTAGCCAATCAGTGAACTCGAGATTCAATAAGCATCTTGCCTCAAAAAAAAAATAA
>OU015753.1:44721953-44753701 GCA_907169655.1 Acomys percivali
TCTGCCTCCTATTTTATTATCACCTTATCCTACTTGTAAATGCTGCTGTGAGTTCTGAGCCAGTGCCATACTTTCTACTTCCATGTACTCTACCTAGGACTAAAGGCATCTGGTGCTAGTGTTCTTCTCTTCCTGGGAGCTGTATATAATACAACTGATCACAGAGTTCTAAGCATCCTATCCAACAGGGAGGAGCTGAGTTTGTGTACTAATTACAAATTAACGCTTTGTAGTATTTACCCTTTTATTAAATCTGTTATGTATTGCTTTCTAGATGTGAAAAACTTCATATACCAAACTCTCTTTTTATTGGTACAACTTCTAAAATTAATGCTACCTTTATTAGATATATCTCAAATAGGTATGTCTGTTGGAAAAATAGTTATGGAAAAATTATGTACTATTATTGCTGCCACTATTCATGATCAAAAAACTACAAAGTACTCAAAGTAGTCGGAAAGAACAGCACCAAGAAAAGAACAGTTTGGAACAAGGTAATCCTTATCAACTCCCAAAGGCCGAGAAAGAATACAAACAAGAGTAAGTGACTGCCATGAGCTTCAGGCTTCAGACCAGAATCAAGATTAAGGATGGATCCAACAGAGCTGGTTTAGACCTACAGCTCCATAAAGAATGTGCTGGTGCTCTCCTTATTTCTGAGAACGGGCACGTCTTATAGCATGTACCAAGTGGGCTGGGAGGCAGGTGTAGCTCAGTTGAGAGAGCAATGGCCCAGTACACAGGAAAGCCTTGGGCCAATCTCAAGCATCCCATGGACTAGGTGTAGTGGTGCATGCCAGACTCCATGCACTCAGGATGCTCAGGATGTGCAGGCAGGAGGATCAGGAGTTCAAGGTCATCCTCAAATACATAGTCCAAAAACAAAAACAAAAACAAAAAACAGGAAAGAAAGAACAAACTTGTCAGGTGAGGGTGTTCAGCTCGCACCCCCACAATTACCGAAATCAGCAAGGGTTTAAGTTTCTTACATAAAGAAGTATAGTATTGGCATATAACACACAGCGTTTGCTACTTTGTGGGTTTTTTCTGCCACCCTTCTCACCTCTTTTCTTTTTCCCTTTCAACCCCCTAACACTGGATATGAGAGAAAAAAAAGGATAGAAAGGAAAGGAAAGAGATTGCTGAATAGACTCAGAGGTCAGAAAGTGAGTGGTTATCCTGAGACTACTTCCTGCTGATTAGGGGCATTGAACTCCTTGGCGCCAGTTTGATCTTCACTGTTACCAACAGCCAACTAACAACACACCCCTGCATGACCAACAACCACCAACCCTGCATCTTGGAGTCCCAGCACTTGTACATATCCTCTGAAGAGTCGCCAGAATTCCAGATGTCACACACTTGCAGAGACTATCTGTAGCTGGCAAATACCATGCCTCTGCTAGAGCACTAGGAAAATCATAGTCAGCTGCTGCAAAGCAGGCCCATATCGCTACACCTGGGATTGAAACGAAAACATTTATAGTATTTCTGTTTTTTAAAGAAAGCAAAATTCCAAAATTCTCCCTACATGTGTATACTTTAAATGACCTCTAACTTACATTTACAATGCCTAACTCTGCGTAAATGCTTTGAAAATAGCTATATTATTTAGACAATAGTGACAAGAGAAGAGTCTAGCTACCTAAACAAGACCTCAGCAATGACATCAACCAAAGACTATGAAAAAAAAAAAAAACTAGCAGGATGGGAAATAGTTGGGAAGAAAGTGAATTCAGGAGAGGTGGGGAGAAGGAGAGTATAGTGTGATGAATGCGATCACAACACATCATAAAAGTCCATTGGAAATATTTTAAAAATTAATATTAGGGGCTGGAGAGATGGCTCAGAGGTTAAGAGCACTGACTGTTCTTCCAGAGGTCCTGAGTTCAATTCCCAGCAACCACTTGGTGCCTCACAACCATCTATAATGTGATCTAATGCCCTCTTCTGGCCTGCAGGTGAACATGCAGGCAGAGCACTGTATACTTAATAAATAAATAAATAAATAAGTAAATAAATAGATTGAAAAATAAAAATAAAAAATAATAAAGGCCAAAACATTGGAGTTACAAATGCAACCCTTTTCTTGCTTGTTTTTTTCTGAGACAAGGTTTCTTTGTGTAATCCATGGCTGTCCTGGAGCTCACTCCATAACCAGGGTGGCTTCAAACTCAGAGACCCATCTGCCTCTGCCTCCAGAGTGCTGAGATTAAAGGCATGAGCCACCAGACTGGCTTGCAAAACTTTTCTTCCACGTGACCTTATTTTCCTTCTGTTTACTGTGTTTGTGAACACAGAAGTCAGAGGACAACTTGTGGGCATCAGTTCTCTCCTTCTACCGTGTGGTTCCTGAGGACTGAAGTCAAGGGTGAAGCCATCTCATGAACCGTCAGATGCGGACCTTGCTCTCTGCAGTTGGCTGAGTGCCTAATGTGGAAGCTGAGAAACACAGTCTGACTGCATATGAGATGACAGAACCCACACACTTTAGGTAATTATAAGGCCACATACATGCTGCTGAATTAGTGCTTCTTTTCCTGTCTTTACTCTTAATTCATGGCATTTCTTTTATTGTTGATATATATTTCTAAATATCAATTCAGTCTAAATAGAGTAATTTCTGTGTGCATGATTTCAGAGCTGACCATTTAGTGGTAAATAACCAATTTGTAGGCTCATATCTGGGAAAGTTATCTGTCTATAGTTGAGGCCCCATAAATTTTCCCCTTCCATGTTAGCGCGTCTGTTGGAGTCATCCTTGTTCGGGTCTTATTTAGGCAGCCACATTGGTGAATCTTTATGGGTGTAGCTTCTCTGTCATTTCTAGGACATAAAAATCTCACAGCTAACTTCCGGTTCTTCTTTCTGGCCCCTCTGCCCCTATGATCCCTGAGTTTTAATACAGTTGTGTTGTAGATGAATCAGCTGGGGTTGAGTACTACATGGTCACTTGTCCATTTTGATTGGCTGTGGTTTTCTGTAATAATCACATTCGTTGCAAGGAGACATTTCTCTAATGAGGATTGAGACTTGTACTCATCTGTGGATATAAGAATAAATATTTAGAATGTAGTTAGGGATTGTGCTGGTTTTGTAAAGTGATGGTAGCAGGTACTCCTCCAAGATTAATGACCTCACTGGTTCTGGAGAGTGAGCTGTTGACACTAGTTTTTAAATTCTATTTTATTTGTGGTACTTACTGCCTTTACCTCCCTTTCCACCTTTCTAGCAACTCAACACTAGGTATGAAAGGTTAGTGGAGAGAGAGGTGTAGACCTCTTCTCCTGACTGTTTAGGGTCAACTTAAGCCTCTCTTCTCTCTCTCTCTCTCCCTCCCTCCCTCCCTCTCTCTCTCTCTCTCTCTCTCTCACCTCTCATATTTATATTCCTCAGAGTCCTCAGAATTAAAATAACTGTAGCTGACAAAGGCCACACCCCTCTTCATGCCCCATGAGGCAGGCCATTACCAGCTGACAAAGACCATGCCCTACACAAGGAAATTATCAGCTGTTGGACAAATTAAAGTCCAAACTAAAATCCCACACTTGGGATTAAAACAAAAACATGTTTACATAACTGAGTTTTTAAAGAAAGCAAAACTTACATGAGTTAGCTATGTTTCAGGTGCCAGATGTGATTTCACTGTTGAGAGGACCTTAAGTCCAATTAGAGAACTGTTGGTTACCACCAAGATATGTATGCCACTGTTACAGCATTAGAGAAATCATGCCATGCTGGTCATTGTTTTAGTTCATAGGCACCATATCAGGGTAGGACTGGTTGCTTCCCTCACTTGGAAGCTTGCCTGGTGCCTTCTGATACCATGGAATCCAATCCTTAGGGAAGAGGCCTTCAAGTCAGAACCATTTTGAATCCTCCATGTCCTATGTCCAAAGAGTATAGTTGTCATCAGCAATAAGTATTGACCTTCAGTCCCTGGGAAGAAACCAAGGGCAACGACAACTGCCTATGTTTGGGAGTCTCTTGTACAAGTCTGACCAACAGCTCAATGGGAGACTTTCCATGCTTGGTTTGAGGATTTTTGTTAGTCTATAGCTCTTGGAGAAAGCAATGTCAGCCTACCTAGATGAAAAAAAATTTTTATTTAACATTTTATTAGTTATTTGCACGCGTGTATTGTATGTATTTTGAGGTAGCTATATATTATCCCCTAGTGACTTTTCATACATTTTTTACTGTTTTGTCCTCCTCTCTCTTTCTTATTAATCTCCATCTTTCTCCCTTCCCAGCACTTGTCCTAGTCCGTTCCGTGTAGGCTCAATTTTCTTAACCAATATAACTTATTAACTGAGCATACGTCACGTATAACCAAAACCATAGGAAATGAGGATTAAGGAACACAAAACAAAACCATAAGGATATCAGTTCCGAGGAACAATTCTCCTAGCATAATCGGCAGGATTTCTTTAGCTGGAACCTGGAGTAACCAGAACCCGGAACCTCAGCAGGAGCTGGAGCCCTGAAGCCTTCCTTTGAGTTCTCTCCAGGAGCGTCTCGAAGTGGAGCGATGAACAGCCAAAACTACCCGAAGTCTCCAAAAGCCCTGCCTCCAGTTCTGGGCTCATTTATGTATCTCCTCCCAGAGTTTGTTCATGGGATCTTTTCAGTTGGCAACAATCAAGCTCCCGCATGAGGTGGTTGGTCTTCTAGTGGATTAACATCATTTGTTCTCTTACAAGATCATTCCAATCCTGCACTTGAGATCCTAAGAAACAGGTTTATCTCTCCTTCAGTTCCGACTCTCACAATCCCTTCCAGTGTTACGGTTTCTGTACTTACTCCAGACTATATAGTGAGCCCTGCAAATCCGGGCGTAGGAACTGAAGACGAGACAAGATGCAATGTTTGTCTCTCTGGCTCTGGGTTGCTTCACTCAAAACATTTTTTCCTTCCATCCATTTGCCTAAAATTTTCATGATCTCAATTTTCTTTACAGCAGAATAGTATTCTACAGCGTCTATGTGCTACATGCTCATTACCCATTCATCAGCTGAAGCACATTCAGGTTACTCCCACTTCCTAACTTTTGTGAATAGAGCACCAAAGAACATGGCTGAACAGATACATGTAGAGCAGGATGTTGAGTCCTTTGGACATGTGTCAAGAGATAGTCTAGTGGGGTCATCTGGTAGGTTCTTCCTCAAGGGTTCTCCACATGACTTGCAATCCCACCAATAGTGGGTGAGAGTTCCCTCTTCCCCAAACTCTCTCCAGCATTTGTTATTGGCTGTTTTGTTGATCTTTGCCATTCTGATTGGGGTAGGATAAACTCTCTAAGTTGTTTTGATTTGCATATCCCTAACTGCTAGAGACAATGAACACGTTTTTGAGATATTTCTTAGCCATTTTTTATATCTTCTTTTGCATAATCTGTTCAGATGAGAAGCCCCCCCCCTTTTTTTTTGAGTAGGTTGTTTGTTTGTTTGTTTTTGACTATGTTTTTTGTGAGACTGATCCTTTGTCAGATGTATGGTTGTCAATGATTCTTATCCATTCTGTGAGCTTCATCTTCAGTGGTTTATTTAACTGTACTGACGCTTTTTGGTTTACATGGTAACATTTATCAATCGTTGGCCTAAATGTCTGGGCAAATGGAGTCCTATTCAGAAAGCCCTTTCTTATACCTATATCACGTAGAATAATACCGCCTGTGTTTTCTTCTAGCAGTATCAGATTTCACATTGAGGTCTTTGATCCATTTGGACTTAGTTTCTGTGATAAATACAGATCTAATTTACTCTTCTACCTGTGGATATCCAGGTTTCTCAGCGACATTTGTTGCAGATGCTGTATTTCTCCAGTATATGTTCTTGGCATCTTTTTGTTTGGTTTGGTTTGGTTTTTGGTTTTTTCAAGACAAGGGCTTCTCTATGTATCCTTGGCTGTCCTGGACTCACTTTGTAGGGCAGGCTGGCCTCAAACTCACAGAGATCCACTCTGCCTCCCGAGTGCTGGGATTATAGGTGTGTGCCACCACACCCGAATGGCTGAAGTTACAAACATGAAGTGCTCACATTTGGGTCTTTGATTTTGTTCTGTTGGTCTATGTTGTCTGAGTTGTGCCAGTACCATACTGTTTTTATTACTATGGCTCTGCAATGTACACTGAGGTCTGGAATGGTAGACTGGAGGACATTTTTCAGTGCCTTCCTGGTGATGATACTACTACTGCCCCCTTGGACTATGCATAAAGAATACTGGGTCTGAGACCCACAGGATGGGAGAGAATCAACCTGACACTATTAACGGTACCCTGCTGTGCTTGCAGACAGAAGCCTAGCATAGCTGTCCTCCGAGAGGTTCCACCCAGCAGCCAACAGAAACAGATGCTGAGACTCAGAGCCAAACAATGAGCAAAAATCAAGGAGTCTTGTGGTAAAACATGGTGAAGGATAGAAGGACCTGGAGGGGACAGGAGCTCCAGAAGAAGACCAACAGAGCCAACTAACCAGGACCCAGAAGGGCTTACGGAGACTGAAGCACCAACCAAGGACCATGCATGGACTGGATCTAGGGCCTCTACACAGATGGAGCCAGTGGGCAGCTTGGGTTCTGCATGGGTTCCCTAGTAGGGGGAGTGGAAGCTGTCTCTGACATGGACTCTGTTGCCTGCTTTTTGGTCACGTCTGCCTGGCAGTGTGCCTCACCAGGCTACAGGGGAAGAGGATGCACTGAGTCCTGATGCCACTTGATAAGCTGGGGTGGGTTGGGGGTGGGTGGCTCCCCTTCTCTGAGGAGAAGGGGGCATACTGGAAAGAGGGAGGGAGGGTGGGACCAGGAGGAGAGGAGGGAAGGGGCATACAATCAGGATATAAAGTAATTAACAATAAATACTTTTTAAAGAAAACAACACTGGATTTGTTTGTTCTTCCTTTCGTTTCTCAAGAAGCAATGCGCTGATCCCCAAATCCTGAGAATTGTAATAAAAAAATTACAAAAATGAATAAAATTAATTTGAAAGTAATATAGGCAGTTAAATGCTCAAATGATACCTAAACAACATGGCTGAGCAAGGACATTACCAATAGACATGCTAATGTGGAAGGGGAAAAAAAAAAAAAACCAATGAGGCCCACTCAGACAACAAAGTACAGGCAGCTAAGGGATGACCAGGGTAGCAGTCTGTCACCAGCATTCGCTACTTTGTGGGTTCCGTTTTCTCTCTTCCACCCTTCTGCACTCCCATTAGTGTTCTAACACTACATAGGAGAGAAAATAAGGATAGGAGAAAGGAGCGTCATCATCTTCAGACGACTTCCTGCTGATTGGGGCCTCCAGTTCCTCAGGGCAAGTTTGAACTTCACCATCAGGATATCTACTTTCTTCCTGTTGTTTCTTTGCACACAACTACTTGACAAGCAGCAACCAATGGCATCCAACCACCAACCAGCCACCTTTCGGGGCCTTAGCATCTATAAACCCTCTGAAAAGCCCCCAAAATTCCAATCACGCACTCATAGAAACTATCTGCAGCTGGCAGAACCATGCACCTGCTAGAGCACGAGGCAAATCATAGTCACCTACTGAGAAGCAGGCCCATATCGCCACACCTGGGAATAACACAAAAGCAAATTCCCATAACATTTCTGTGCTTTTTTTTTTTTTAAAGAAACCAAAATCACACAACTCTCCCTAGAGTCTTCCCCTAGGAAGGAATGCTCTAATTGGTTATCCAATACTGAGAGGATATACACGATACCATGCACCTATCCAGAACATGAAATACTGAACAGATGCAGCTGGTTGTATCTATAGTTTTATGTACATATATAGTGATAGCAGGGAAGAGGAAGTCAGGAGTTTGGGGAGGTCCTGGGAGAAGTTGGGAGAAGAAAAGAGGGTGGAGGAAAATGCTTAATTATAACCTTTATTTTTAAATGTTAATATCAGAAAGTTAAATTAACATAGTACTAATGGATTAAACAAGGCTAAGGAAATCAGCATAAAATAAAATAAACAGAGAGGATTAAATTTAGACAAGCAAAGCCTTCCAGGCAATGCCCTAAGTAATACATACCAGTAGAACAGTGGCAATATTACAGGTCATTAAACCATGAAAGGTTAAGAGAGTTATGTGATTTTTTTAAAAGTGTATTTATATGCTTGGATAAAAGAAAGTCTGAGAATAATGAAAAGTTCATTACATAAAAGACAAAGAAGAGAAACATGTGGCCTTAAGGCAGTGGCTCTTAACCTGTGGGTTGCAACCCCCTTTGGGGCCACATATCAGATATCCTGTGTATCAGATATTTATATTACTATTTATAACTAGCAAAATTACAGTTAGGAAGTAGCAGCGAAATCATTTTATGGTTGGGGGTTACAGCATGAGGAACTATTAAGGTTGAGAACCACTGCCTTAAAGGGACCTGAGAAGTAAAATTTATAGTTAAAATGGAATTAATAAAAATATTTCTAGATGGTTATATGGATACTCTAAATAACTTCATCTGATAAACTAAAGCCAATGGTCAGTCTTCTCGCAAGTGATCTAGAATGTGGAAGAGATGAATGAAAAGCAGTAACTAATGTGGAAAAAGAATCTGGGTGACCCAGGGCTACTAAGGACAGATAAAAGACAGAATCCAAAGTACACCCAGCTACCTGGAACAGCTCAAAGTGGCAATAAAATAAATTATAAATGTTGGGAATTATAAAGGCTAGTAAACTTGAGTTGCCTAGATGAAAGCAATTAAAGAAAAAGTTTTTGTTTCCTGAGACAGGTTCTCACTGTGCAGCCCTGGATGGTCTGGGGTCTGGAACTTACTTTGTTGACCAGGCTAGCCTCGAACTTGCAGAGACTAGCCTGCCTCTGCTTCTGAAGTGCTAGTACTGCAGGACTACACCCCCATAATGTGCTAGCAAACTTAATTTTTTAAAGAACAGTACAATCTCTTTCCTTTAGAGAGACTGGTAAACACCTGTTTGTATGCTTTTTAATACCTGGATGGCGTGTCATCTGTTTACCAAGCTACCATGTGAGTCTTACAGATGTCAACAACTGAGAGTCAGCTGGCTGAGCTCTACTCTAGCCTTCTGGACCCTCCACTTCTTGGTAAGGGCTCAGTGTTTTGATACTGCTGTAGAAACAACAGGAAACGATCTGTTAGAAGTCTGGATCTCCCACCACAGATGCGTGCCAGGGTAAGAAAAAGAAGTAGCCTACAAAACAGTCTGCAGAATTCGTTCTGAGACCACAGGGAGAGAAGGGCAATTTGCTCTCAACATTGGCGAAGTGAATGCACAGTAGAAGGGTTTTATGGTAACTGAGAACCACCTCAGAGGAAAGCTAAGGCTGTAATCACAGTAATTTTGACTAAGATGCTAAATACTGCAGCCTGAATAAGAGTCATGTTAAATAAAACAGCTTTTCCGTAAATAAAATTCTCCCCAGAAAATTTCACAAGTTTGAATACTTGGAAATCAGTAAGTTGGTTGGACTCAGCAGAGAACACAAACAGTAACGAAGGCAGCCGTGAAATAAAGTGAGGGTACCTGGGAAATGAGACTCCTTAGTAGTAGAACTTTTCAATGTTAAAGTTGCGGTGGGTTTTCATTATTTTTATGGTTTCTAATATACTTTCTAATTAACAAGACTTTAAATTCTTTGTGTGAATAGAGTACATGCCCCAACTCTTCACAACCCTCCTCCCTTCAAGGCTTTTTGGGCACAAGTGAGTGAATAGAAACAGAACCAACAAAATGGTAGCCCAAGCTCGGAGAGCCCGAAGGCTGGTAAGCTGGAAGTGATTGTCCCAATTCTGTGTCCAGGGAGTCACAGGGATGTGGATGCAGAAAGAAATCCTGATCTAAGAGATGTCCACATACAACCAAGCCATGGAAGTTATGTTCCCTAATAGTTTAGTGTAAGATACTGAGATTTTTATTTTAAAGTGCTAAATTTAAAATTAACAAAGTAGAACTCAGAAATAATAATTATTCAATTTAAGTTTAAAGTGGTTACAATTTTCTAAAACACTAGATAGATGTAATTAAATAAGTATATGTGTATTCATATTTCTTTACTTAAAATAGTACAAATGGCTAAGAGAACAGACGGCACGCAGGCTAAAGTCACTTTTAAAGATCTTCATTTTAATTGTTTAACGCTTTAAAACAAGAATAAATGTAACAATATGTCCCTTGGTTCAGAATACACAAACCACACTTCCAATTAATTACTCATATAAAAAACAATGATAGTTTCAATTCAAGAACAAATTTGAAAAGTCAAATGCTAGCCAGTATCACAGAGTGTCTCTTTCCAAACTCTGCCTCCTCCACAGCATCTCCCTTGGCTTCACCTCTGTCTTTCTTCCAGGGTAAGAAGTAAATTTTCCAGTCTTTTCCATGGATCAGAGATCACATCCTTTTCTGGGTTCTGACTTGGTTGGTCAGAAACCTGCTGTTGTCCCGGGCAGACTGTAAGAAACTAGAAAACAAGGTATGTACCAGCCTCACCCCGGGTTCCTTATGCCAAGTCTAGGCAGACAAAAAGATCAGTCAGTTACACCAACTTCCTTTCAGAGCTGTGTTCTGTGATAAATCAAAGCTGAAATTCCACATTTTAGATTTTTCTTGTGACATTTTCTCTGATTTTCCGAGTGTCGCATACTCTAGATTACATGAGCGTCTAGATTGGTGACGCTCCTGCCTTGTTCTGACTGTCCAATGGCTTCTCGTACATACAAACATACATACATAGAAACTGCCAAGGGAGTGGCGACGCTCCTGCCTTGTTCTGTCCAATGGCTTCTCCACTCTCAGCACACTCAGATTTCTACTCTTCAGACTACACAATAAGAGATATTATTACTTCATCTTTTAGGTGATTCCTAAAGCAGAGTGAGCTATTCCTATTCCCGCTCAGCTTTTTTTTTTTTTTTTTTTTTGGTTTTTAGAGACAGGGTTTCTCTGTGTAGCCTTGGCTGTCCTGAACTCGCTTTGCAGACGAGGCTGGCCTCGAACTCAGAGAGATCCACCTGCCTCTGCCTCCCTAGTGCTGGGATTAAAGACGCGCACCACCACACCCCACTTCCCTCTCAGTTTTAGTAACATATAATTCACATACAAGAAGCTATACAAATGTGGAGCATGTAGTTTGATAGGGCTGGGTGGGCCTGTGTGTACACATGTGAAGCTTTGTCACATGGGGTGCTTTTCTACCACTCACCTAAGCAGTCCACCTTTCTTCTGTCTGTTCCCTATGCTATAGAGTCACTGCTGTATTTTCTAGAATTTTATTTTAAAAAGAGAGAGCCATACGTACGCACTCTCTTGAACTTCTCTCTTCACGTGATTACGTTGAAAAGTGCTCATAGTGTTGCACATGGTCTGCTCCTTACTCCTGAGCAGTCACCGCGTTAAATAGCTGGACGGCAATTTCTGTGCATGCTCTCCTACTGATCCAGGGTTTTGAGACTTTAAGTACTGATTGAGCACCCTTAGTCCCAATATTGAAAATCTGGAACAATCTGAAACTTCTTGAGCACTCCATGCCAGACTCATGTGATAAGGCACCCTACAAATACTGCATAAAAATATTATGTAAAGTGTACACAAAACCACGTGCTATGTTGGAAAATCTGGGGTTTTATCCCCTAAAATGTCTTATGTGTAAGTGAATTATCAGATTTATCACATAATATCAAAATTATCCCCTAAAGTCTACACTTCCAAATCATTTCTGGTCCTAAGCATTATAAAGGCTATAGAACTTGTATTAGAAATGAAGCTTCAAAGAGCACACCCACGTGACCCTCACGCTTCCTTCCCTTGGGAAAACGTTAGGACATGGGAACAGAGTGACTGTAAATGGCAGAGTGGATGATAGTGGAATCCTTTGCTTGTTTTCAGTCAACTTATGTCTTTCTGCATATATATATATCTATCCTAAGGAGCTGGAGAGATGGCTCAGTGGTTAAAAGCACTGGCTGCTCTTCCAAAGGACCTGGGTTCAATTCCCAGCACCCACAATGCAGCTCATACCTGTCTATAACTCCAGTTCCAAGGGATCTGACACCCTTATACCAATGCACTTAAAATAATAATTTAAATATATAGAGAGATAGATAAATAGATATAGATATTTTAGATCTAAAAATGTACATACTCTTTCATGCACATAACTCTAAATCTAGAAGTGCTGGAACTAACGACTCTAGCCCAGTCAGATACAGCACAATGTGTTATAAACTAGTCAATATTCATTGTTAAGCCATGTTCTACAGAAAAACACTATTTCATTTGTTAAATTCTCATAGGAAATACTTTCTGTGGAAGACGTTACAACGCCAGACACAAATTGAAATTCCTCTTATAAGTATTACATAGACAGAGATAAAATTAGCTTCCAGTCTCTTCAAGACAGGGTCTCATGTATAGGCCAAGCTAGACACGAACCCATACCCCTCAGCCACCAGAGAGCTAGTACACAGGCATGGGCCAGACGAAGAAAACAGAGTGGGTCACAGCCAACATTTAGTGCCAGTTTATTTTCATAATACATAAAAATTACATTAAAAATAATAAATTTCCTCTAAAAATTAATCTTTTACTACTGAAAATTACATATACACTAAGAAAACAGTTTTGTTCTCAAACATCCAACAACCATTATATGAAATAACCACCAAGCTGGTAAAAAAATTATATACATATTGAAATTTTCAGTTTAACTAGTTTTCTTTTAATATAAAGAAAAAGGCAAAGATTGGTTTCAAATTAATTTTTACCAATATAAAATATATAAGCTTCATTATATAAAAAACAGACATGACCCAAAAGTTATTTATCTAAATTAAATTATTTTTAAATGTATATAAAATTGTAAAGTAGCATACTTTTCACTAAAGATACTTGCTATAATATGCAATGATATGATAAAACAAATGTCTTTTCACTTCTGTCCCATTTTAAAGTCACCGTATTGAACGATACATCATGAAATCGATGGTTGTGCATCTAGGGAATTTCCCAATGGAGCTCTCCTCCACGGGTGTGTATATTTTAATTTGTCTCATGTGGGTATCTCTTCCATTCTGGTGATTGGCTAGAACAGCAATCTGTATCATGAATGTGCGAGTTGGCTTCTTATGATTGTCAGTTAAAGGAACGTGAATCCAGCCACTTGGTTCCACCAATTCAAGTTGCTGAGAAGGAAAAAAAATCCAATTATGTTTTCACTCTATAAATACATTTACAATAAACACATTCTAAAATTATACTTAAAATTCTACTCACTGAGACAATAATAATACCTACAAATAACAATAACTACCTTGCTTGGCCTACTAACCCATGGCTTCTCAAACTTGTGAACCTTTACGTGACACTGAGCACATAGATAAAACAGATAAAAACTGTCACTTTTATAACTCAAAACCAGAAGAGGTAAATTTCATTCTTATATAATTGTCCTACTTTCTCTGCTTTAAAAAAAGCACTTTTAAAAATTCTTAAAATGATTTATTTATTTTTATTTTATGTATAGACTGAGCCTGGAAACATTCCACAAGTGGGAGAGGGACTCAGGAGGCCTCACCATCCTCGAGGGACTGCTGGCAGATGGGGGGGGGGGGTTATGGGGGAGGTAATCATTTTCCTTAGAGGTATAGCACTAATAAATTGTCCTTAATCTACAAACAACCTCTGACTCATGCTCATATAAGCAATCATAATTAAATGCAGACATGAAAAAGGCGAGTGTTAAAAACTAACTAAAGGCAGATATGAAAGTAAGAGGAATGTGCCCAGAAGAAGGAGGGAAGGGGGCTGGATGATGGTAATGACAGTAGCTGAAGTTTCCACTATACACGGATGAAACTGACAAAGAAGAGCAAACCTCAGGCTGTGCTGTTATATTAAGCACATGTCCAAGGAATACACAGATAGCTACTCCTATTCAACAGCTAGATATTTTCCGAGTATGGTAGTGCACATCCCATCATTTGGGAGGCAGAGGCGGACAGATCTCTAACTTCAGAGCTATCCTAATCAACAGAGCAAGTTCGCTGTTACAATGTTCATAGAAACACTATATATATATAACTGTTTGAGCACACACGAGTGGTCAAATAGATAAATAGTAGTGTAGTAACAATGTGGGACACTACACAGCAGCAAGGAGGGAACCTGTACTCTTCTATCTTGAGGACTATCACGAATATGATAGTCAGAGAACCTGCACAAGACTGTACATAACATATTCTTTCTCTATAAGCAAACAAAGAAAACACAAACAAAAATGATGACAGGAAGTATACTAAGCTTCAGACTTGAGAAATTATGTAGAGGATGTTTTTAGGAATTTTCTTTAACCGGTTATTATTACAAAGAACATTTTCTGTGAAAAATCAGTAAGCTCTTCACTTTGGTGTGTAGATACTTGTATCAGTATTAAAAACAACAAGAATTGTTTCTTTTCTTTAAAATGACCCAGACTTGTCTTCCTGCATTGTCATGCTCCCTGACTACCACTTGACAGACATTTCCGAAAGGTCCACCAATAGACCTGCAGAAGCTACCAAGTTTCCTGCTGGCCATGTCTGTATCACATACCTTTGTTGAAAGGGCAGTGGAAACATTTGGGCTTTTTTCTGTTTAACTGTAGGAATATTTTCCTGTGGTACAGTATACAAGTTGCGAATATACTGTCCAGGAAGGAAGACAGACAAAGGAGTGTTGCCCAGGTAACCAGCAGTGTCTGTACCTCAGACTGTCCATTTACCCACTCTTGGTACAGCCACTGTCTTCCTGAGTGCTGCTTTTGGTAAAGGCATAAGTCTGAAAACCTTAAGTTTCTCACCATTGTACCGTGGCACAGTACCTTCACACACAAATCTTTGGCAGTGTTTTGCTTCAGTAATTGAACCTCATTGGTCCACAACAGTGAGGAAAGAAATTTACACTAAGCTAGAACCAAATTCTGAAACCTGGGCAGACACTCAATATACATCATTGAAGGGGTCAAGGTCAGGGCTGTAAAGATGGCTCAGCAAGGTCAGGGCTGTAAAGATGGCTCAGCGGTTAACAGCACTGGCTATTCTTCCATGGGACTGGGGTTCAATAACTGGCACCCACATGGAGCCTCACAAACACTGTCATCCAGTTTGCTAACACCCTCTTCTTGCCTACACAAGCACTGCAGGCAAGTGGTACACAGGAGAAACACCCATACACATTAAATAAATAAAAACAAAATTTTAAAACAAAATGTCAAAGGATTCAGACATCTTTTTGTGAATGACTTTTATGTGTGTAAAAATAAGAATGACTACAGGGACATTTGATTTATCACATGAGACCTTTGTCCCCTAAAACTAATTTCCTTTTACGGTTATCAGGTCAGCAACAACCAGGACGCTGGTTTAATGCATCTTCAGAAACCTGGTTCTCAGGTCAGTAACTGCACCTTCCAATGCCTGTGCTCTCAGCTGTGAGCACTCACCATTATTATCGTGTCTTCACCTTTCTGTAAACCATTTTTGTCACCAGAAAACATAGACAGGCATAACAACACTGAAACTTTTACCCTCTAACTTTGCAAACAATGTACTACAGTGTCACACAGGCACCCAAATCAGATAAAGAAGCATCTCTGAGCAAAGCGGGAAGTTCATACATAAAGACCTATAGAAAATGACATGTAAATGTCCTCAATGTACCAGATCCATATGGAATGACTGATCACTTTATCCTGGGCACTATTCAAATTGATTGATGTATAGTGATAAAAATAAAAACAAATGCAAGCAGATGGTATTCTAGTAGAGTAAGACAAAACAACCCAAATACATGGCTATCAAGCATATTAAATAATAAAAGCAGTATGGGAGAAAAAAATTAAAGAGAAAAAGGCAAAGCAGAGGCATACAGATGCAGCACTAAATAAGGCGAGCATTCTGCACCTCATAAGGGGACCGTGAGTAAGTAAAGGCTTGAAGGACGTGACTGTCCAGCTTGGTCACAATCTCAAGACCCACTGAGCAATCAATGACCTCTATCATAAACACAAATTACCAAACTAAACTCTAAGTATAAGAAGACAGGCAATGACCTATCATCATGTGAATAAAACAACACAGAAATGAAATAAGAAAATAAGTAAAACAAAGAAGGAGGGGGCTGGAGAGATGGCTCAGAGATTAAGGGTACTAGCTGCTCTTCCGAAGGTCCTGAGTTCAATTCCCAGCACCCACATGGTGGCTCACAACCATCTACACTGAGATCTGATGCCTTCCTCTGGCCTGCAGGCATACCTGCAGGCATAACACTGTATAAATAATAAATAAATCTTTAAAATACAAAAAAAAAACAAAGAAGGAGTCCCAGTCAAAGGCACTGAAGGGAATGCAAGAAATTTCAAAACAAGCAACACATTACTCTCTCCAGTGACACAACATATCCGTAAAACAAGAACAGAATGCTCTTCTCTTCAAACCAAAGAAGAGAAAGAGGCCCTAGAAACTAAAAAACACACAAAAAGATTAAAAGTTCTTTAAGAAATAGAAATTAAATGAACAGCTTGAAAAACAAAGGGAAATAAGAAAATAGGAATCAATGCATAAAGTATCATAATTTAAAATGTCAGCCTGAGTATACAGGTAGAGCAGGTTTGCAGCTTCCAAAATGAGAAAATGACAAAGACAGTTTTCTACCTGAACAGTCACCCAAAACTCTCTATAACATTGGAGCATCATCTTCAGCCTTCTAGCCCAATATATCTGACAGACATATTAGTGAGGCAGAAACTATTGAGGACTTGCTTTCCCCTGTCTTGGCAGAGTTTGGCTATTGACTCTGCCTGCATCCAAGCTTGCCCAGTTTTAGGCAGAATTCTGTGGTAGAAACGAGGACATTTTGCCCAGTGGCTTGTTTGTCACATTTCATCTTCTCATTTGGGAAGTTGCTAACCTGCACTCCCTGTACACTCAGGTAATTTATTCCTTCTCAAGTCTCTGATGGGTTGAAGACCAGATAGTCTAGTTCTACAATTAAGCTTAGTTGTCTAGAGGTTAAGATGTTTTTAGGTCTAGATAGATGTTTTAAGTTGATAATGATGTGATATGATAGATATTGATTTACATTCAGAATTTTAGGCTCACCAAGATAGGAAAGATGTTTTCTTTAAGGCTGCCAAGTACAAATAGCCAAAACACTATGAATGTAACATATATATATAATTCCTGATTGTTTCATGGTTCGTCTTGCTATAGGTAGTGTAATATATATATATATGTAATAACATATGTATATGTAAAAAATATTTAATAAAAAAAGAAAAACAAAAAAAAATGTCAGCCTGACTTCTTGAGAACAAAACAAAAAGGAAAGTATCAAAGCACATACATGAGCATGTCACAGGGCTACAAGACAGATGTTCCCAAAGCGATAGGGACCAACAGTAGCAAGGAAAAGCACTGTAAGAGCTCAACACACCAAGCATTAAGAAATTGTAAAAGCATTTAGAGAGAAAATAGGTCACGTGTAAAGTATCAGAAATCAAAAGTGGCATTGCATTTCTCAACATTTACACAGAAAACTATGAGGTGGTGGAGACTGTGTTTAAAATAATGAAGGAAAATCATTTCCAAACTAGAATTCCATACCCAGCCAAATCATCCCTCAAGGGTGAGATTACAATAAAGTTTTCAGTCATGCAAGGTTTCAAGAATTTACCTCCTATGTGGAGGATGAATTCCGCCCAAACGGGAAGCAAGACAAGAAAAATGAGGACCTGGGATCCAGAAATAAGGATCTACAAAAAGAAGAGGTGACAGAAAGTCCTTGGATGATGTTGGAGGCAAAACAGATAACAGAGCAATGCACATCTGAAAAGCAGACACAAAATCTGGATTTCAATTCAAGAAAAGTGCGAGCAGAGTCCATGAGAGAAGATGAGGACAGAGCCTGGGAGGCAGTGAGAGCTGCCAGAGGGCGGTGCAGGTCTGAGCCCAGGGGAAGGCAGGCTGGCAGGCCGTCTGAATGTGCAGTAGACTGCAGTGTAATTAGAGCAAACACTGAGTGGGAGACATGCCTCCTTTAGCACCTGCTACACTCGGTCACTGGCTAGAAGCCAAATATGAAAGGGACACCCTCAGGAGAAACGGGACACCTGGCTCCTAACAGCAGTGCTGGGGCTATGGATCAGTCACTCCCTGTGTCAGATCTGAGAGCAACATTCTCATGGTCACCTGCAATATGTTAACGTGGGTAATCCACAGCACATTTTCAGGATCTTCTTCTCCACATTTTTTCAGTAAGCTGTATAGAAGAGACATTTTCATGCAAAAGTCGGGGGATGAGCCAGACGCAGTGTTCTGTGCCCATGGTTCCATCCACTAAGCAGACTGGGCTGTGATGATGACGAGACAGGCTCGGGAGTTCTAGAGCAGCCAGGGCCACAGAGGAAGAGTTCATTTCACAGAAGCAAGCCAGCAGAAAACTAACTGTTGTAAGGGGCCAGGAGTACAGCCCAGTGCTGGAACATGCTGGAGAGCCTGTGGGTTTGAGTCCAGCACCTCCAATAGGGCAAAGTGGAGAGCAGATGAGGGCCGCAGTCACTGAAGTCCAGAAGGAAGAGGAGACCTGACCATCGGGTTCCCCTGGGCAGCACCCCAGCCTGCAATCGCCATTTCTTCTGCAGCGAGTACATGTCCGAACTCAGAACATCTGAGAAGAAGGGTCTCAGCTGCCTCTGTAGGACACTCACATCACAGGCTGGCTATGAGAGCGAGCAGAGTCTGGGTCACTTCCAGAAGTTCTAGCTCATGCTCCTGGACTGCAGGCTTCTTGCTCTCTAGCACTTTAACTACTTTTACACTTTCTGTCCCCTTCAGGAAACCATCTCCTATGCGAGCAGGGCACAAGATCCCTGTGATAAATTCCTCAGTACATACTCCCTTGTACAGACATGCTGAAATAGCAGCTGAGCTGGTGGTCCAGGAACTAAGCATGGCTATATCAAGGGATGCTTTATTGAGCTGTCAGAGAAGCCACAGATATATTCATATACCTCATACATTCATAACATTCATAAGTAACCTTTTTTTAAAAACACATTCTTTTAAAAAAACTAGGGCAGGAAAAGAAGACTAGTATTAAATTCAAGAAAAACAAAATAGTGCCCAAAAATGAAATTTAAGCATAGAACATATATAAACAATACAATAATAAAATGTACATGACTTCAGTAAATATCACAAAAAAACTATGCCAGGAAAATGAAGAGATTTATATGAGGAAAAAAAATGGCACTGAAGAGCTAAATCCTGATTAAGGACATCATAGCATCACACCTTTAAATACAAACACACACTACGGAAATGTGGACATCTGAAGGGGACTGAGGAGAAAAGGCAGTAGGACCGACTCAGGGGTAAATAAGAGAGACATCCATCAAGCAAGGCTGAGCCCATTAAAGTGTTCTCACGTTTTGATTTCCTACTTTCGGGGCACTTACTCTATCAGACTTTCTTTTTAAAAGCATATAGATGATAGTTCAACCTTACAGCAGCTCTATGAGGTATAGTATTTATTTTGATTAATTTTACTTTTAAGTGTATGGATATTCTGCCTACTTGGGATGTCTGGGTACCACATGCATGCCTGGTGCCCATGGAAGCCAGAAGAGGGTGTTAGATTCCCTGGAACTGGACTTAAAGATGGTTGTGAGCTGTGATGTGGGTGCTGGGAATCAAATCCAGGTCTTCTGAAGAGCAACCAGTGCTCTTAATTGCTGAGCCACATCTCCAGTCCCAGTACACTATTTTATATTTTGGTTGTGAGCCTAGCCTTTAACAGCTGAGCCATCTCTCCAGCCCCAGTACACTATTTTAATCTTCACCTTATATGCAAAGGAAACATTAGCTTTCTACAGTGGCATCTTACTGGAAAGTGGCATCTTAAGGAAAGGCTCTGTGCCCAGTAGTAGATGGAAAACACAAAATAAACTCTGGTGATCTTGGAGTGTTTGCAGATGGCTTCTAGGTTAGAGAGGGCACTTGTGCGCACTTCCACTTTCAGCACTGGCTTAGACCTGTGCAGGCCCTGTGCATGCTGGCAGTCTCTGAGTTCAGGTGTGCGTCAGTCCTGCTATATCTAGAAGGCCTTGGTTCCTTGGTGCCTTCCACCCCTACTGGCTCCTACAATCTTTTTGCTTCCATTTCAGCAGAGTTCCCTGAGCCATGGCGGGGGGGGGGGGGGGGCGACTTGATGCAGATATCTCATTCAGGATTGGGGTGCCAAGGTCTCTCCTTCTCTGCACATTGTCCAGTCTCTGTACTTGCTCTAGCTACTGAGGAGGAAGCTTCTCTGATGATGGCTGAGCCAGGCACTGATCTGATTCCCAGGCTGGTGTCTTTTAAAGCCATTCAGCGCTGTGACAGTGAGCCATACACTTGATTCAGCCATGCTACCACATCTCTGACTTACAGCTGAAAACTTTGTAGTTCAAATCAGGTCCACAATTCACCTCAAGGTCATCTGTGTGGTAAAAGCTAAGCCAAGATATGTATGTGTGTGCACGTGCGCTTATGCACATGTGGGTGCCAGAGATAGATGTCAGCTGTTGTCCTCCACTGCCCTCCATATATTCTTTTTAATTTATTTTTGTATGTGTGAATGAGTGTTCTGCCTTTATGTATGTGTACCACATGGGTGCCTGGTGCCCAGAGACGCCTGAAGAGAGCACTGAATCTCCTGGAACTGAAGCACAAATGATTGTAAGCCATCATGTGGGTACAGAAAACTGAATCCAGAGCCTCTGTGTTAACTGCTGAGTCATTTCGCCAGCTCCTTCCTTATTTTTTGAGAGAGTTTCTTACTGAATGTAATGCCAGTCAACTGGACCAATTAGCTGGCCAGTGAGCTCCAGAGACTGATCTGTCTCCTCTCCAACCACCACCCACCCCACCCCCAGTACCCAACTTTTACAGGATGCTGGGGACCCAAACTCAGGCCCTTGTGCTTTTGAGACAGACAGTTATCCACTGAGCCAGCTCCCTGTGCCAATGTCAAAATCTCAAAGTACTTGTACCTCCAAATTTCTCAACATCACAAAAGAAATAAAGTAACATTAAACTATGTCTTTCTAGCATAAGAATAAGACAACACATTCAGAAGAACGAACTCAAAAGGCCATAGCCCTACCCAGGCTTTTAAGGGGACTGGGGAGTTTCATGAGGTGCCCTTAGCCTCTGTGCACAGAGGTGGGCCAGGGCAAGAGACAAGCAGCGCAGTTCTAAATATCTGAATGAAAACATCTCTGAGTAGCCTCAGTAACAATTGAAACAGCACCTCCAACACAATTTCCTTGTAACATTTCTGATTTCCATCAGCCCTATAATTCATATGACCAATGTCTTTTGTAAAAATACAAGAGCATAAAACACCCAACCCATAGCTTGCTTTCAAAAGTGTTGCACCAAATTTAGGTTATCTGGTTAAGAATAAAGTGACAGGACACAAAATGAGTGTTTTGGAGTGAGACACAGCAACTTCTACTTTGTATACACGTTAAAATCACTGGGCTAGCTCTAATGCTTAGGGCTTAGCTATCATTTCCCTCTGTCTTGATGTGAGCTGCCATCATTCTGAGGAAAATGTTAACTTGTTTCCTAAAGCTGCAACCACTGCCAACTATGCAGAAAAAGCAAAGGCATTTTTTTGTTCTATTCACAAGCACCAACAAACAGCCCAGTGGGGAGATGGCAGTGTGCCAGGCTGCCCTGTGAGCAATTAGGCTTCATGGCAATCACAAGACTCAGACCCCGAGGCCCTTAGAAAACTAGCATGTTGAGGATGGGGTGCTCTCACTTGTCCCCAGAAGCCATACGTGAGATATGTTTTGCTTAGATGGCAATCTTTTCCATCCTCTGGACTGAAAAAAAAAAAAAAAGATTGTGACAACTAGTAAGTAATTAATTGAGTGTAACACAATGGGAGATTTAAAAAAAAAAAAAGCATCACTGTCTACCAGATCTACTGACTGAAATTTAATAGCCTGTCTCTGAAATATAGTAACCCTGCTCTGATAATCTGCATTAATAATTAAAAAGTACATACAACTATCATAAAATGCAAATATTCATTTTAATTGATGAAGAAACAAAGATAAATTAGCCTTACATGATCTTTATGAGAAGCAAGTGAAATGTTAACTCAGATTTACTCTTTTATTAACTTCTACAGTGGAAAGTTTCTAAGAAAAAACCAAATGGTAAATGATATACCTATAGGCAACTACTACCTACCCTTTCCATCTTACCAAATTGAATTCCCTATCACCTCGCAATGTTCTGAGTCTGAGGTGAAGGTCTGCCTGTCCATCCACAGGGTTACATCTGGTGACTCTGCCGCCTGAGTGTGACACAGCCGCACGTGTAACATAGGTACAGAAAGGAGAAGTGGAGGAGCTCAAGGATGAAAATTACTCTTTGGGTCCATAAATATACTTCCTAATGTGCTTCTAGCCTTAGGAAGTAATTGTTTAGAACAGTGGTTCTCAATCTATGGTCTTAACCCTTTTGGGGGTTTTTATATCCTGCATACCAGATATTTACCTTATGATTCATAACAGAAGCAAAATTATAGTTATGAAATAGCAACAAAATAATTTTATGGTTGGAATCACCACAACATGAGGAACTATATTAAAGGGTCACGAAATTAGAAAGGCTGAGAACCACTGATTTAGAGTCAGCTGAAAACATTGCCAGGAAATAAATACACTTAGGAATCTGAATTTTGGGTTCCATTGGCAATGGCTGATGGATACAGAAAAAAATCTGAATTTTAGGTAAAATATAGGATATTTAAGATATTATTATATGTATCTAGTCAAAAGATTTCACTTTATAGTAAAATAAATTTTAAAGGTGAAAGTTAATATCTACTCTTTCTCCATGCGTCTCCAACAAAAGGTCATAATTTCTCACCTATGATATTTTTAATTTCATTTAAAGTTGTTCATTATTTTACAGTATACATATATAAAAAAGCTCTTATTTTATGCTTTTTATTGTGCAAGCGACAACAGCTTTGACATCTTGTCCTATAAACAACAGCCCTTGCAAACTGAAAATCCAAGAACCATCAAGTGTTTTCACTACATCCAGAAAACACAAAGTCTTTATTCCAAGAGAGTTTTCAGGGGGAAACTGTGTGAACAGCAGACACAGAGGCCTGCCCCAGCATCCTGCAGATGCCCAGCAGGCAGCTCTCCCATTTTGTTGGCTCATGTTGTAGAGGTGCTGGCACAATGGGGTTCAATGCCGTAATTGTGGTTTTCCCTGTATATCTTTAACATAACAGGTGAAGACAAAAGCTAAGCGCAAAAACAACAATATAAAATGTTTTAATCCTTTTCAAACAATGTAATTTATAACTACTACACAAATAGGGAAGAAACATTGGTGGGGGGTGGGGGGGCAATGTTCCAAAGGTCCAGTTTACAAGGACCTCACACTAAGTTTTTTTTTTTTTTTTTGCCTCTGCAACTCTTACTAGAAACAGTATTATTTGTTAAAAATGCACCAGCTGCCAAGAGCTATGGTCCATCTAAAGCAAAGCTCCTAAGATGGAAATAGAGTGCTAATACAAAAAAAAAGAAAAAAGAAAAAAGAAAAAAAGAAAAAAAAAAGCAGGATTCTGTACACAAATTTCTGTAAAATCTATTAAAAATAAAGTGAAAATTTATTTTACTCTATCTTTTTGCCTAAAAATGTATAATAATAGATAAAACATTAGACCATATACTACTGTATTAAAACAATCAGAAGTAATGAGATTTCCAACTTTCTAATTAAACCTTTTCTGTAAGTTATTGGGAATTCAGCACTAGCCTTGGTTCACATGATGGAACAATGGGAAAATTTTCCGAATGGTTGAACACTAACCCTGACAAGTGTGGAGAGCCAACTACAATACATTATATGGTAGCATAACCTGCCACCCACGTTGCTGAGAGAACAGCTTTCAGACACATGCACTGAGCTGTAAAACCACAAAATCCCTTATTACTCATTGTCTTCCTTACTCTAGGTGAAATATACCATCAATTCTTTCCATTATAAATCTTTTTCTATCACTATTTTTTGAAATCCATTTATAATGTGGCAGATGTCTTTTTAAAGGGAGCAGATACAGTGGCTTTCATTTCCCTGGAGTGTTACAAATAAGAACTGATGTGGGACAGTATCTGATACTGTTTTAGGGATCCATGCTATTGAAAATGGATAGATAAAACTCCATTTCTTTGTTTACCTTTCGAAAGAGAGCTCATTACAATATTAACACCAGTAACTAATGTGGACACAGCAGTACAGCACACACACACACACACACACACACACACACAACTCTTTCAGAAATTCAAAGACACTAGTACTTAACTACTTTTTAGAGACTCAAAATGATTAAAATAATTGTTTAAAATACGCTTCCTATAACTTTTTTGCCTGACTTATTTCCCTCCCAATGCACCTCATGTCCTCTATTCCTGCCCACCATGACCCTTGTGCATCAACAGCCTGCTAACTGAACCACAGCACTCTGGGAGTTATGTGATGGTAACAGTTTCCTCATTTACAAGGCTGTTGGTAAAGAGGATTTTATTTCTACATATTCCTATTATAATGGCAAGATCAATTAGTTATTCAAGTGGGCCTGTTCCTAAGCTATAAACTCAGAAAATAATTGTGGCCATCCAAGGAGAGTTTCTCTTAACAATCGATAGCTACTTAAGTTGCTCCAAGTTGCTCATCAAGATTTCTCCCCAATGGAAGAAAGTGCTGCTGAAACTTTCTATGAAAACAAGTGTGTGCTATGCTTCAAATATTGACAAAACCTCTAAATTATAAAGCATCATTTATATTTCTAAAGCACATAAGAGCATGTTTATTATAGGACAGACAATATGAACTAGTACATCAAATATGACTACAAGTCTCACATTGCTAGTAAGTGGAAAAATTAAGACTTGAAACCAGTTCTGCCTACTTCACGCAAAGCATCAGAAAGCCTAAAGCGTGTAAGATCACCCTTGATCATCTGCCGCTGTCATGTGCACAGCTCTAACGCCATCCTAAAAAGAATTATACTCAATTATCAGTGAGGAACACTTGGAAGATTAAGTGATGATTAAGTGAGAGTGTATATTACACTTTAAACTCACATGGCTAAATCAATCTCAAACTTGTATTAACGGTGAATAAATACTACCACTTTTTATATCACTTTTCATATCACAGATATAAATGTGCACGTTATGTCCCCCCCCACACACTTGCACCCATGTAAGTGCGGGCATACACACATAACACACACACACACACACACACACTCTCTCTCTCTCTCTCTCTCTCTCTCTCTCTCTCTCTCTCTCTCTCACTCACTCATCAGTTTCTAAGGCAGTTTCCAGACCACAAGAACATGAAAAGCTGTATTAATGCCTCTAATTCCAAGGTGTCAATTTCTTTCCAAGACTGATTTTTTTCAGTGGTCAAAACTGTTCTCTGGCTTTGTTTTATAATTTGTTAAACAATGTTAAAGAGGCATGCCCTGAACACTTCTAAAACTCAATGACTCTGCCAGCTTCTCTACCTTCAAAATGCTAACTTGACTCTCTTGGCTTTGCTCACTGTTTAACAGAAAAGTTTAAGAAATAAAACGTGTGAGTAGGATAGACAAAGCATTTCTGAACCTGTCTGCATGGTTATTTCTTGATAGTTAAAATGCACATAAATCACCTCTTTTAAAAGAAAGTTTCCTCCAGGCATGGTAGTGCATGCCATTAATCCCAGCACTCCGGAGGCAAAGGAAAACGGATCTCTGAGTTCAAGACTAGCCTGGTCTACAGAGTGAGTTCCTGGACAGGACAGACAACGTACAGAGAAACCTTGTCTTGAAAAACAAAAATAAAAACAAACAAAAACAGCCATTTGTGCCCTTAGGTCCCTTATTCTATTAATTTATTGCTGTAAATTTTGCATTACCAAGTAAAAGGGAAAGGAAAAGGAGCAGTACAAGTGCTCAGAGGTAAAACCTGAAGTTGTCCATACTACTAAGTCAGCTTTATTTTAAAGTGACACTAATAAAAATAAAATGTAAAACATAAAACACCTGGAGAACCAAGTACAAAACTCAAAAGCAAGAGTTACCCCACCAGAGGAACATCAATATTCTGACCTAAAGACTCAAACCAGGCTCTATTCGATTTTGTGTTAACAACTAGCTAGCATGAAAAGGATTTAAGTGACTAAACTGTTTATATAAAACAGTAATTCACTAATAGTGTGGTTTCAATTCATTAATCTGTACTATCCAAAACCAATAGAGCCTTCATTTGCATAAGAAGCAGTTGAGCCATTGGGGATGAACACCAAAGTGAGAAATAGTAAGGGTTTTATAAGTCAACAACTGGCACTTCAAGGTTGCATCCACAGGGAGCCCAACAAGCTACTTACTTTCAATTAATCAGGCCTTAATACAGGTAGGGCATTTTCACTCAGCTCTGTGCAGCCTCAGGCAGCCACGTAAGAGTAGGGCTAGAGCAACCGCCAACACAAAGCCAAAGGGAGGAGCTGAGGAGGACGTGAGCATAACCACTACGACCCCCTGTCACATGTCCACTGCTGCCCAGTTCATGGTGGATGTCCACACAGCTATTAAAGGGCAGGGATAGGACTCTGGGTTTTAAAGGACTGACAATTAGAAAGGACAGAGGTACACTTGCACATCACACAATAAACAAGTGCTAATGCCAAGATTCCAGTTCTCATCTGAGGCTCCAAACCTCAAGCAGCATGTGCAAAGACGATCTAGAAACCTGCTCCTTTCTCTGGCTTGGGTTTCATCCTTCTGTCCTACTCGGGAAACATTTAAATCCCAGATTGCAGATTACGAAACAGACTGAATTTCCCCCCATAAGCCAAGGTTGAGAACTTGGAGTTCAATGGCAAGTACACTGTGACCAAGGGGAATATCAGTGAGCTTCACAGGACGACAGCACCTCAGGTTAAATGGGGTTCACTGAGTCACAGGAATTCCACGCTACTCAATTCCCAATCTGTCTTAAGCAATTTCTTCCCAACACAAGGCAACTTTTAATGCAAAAGAAATACTCTAAAGCCAGGAACATCTTTCAAAGTCGCACTACTGGACTCAGAGAAACATGATTTTTAAAATAATTAATGAGACTAATGTTTCCCAACAAGATTTTAGCAACTAACTGCGCATAGCTTCTGTATGATCCCATCCTTTTATGATCTTAAACATGAAACAGTTCCTCCCTAAATACTGAAGTCAAGGCTTTCTTCTCATTCCTCAATTGGTGCTTACTCTCCAAGATGCCTGCCTTTCACAGAACCAGAGTTCTCACCTTTGGCCATGATAAGATGTAAATTAAGCGTCCTCTAGGTTCCCCCAAGCACACTTGCTTCACTTTATCATTATTGTCTCTAAGATTACAAAGTTCTATCAAAAGGTGAGGCCAGAAGGCAGATCATTTAAGGACTAATCTGTCTTTAATCTTGTTCTTCACCAAAGCTAAAACAGATGCCTCATTGCTATTTTTAAATTAAATATCAAGAGAGACTGCCGTAGGGGAAAAAATATCTAAAATATTAACTGAGTCTAGTAACTAAGACACCTACTTAGCCATAACGGAAGCTAACAAATATTCACACACACACAGACACAAACACACACACACACGTTATTTAATAGGTCACAAATTTGTTCCTCGAAATTAAAACAGTATCATTCCTAGTTCTGACAAAGTACAGAAATTCTACTGATAGATTAGCTTCCTAAGCCCCTATTAAGCTCACTTAATCACATATGCTAATTTTAGTATAGAAACAATGGTTATACCGTCTACTGGGGCTAAGAAAGTTACCATACTTCCCTTTCTCCTACACCTTGTATACCTATAGATTAACAGTAAAGAGAAATCCTAGCAATTCTGTAAAATCAAACTTATGCAGTGCTGCAGTCAATACAGAATATTTATAATTGCAAAATTATACTCTTTAGGCAGTTCCTCATTTTAAAAGAATAATAGAGTAGAGGAATTTTAACCCTTGCAGGAACACTCTACAGACTCAAGAATAGATGTTAAAGCTATGGAACCATAGTTATTTCTCAGATGCCTTTAAACAATTAATAGAATCAGGAAAATAAAGCTTCAAGATTAAATTCTAAAGTTTTGCAATTATACATAAAGTATGTATAATGTTCAATAGAAATATGGTTTATAGGGGTAATTCACGTTACTCATGTATCTCAAGGAATATGTCAAAAGGTAGAGTCATGTGTACAATTATTATTAAAAATAATGACACTATGTAAACAACACACACTAACTACCCAGATTCAACATAAGTAAAATGAGAGGCAAGGACAACATCAGGAGCTTGAAGGCTGTTCTACTCTGGTTATTGTAGTTTTTTAATTAAGTAATTTAATTTTAATTAAATTATTTAATAATAATCCATCTACTATTGGGTTAGTTAATTTAGCCTAAATTGAAAAGCTGTGAGCTAAAGAATATATTGTTTTAATGGGATATTTTAAAATATCAGGGTGAAATATTATTATATTTGAACATTACTAAATGTGAAATAAAAAAAACCTCCAATGAAACACTTGAACACTCCTATTTATTGCTGCTGTATTCACAACAGCAAGAAAACAGAACCAGTCTAGATACCCATCAGTGTGAATGGATGATGAAAATGTGTACCCAACGGAACTGTATTCAGTCATAAAGAAAAGATGCAATTCTCAGAAAAACAAATGGGTAAGAAAAGTATTAAGTGAGTGTGTTAACTAGTTTTATAATTTCATACAAGCTACAGTCATCTGAGAAGAGGGAACCTCAATTAAGAAAATGCCTCCATAAGATCAGGCTGTAGGCAAGCCTGTAGGGCATTTTCTTAATTAGTGATCAATGGGGAAGGGCCCGGCCCATTGTGGGTGGAGCCACCCCTGGACTGCTGGTTCTGGGTTCTGTAAGAAAGCAGACTGAGCTGCAATCCATGAGGAGCAAGCCAGTGAGCGGCTTTCCTCCGCAGCCTCTACATCAGCTCCTGCCTCCTGGTTCCTGCCCCGTTTGAGTTCCTGTTCTGGCTTCCTTTGATGATGAGCAGTGCTGTGGAAGTGTAAGCCAATGGTCATGGTGCTTCATCGCAGCAACAGTAACACTAAAATAGCAAAATAATTGGAACTCAGACAAGTATTGTCCCTCTCACTCACGTGGAACCTAGCTTTAAGTGTCTTATGAAGGTATGTGGGTTTGGATGCCCAGAATAGGGACCACTACAGGAGGGGAAGAATAAGAGGGGTTGTGGAACACACATGACATGAAGGCATGGAAGACACTACTGAGGTCGACAAGGGGCAGGAAAGAAATGTAGAAGACAGAGGGATTAACAAAAAACAGTTATGTTGAAAATACCATATAGAAACTTCATAGTTTATATACTAATTAAAATTCAAAAAAAATAAATGTAAACATGCATATACATGAAACTAGAGAGTAGAATGGTGGCTGCCAGGGTCAGAGGTGTAGGGGTTAGGAAGATGCTAGTGAAAGGACACAAAACGTCAGTGTCTTGGCATAGGGGCTGGGCTGGGGCTATGTATTGTGATGCTAACTAACTGGCCCTCAAGATCTGGTTGCTGCCCAGACAAGTACAAGTACACCTGTCCTAGTTGCGTAAACCTTGTTCTATCTCTTTAAAGTTGGTTGGTTAATCAACAATGCTGAAGCTTGGGATTGGCCGAGGAGAGAGAGGAGGGGTTTGAGGTTCACAGGCCTGGGATCAGGGGACCACGAGGCAGGAAGAGAGAGGAGACAGACAGGTACAGGACGAGGAAGAAAGAAGGAAGAAGGGCTCAGGATGGGCTAGCATGAAGAGCAGCACAGGGCCGATGGGCATGGATGGAGGAAAGCAGGCCAGATGAACACATTAGCAAGTGTTTTGGGATCATGGATGGGAAGTCGCCCAGATAGGAATGATTAAAGCAGATGGCCTGGGATGGGGGCTGGGAAGTTTAGAGGGTTAATATCTGCCTAGTCCCACGTGAAATGAGGCTATTTTAAAATACAACAGGTATCTGTGTTTTTATTGATTTTGATAATGGGTTAGATAATACCATCATGATAATTACACGTATTTAATAATAAAACATTATTAGTTTTTATTTATTACAACGTGATGGTGACTATGAATAATAATATGTTCTATACTTAACAACTACTAAGACAGTAGTTTTTTGTTTGTTTGTTTGTTTTTTACATTTACTTACTTATTGTGTATGTCTGTGGTGGGAGGTGAGAGATTTTGTGGCGGTCAGCTCTCTCCTTCTAACCATATGGGTCTCAGATATTGAACTCAGGTCATCAAGTTTGTTAGGAAGCACCCTCACCCAATGAGCCATCTCACTGGCCCACTAAAATGGTACATTTTAAGATGGTCTTAGTACAGAAGAAAGAATTAAAAAAAAGAAGATGACGAGGAAGAGAAGAAGAGGAGGAGAGGAGAAGGGGGAGGCAGAGGAGAAAGAAACAAAGAGATTGTTGGTTCAGCGCTTACTGGGCAACACAGGAACTGAGCTCCATCCACCAGGACTGACAGAAAAAAGTTGGATGTGCTGACACATGCACTAGGGAGGTGGAGACAGGCAGATCATGGGTCCTACCAGCCTACATCTTAGCTTACTTGTCACCTCCAAGCCAGAGAGACCCTGTCTCAAAAACTGGGAGGCCGAGAGGAGAGCCACAACCTGGCATGTGGCACGCAGAGTCTCAAGCAAAGCAGGAGAGGAGCACCAGCATTGTGCTGGCTACTGTTGACACAAGCTACAGCCATTGGGATGAGGAAGCCTTCACTGAGCAGATGCCTCCATCACATTGCCTATAAGCAATGTCTGTGAGGCATTTTCTTACTGGTCAATGTGGGAGAGCCCCGCCCACTGAGGGTAGTACCATCCCTGGGCAGGTAGTACTGGATGCCATAAGAAAGCAGGCTGAGCAGGCCAGTAAGCAAACTAAGACAGACCTCAAGGTCACCCACTGACCTCCACAGGTGTGCCATGGCTCTGTGTCTCCTCCCCCACTCCATTCCTTCCTGTCTTTCCCTCCCTCCTCCCTCTCTCCCTCTCTACCCCTTTCCTTCACCTCTCAAATCTTCTCTAACTACTGTCTCTTTCTACTAGATTAAGCACCCAAATCAAAATTAGCTGTGACCCACTCTTAAGCTAATTAGAACACAAAATCTTCATTTTAAAAACAGTGTGTTTCTGTTCATACCTACAAACCCTAATATGGTGACTTTTCTTAATTCCTTTATGAAAGAGAAACAGTCACGGCCTTTTATCTACAGCCTAACATTCCAAGTTTTACTCTAACCTTCTCTTTCACTTTGAAAACTGAAGATCCAAAGAGCCTTTATTCACCTAAACATGTGAAGCAAGCTGAGGAAAAAAGAAAGGTGCCTGGGTGGGCTCCCTTCAATTAACATAGACTACAAATGTCACAATGAGTAGGTCTGAACAGTAGTTGCTGCGGTTTCTTCAACTCACTCACCCATGTACTCAGGAGGAGACTGAGACAAGAGAAGCCCATGCTCAAGGCCAGCCTGGGCTAAAATGTAAGTTGGAGGTAAGCCTGGAGAAGGAAGGAAGGAAGGAAGGAAGGAAGGAAGGAAGGAAGGAAGGAA
>OU015753.1:44753711-44769230 GCA_907169655.1 Acomys percivali
AGGAAGGAAGGGCGGGCGAGCCACTCAGGGTGGCATATGGCTGTATCTCATCACTCAGGATGCTTAAGCTGGCAGGCAGGGTTTCAAGCCAAGCTGGACTGCTGAAATCTTGTTTCAATAAACAAAAAGTACCCTCCTGAGGGTGAGGGTACTCTAATATGGCTATGTGTTAAAAGGTTTAGTCCCCAGTGGCACTATGGAGCGGTGATGGACACTGGGGGCCGGAGAGCTGGCTCAGCAGTTAAAAGAAATGGTTGCTCTTCCAGAGAGCCCAGGTTCAGCTCCCAGCACCCACATGATGGTTCACAGCTCTATGTAACTGAGGTGTTAGGGGACGCAAAGCCCTCTTTTTGGCCTCCATTGGTCTCAGGCACAAATGTGTTACACATACACACATGCAGGCAAAAACTCATACATATAAAATAAGAAAACATTAAAAAAAACAAAAAAGAGGAGGAGGTGTGGCGGAGGCGGCTCTGCGGTAGATGACTCAGTGGTTAAGAGCACTTGCAGAGGACCTGAGGAGTTTGGCTCCTAGCACCCACACTGGTTGGCTCACAACCTTCTGTAACTCCAGCTCCAGAGGACCTGATGCCTTCCTGTGACCTCTGCGGGCAACTGCACTCAAGTGCACTTGCATACACACTCATACATCTATCTTTGGAAAAAGAAGCAGCTTTCAGGACTAGGCCATAGGTAGCAGATGGAGGCAGTAAACTTCCGAGACAACAGCTGAACCAAGAGAATAAAAGTTACGTTTACACCATCCTTTGCCCATACTTCTGCTGCCATCACGGTCTGTTCAAGCACACCAGGGCAAGCAACTACGAACTAAAACTGAAACAGTGGGCAAAACCAATCTATCTTCCTTTTGTTGGGTATTCCAGTCAAAGTGAGGCAGAAACCTCCATCCCATCTACTTTAATCACCACCCTGATGTACAACCCCAGCAGAACACAAGGGGCACTTCACCTCCTCTCCGTCTGTTTTTGTCCGGCTTCCCTGATAGCTTAGATGTGAAAGACTTCTTCATAGATCTGTTAGATACTTGAATGTCTTTCTGTGTTTTAATTTTGTTCTTCGAGCCTAGGTTGTTATGTAGCCCAGGCTGGCCTTGAACTCACTATGTAACCGTGCAGTCTCAAACTCAAGATTCTCTCACCTCAATTTCCTCAGTGCTAGTATGACAGGTGTGCAGTTGTGTGTCTTCTTTTACAAAATGTTCACTAAAGTATACAGCCCAATTTAAAATGGGGGAGTCATAAGTTCCTTAAAACAGTCTGAACACTAAATTTTCATCAGATTACAGACTGCAAGGCTCTGTTCCATTTGTTCCCACTGTTCTTTAGGTTGCCTTTTCATTCTGGTGATTTCCCCTATTGTTATGAGGGAGCTTTTGAGTTTGAAATAATCTTACTTGTCTAATTTTCCCATTGTTTCCTGGGCTTTGAGATTATTAACAACAACAACAAAAAGCAAAAGAAACAAACAAAAAACTCTTGTTCTTGTCCATCAACCAAAGGCATTTCCCGTGTTCCAGTTTCAAGTCGTACATGTAAACTCTGTGATTGTACAGATGCTTAAAGATTGGAAATGAGTTCTAATCTTCTGCACATAAAAACCTAATTTTCCCAGACCACTGATTAGAGACGCCTTTCTCCACTGTGTGTTCCAGGCACCTTTAACAAAGCTGGATATGCACACATGGATGACTTCTAGGTTCTTTATCCTATTCTCCTGGTCAATGCCTGTTTTTATCCCAATATTATGCTTATGCCTTTTTCATGAAAATGTTACAGTGTTTCTTTTTTAAATGTATTAATTTTTAAAAAATATTTTTAAGACAGGTCCTGAAACCCTATAGCTAGGCTGGACTTGAACTTGCTATATAGCTAAGGTTTATTGTTTATATATACTGCTTAAGAGACTCTGATTTATATCAAACTGTTTAAAATAAAACTCATAAAAGTTAGTGTGAGTAGATTTGAAATCAATAGATACTACCTTGCAACTTCTTACTCTAACATACATATTAACAGAACTCTAATTATAATAGTAATTCTGTTCTGTTATCTTAACAGAAGAACTGATTTATTAACCGCTCTGGCAAAGAACCATATGTACGTCCACGTAGCTGTGCTACTGATGGAAGACAAGTGGAGACACAAAGGCTTTCTCTCTCTCATACATGGAAGAAACAGAAAATAGCACAACAGTGAACCAAAGGGCAACTTCCAAATTTGCTGAAAGAACCCTAGTTAATCTTAAGTTAGCAAGCTGTTTTTCTTTTCTTCTTTCTTTTCTTTTTGTTTGTTTTGGGGTTTGGTTTTGTTTTTATCTGGGCGGGGAGGGGGGAGTTTGAAACAGGGTTTCTCTGTGTAGCTCTGGATATCCTGGAAACCTCTCTATAAAACAGGCTGGTATCAAACTCAAAGATCTGCCTGCCTCTGCCTCTGAGTGCTGGAAGTAAACGCATGTGCCACTACCACATGGATGCAAGAGTTTAGAAACAGCTATGAGTGCCTTCAAGATATGTGTAAGAAATTGCTTCTGTTTCATATTTAAGACAAAAAGTTCCACAACAGTTTTACAGAGATATAATTAGCAAACTGTTGAGTTCCAGTGGATGTTTTCTAAAAGGTTTAGTTTCATCAACTCTATAGTATTCTTTGTTACTTAAACAAATAACAAAAAAAAAATAACATTATTTTCCTTTCACAGAGAAAAACAAAAGTAAGCAAAAATGTAATGTTAAAATATAAAAGATTTACTGGACAGTGGTGGCACACACTTTTAATGCCAGCACTCAGGAGGCAGAGGCAGAGATGGGTGGATCTCTGAATTTGAGGCCAGCCTGGTCTGCAGGTAGAATTTCAGGACAGTCAGGGCTATACTCAGCTTTGAAAACATTCAACAACAATGCCTTTATTGAAAGCTCTCCTGGAATAGCATTAATCCTGAAGGAAGGTAACACAGAGGAAATGATACAGCAGAAAAGAAGTTAAAACAAAGACTCTGAAGTGAAAATCCTTACTTCTGTCTATGCAACTTCGCTCATAAAATCTTATCAACACCTCATAAAATTGTCTTCGGTACCACATCACAAAATTTTAAAAATAGAGCTAGTGGCATATATTTAAATAAAATGTTTTAGCAAAAAAAAAAGTTTTCAATTTTGTCTAAGCCAGTTTTATATCAATAGAAAGTCCATTTTTTTTAAAAGAAAGTCCATTTTTAAACCCCTCCTCAGTTATATAGGTTAAAACACACACTATAGAACTGTGGAGATCCTTCTATAGAATCCTCTGTGAGACAACAAAACTCTAGCTCTGCTCTGTAACTGAAATGAAGGAAAAACACAATGGAAAAAAAGCATTTTAAGATACATAAGGTAGCCTTTGTCCTTCCCACCTTCAATTCTTAAGTTACTAAGTTCAAGTTGTAAGAACCTAGAAAATAAATATGTAAACTGTTTTAAGTAAGCACATCCATAATTTCTAGAAAAAAGAAATAAACCCCACTTAACACTTCAATGTAAACTAAAGCCTCTCAAAGACAAGACTCCATGGAAAAATATAAAAGGATTTATTTAAATTTTCCATTCAGTCAAACCAGTCCTATAACTTATGAAAGGATGGCTCCAAAACTCTCATAAGAAGTTAATTACTTCTTAGTATCTAAATTCAAAGAAATCTCTCTTCTTAAATATAAGTCATGTAGTGAAGAAATGTTTAAAAAATTATCTACTTCATCTCTCCTTAAAGACACAAAATACTATCTGATACTTCTTGAACATATAAAAGATAAAAGTAAATATAATAAGTTACCATAAAAGATGTATAAATTAAAGTATCATTAGCTATAAAGGCACTAATTAAAAGAACATCCAAAAATTGTGACGCCTTAGGGAGAATGAAAAAAATCGTATATTCATTAAGTTATTGTGGAAAACAGTTTAGGTTGTCACCTAGCAATACTTAGGATTACTAGTATCATGAGGCCATGTCATCACAATACACAAAAATATGCAAGAGAAAACTAAAAAACTACCTGTAAGACATTCTCTTCTACAGAGTTAATGTTTAGTATTTAAATAACAAAAGCAAAGACTGGATAGTAAAGTATCTCAAGGTTTCTCCTATTAACTGCTCAACCCTTACTTTGTACTATCAAACTTACACGAGAATACAAGACATCTTCATAAATACAGAGATTTTTTATAAGGATGTACATTTCCCAAAACGCATCAAAGAGTTTCTTAATGTGAATATATTCTAGAAAAAACTACAACTAAGGCTACAGATGCGGCACCAGTTGAAGCATTCTGCTGACACTGGAAATAGAGCTAGAAAGTAAAAGCCAACAGTGACATCTAGTGGGGCTTTGGAGCACATACGCCAGACCAAAGTGTTTCTAGCGCTTCCCGGCTTTTAGCATAAACTAACAACAATATAGACACATATACATAGAAAGAAATAGCTCACACTAAAAGCACGTCAATTGACAATTCTTAATATATAAGAGCAAAATTCCTTTCCAAACCTGGGGAAAAGACAGAAATCCAGGAACAAAAGATCAAATATCCCTAACGAGACTTAATCCAAACAAGGTGTCACCAACACTTTGCTGGGATGGGCTTTTCAGTGATGCACCCGCTTTTGAGTCACATGATTCTGAAGTAACCCCCAAAACTCAGTGATTCGCTAAGCTAGACTTGGATGAAATTGTTTCTTCAGTGTAGCCTCAGTGTCCTGGCTAGTTTTATGTCAACTTGACACTAGAGTCATCAGAGAGGAGGGAGTTCAACTGAGACAGCGCGTCCAAAAGCCCAGGTTGCAGACAGGCCTGAGGACATTTTCTTACATTAGTGATAGATGGAGAGGGCTCAGCCCACTGTGGGTGGTGCCATGCCTGGGCTAGGGGTCCTGCGTTCCGTAAGAAGGCAGGCTGAGCAAGCACGCAGAGCAAGCACGCAGAGCAAGCACGCAGAGCAAGCAGTCAGCAGCACCCCATGGGGTTAGCTCCTGCCTTGAGGTTCCAGCCCTGCACTGAGTTCCTACCCTACTGCTCTTAATGATGAGTTGTCATTCTGAACTACAAGCACAATAAACCTTTTACGTCCCAAGATGCTTTTGGTCATAGTGCGTCATGATAGCAATATTAACCCTAACAAAAACACCTACCTGGTACGAACGGTTATTTGTTTCTCTTGTTTTCTCCCCCAAAACATAACAATTCTATATTAAAAGGTATGCACTTATTGGCACCAAAACAAAACATGAGGGTGTGAAGGAAAATTATGCAATCAAGGTAAGTAAGTTGTTATTAATTTGCAATAAACAGCCCTTACAACCATAAGGTCTTTGATATAAACCTTGTGGTAATCACAAAGCCCTATGCAAAAGATAAAGCTAAAGACCACAGGGAAAGTTAGGTAGGCACAAGATGGTGCAGAGGACCTAATGTGATTAGAAGGCAATGAAAAAATGGCAGCAGCAAATCTCAGCCTATTGAGCAACACTGTGAATGCAGGGGACTAAATCCTTCAATCAAACACTGACGAATAGTAAAGGCCCAACTGAGTACATGCTGCCTACAAGACATTGACATCATATTTAAAGACGTATACAGACTCAAGAGGGAAGGGACTAGAAAAGACATTCCATGAAAGTAGACACGGAAAGTTCCACACTTCAAAGGAGTGGAGGCCACACAAACATATGCATTTGTTAAACCTCACCAAGTAATATACTTAATGTTTGTATAAAACTGTGTTTCCCTTAGAATGAACATTAAGTAAATACTGATAACTCTTACTAATAATGTATCATGCTCACATATTTAAAATAAATAAATATGTTACGGTAAACAATGGAATCTGTCTCCAGCTGGAGATCTGACCTTGTCTCTCTTTTAAATTGTAACTACATTGTCCGTGAGCTTTCATGTGTCCATTCTTTTTGTTTGTTTGTTTGTTTGTTTCCATTAATGGACTAAGAACCCCCAAAGGAGACCCTGATTTCCCAAGTGTTTCATGGTGGCACCAGCAGGACTTGCCAAGATTTCTGGTAACACTTGTTTGCCTCTTAATTCTTTAATCAGCGCAGAAAACATGTTCCTGAACCCTAGGTGGCATCAGGGAACTGTAACTTACTTTGATGAATCAAAAATGATTTCAATAAAGCAGATATTGTGGAACATTAAAGCATTCCAAAGGTGAAGGGATGCTGTTCAATTCTTTTAGCCTTTCTTATACCTGAAAATTCTATAATAAAGCATTAGGAAAAAAATGGCAATTCAAAAGAATATAAATATTATATGCATCTATTATCTATAGAATGAGTTAAAGAAACACACATTAAAAAAAAAAAAACTAAAAGACATACCCGAATTTCTTGAAGGTTGTGAAAATTATTTCCTACTCTGACTGAGATTTTGCTTGGAGTGTAGCTTTCATCGGATTTATAGTCTGCATAAATACATAACGTCTTTACTGTTGTTTTTCTTCTAAAAAAAAAAAAGATAAAATAAAAACATGTGCTTTATCATATAAAAAGATTATCGCCAAAGCATCTTCTCTTCTGATATTAAATCACAAAACAAAGCTGGGTGCTGGTGATATACACCTTTAATCCCAGCGGCAGGAAGAGATCCGTAAGTTCAAGGCCAGCCTGGTCTTCAGAGCAAGTTCCAGGACAGCCAGGGCTACACAGAGAAACCCTGTCTGGAAAATAAATCACAAGACAAGTATTTAAATCAACAATTTCCTTTCATTTCATTTCAACTTGCAGGTTAGACCATGTAAAACTATAAGACAAATAGAGTATGTTACGCATACCTCACTGAGAACATGGCCAAGAACTAAATGTATACAAAGAAGCAAGTAAGCCGAATTAGGAACTTTTACATGCAAACAATCATGTCCATCCTTTTTATTTAGACATTACATGAGGGAAGTGCTCTAACAAGCCTGGATTTCTTTACTAATTAATTACCTAATTTCTTATATTAATATTTAAAAATACCTAGCTAAGTGAAAAACTGAACAATATTTATTCTTAAAATAAAAAGCATACCCTGCCTCTTAATGTACCAAATAAAAATCTATTCTATTTCAAGAAATACAGATGTATATGTGTAAATATATACATATATAAGTATATACATACATATACACACACATATATATCCTTTGGGTATGTGATGGTTAGAATAAAAAAGGCCCCATAGGCTCATGTATTTGAATGATTAGTAATCAGGAAGTGGCACTACTTAAGAGGAATTAGAAAGTGTGGCCTTGTTGGAGGGAGTTTGTCACTGAGAGTGGGCTTCGAGGTTTCAAAAGTCGAAATCAGGTCAATGTCTCTCTCTTCCTGCTGCCTGTAGATCCAGATGTAGAACTCTCAGCTCCTTCTCCAGCTGTGTCTGCCTGTGTGCCACCATGCTTGCCACCATGGTGATGATGGAGTAAGTGACCCCAACTAAATGCTCTCTTCTATGAGAGTTGCCTTAGTCATGGTGCCTCTTCATAGCAATAGAGCTCTGACCAGGACAAGGGATAACAGAACATACATGGTAGGAAAGAAAGGAGGCAGGAGGAATATTAGAGTTAGAAAGGTAGGGATGGGGATTAAGATGGTAGGAAGAGCTGGGCATGGTGGTGCACGCCTTTATCCCAGCACTTGGGAGGCAGGGGCAGGAGGATCACTGTGAGTTCGAGGCCAGCCTGGTCTACAAAGTGAGCCCAGGACAGCAAGACTACACAAAGAAACCCTGTCTGGAAAAACAAAAAGAAAAACAAAACAACCCAAGATGGTAGGAAGAGGGTTAACCAAAACAAAGAATTATGAAAAGGCCATATGGAAATCTACTATGTCATAAGCTAATTTTAAAAAATATAATTAAGGAGATGGAGAGATGGCTCAGCAGTTAAGAACACTGCTGCTTTTCTGGAAGACCAGGGTTCAATTCCCAGCACCCACATGGCAGCTCACAGCCATCTATAACTCCTGTTCCAGGGGATCCAAATCCTTCCTGACTTCTTCAGGAACCATGCACACAAGAGGTACACACACATACTGACATGCAAGCAAACAGACACATAAAATAAAAATAAAGCTTATATATATAATTATGTAATATTTAATATTATTTTATTATATTAATATTTTATTTAACAAGTACTATAGTTAATTGTTAATGCTACATTTTATCATATTATATTAATATATTGATAACGTTAATACCTAATTTAAAAGTAAAAGATTTTAGAGCTGAGGAACTGGAGTCAAGCGAGTGGCAGCCAAGATGGCAGCAGCTCCGATGGAGACAAATCCAACGGTGGCAGTTTGGAGGTCACCCAAGGAGGAGCACCCTGGCTTGACCCTGGTGAAACACTTTGAGGTGGACCGCAACCCTAGCGAGAGGACGATGAAGGAGCTGGCTGACAGGTTGAAACTGACAAAAAAGAAAGTTAAGGCTTGGTTCCATTATCGAAGGGGCTTGATGAAGTTCAGCCAGTTTTGCTAGGACAACGAACCAAAGATGATGAGGGATTTTCCTGAAGCGAATAGACACACTCAATTAACCCTCTTGCTCTACCAATTCAGAAAGATGGAGCTCGCCTAGCAGTCCTCCCAAAAGGAGGAGCCCGGGCTCCCTGAAGCCTTGGATGCCTTGGAGAGGCTTAAGCTCTCTTCTGGCTACCAAAGCAGGATTCCTGACTCCCTAGTGTTGGCTCATGCTTTTGTTAAATGCTTTTCAACTTGTTTGGAGGCGGGAGGGAGGGGCTGTTGAGTTTTTATGCCTGTTGATGGGAGATTAATAATAAAGCCTGCTACTTACAGAAACTAAAAAAAAAAAAAAAAAAAAAGGGAAAAGATTTTAAAAAGAGGTAACTAAACAGGTACCCAGCACTCCCGGAAGTCCTAATTCCCAGAGCCTGGGGTGGGCTACCACCGAAGTTGTTAGCGAAGGCCACAGAGCCACAATAACAATATATGCTGCTGCCATCACTCTTGGCTGCCCACCAAAACTAGATAGGACCCTGTTGTTAAAGATACAGCATATTCTAGTTGGCCGACATAGAGAATTCAAGCTGGAACCGAGCTGGAAGGTTCCTGCCTGGCTATCTTTCAGAGCCAGAAGATGCTAGGCAGACTGCTGAGAGAGAAAAGTATTAAACAGTATACTAAATACATTGGGCAGTAGCCCTGGTTGTCCTGGAACTTGCTCTGTAGACCAGGCTGGCCTCAAGCTCATGGAGATCCACCTGCCTCTGCCTCCTGAGTGCTGGGATTAAAGGTGAGCACCACCACCATGCAGTGTTTTCAATTTTTATCTGGGCTATTTAAACATAAATTCAACAAAAATTGAAAAGCATCTATATTTTAAAATAATCATGCAGTTATATTACCACAGTAGGTGAAAAGACAGATTATAAAACAATATTACAAAAGCATCACACTTGGGAATGATTGTTTAAGTATATTAACCTATGTTCTTGCCAAGAAAAGGGCACAGATAAGCCTTGCAAAAGTTGCAAATCTGACTATGTTGGGTGGGTAAACTATAGAAGATCTTAATTTTCTTCCTTATAATTTCTGTTATTTTCTGAATAATTTTTTTCGGGATGAACATGTGTCGTTTGGCCACCAGGAAAAAATGGATAATTTTAAAAACTGACCCTCCAAAAATATCTAAAAGTCTACTAAAAAGGGCTTTGCAAGTGTACACTGGTACTGCTAAGTAACACAGAGTTCCTTGAGCAAAATTACCCTGTGTCAAAGGCCAGAGTACAAAATAGTAGGGTCTATAGTTCTTCTCTGGAGAAACAAACTTACATAATTGAATTATTCATCGGAAAAGGGGGCAATGATAAAGATTCCTCTTCAGAAAACACATAAAATCCTAATTATTCCAAAGTACTGACAGGACAGGAACCAGCGAGGCCAGAGCTACCAAACTGACTTCTCAGCAACACATCAAAGGGAAGCAAAGGATGCAGGGAAATTTTGGAAGGCTACTAAAGACCTTCTTGATGAGCCATAAGCAAGAAGTAAAGCTCTCCCCGCTATGATGGAAAGAGCAGAGACTGCAGAAACTAAAAAGACACAGCAAAAGAGGACATAAATGCTCAATCTTTTCACAGACTAGTGTGACTCCCAAGTTATAAAATTCAGGATAACTTCAAGGCCAAACCCTACAGGACAACCAGGGTGAGTTTAGAAACAACCAATGAAAATAAAAACTAACAAACAGCCAGAGAATACTTTCTGCCTGACCCAGAACTAAGGCTTCACATGTATTCTCTTTGTCCTGTCAACAGCTCACTACTTTCCTAGCGAGAGCACTAACACCAGGGTAAATGACCTAAGTAAAAAAGTTCATACATGTTCCCATTGTACATAGAAAATCATGTCACTTCTCAAGTAAGATGAAATGTAAAAACCAAGTCATGGTGGAAGATGCTGGAATTACTCAAACCTTTACTCTATCCTTGGTCACTACACTGAATCCCTACTGCATGTAAGGCACCCCACAAAGTTCAGATGTGTGTTTGTCTGCCTTCCTTTAGTTAATCACAACGGCCTTGCTTTAATTAACTGTGCTTGGTTTACTTAACAGCCACTGACCGAGGCCAGTTCACAGCCATGAGTAGACACTTGTGGGTATTTACATTTGCGCTACACATGGTTCTTTTCTTGAGGCCTATGCATCCCCAGAAATGACAGGTATAATTTATGCTATAGTTAGATGAGATTTGCAGAAGAAACCACTACTGCACCAAAAGTTTAAAACTGCTACTCTACAAGGTACAGCAAAAAAAATTTTAAACTACTAAATTTTGTCTCAAACTAATTCAAAAAGCAATAATACTGCATAAAAATCATGTTGCACATGGAAAGATAAAATAAACAGACTGAGTCACCGTGGAAGATGCTAGAATTATTCAAACCACCACTCTAATTATGGTTGTTGCACTGAGTGAACACCCACTGCACGCTGTAAAACTCTGAGGAAACACTGATGATGGAAAGGGGAGAAATTCTTCCCTGTTTCTGGCTAACGTGAGTAATAACCCTGACTTCCCTGGTCCTCTGACCTATTAAACACTTTCTCCTGACAAACAGCTTTGGGCAAGAAGCTAGCATTTCCTTTGTTCCTTCACACCACAAATGTAATAAAAGCAAGCATATCTGGTTTAGCCACAAATGGATGAGTAAGTCTTTAATGCTAGGGTTCAATATTACCAAATACGCTTACCTAGAGATTTAATGGAGTTAGTACACTTTTCATTAGCTTCTCAGCTTTAACAAGTGATATTTGGTCCCACACCTCCTGACTTTTGAATAATTTTTCGTCTGGTTAAGAATGTACGATATGCTAGGCAGAAGTGGCTCATGCCTTGAATCTCAGCCCTGGGAGGCAGAGGCAGGTGAATCTCTGTGAGTTCAAGGCCAGTATGGCCTACAGAATGAGTTCCAGGACAGCCAAGGCTACACAGAGAAACCATGTCTCGAAAAACAAAACAAAAAAAAGCTACCTACTCTCATTACCTTTATCCCTTCTTCAAAATATGTAACTAAAAGATCCATGCTATCTCAAAGGTAGGTATGACTACATTGTAGACAGTAAAATCCGAAAATAAAAGTAATTTTTAACCTTGCATTATAATGCAGCAATATTTAAAAGGAGATCTGGCCCTTTTATCCCCCCTCTCCCATTCCTTCCTGCTGTCCGAGATATGGTAACTCAGGGGGGACTCCATAAGTGTCATGAGTTGACCCTAAAGCTAAAATCTAAGAGAAAAGAATGAAAAGAGAAAGAGGCAGTGGTCTAGATTCACAAATACAGAGAGGAACCATACCACTCCTTAGCTTTCTCTTTCATGAAAACAGAAGAAATAAATGTTGATCTCATTGGAAACACTTGTCAAAGCCTACGTACTAGAACTAGTTAACAGACATTATTATGTCCTCTGCACAGATGAGAAAACCTGGGTTGAGACCAAAATAAGCAAGAAGCCCTTATTTATAAAGCTACTTAAAAAACAGTTAAAATTTAATCTAGGTCTATAATTACACTATATTAAAGTAAATAACTATACAATTCTGATTAATTTCACTCTTAATACACTATATACTAGCACTAAATAACATAGAGCCCACACACTTGTCTAAAACAAAAGCAAACAATTTATATTTACTCTTTGTTCCTAGGGCAATAGTTAAAATGCCCTTTTGTGAGTTTGTTTCCGATCACTATTAATTGAATGCTAAAATGGACCTTCCATTAAAAACGGGACAGATGAAAATTTAATATAAAATTTCAGCAGATACAGAATTAAAAGAAATACTCATTTACATATTTTATGATTGTTTTGCACTGAAATAAAAAGAATTGAATATCTGCAACTATTTGCAAGAAGTACAGTAAGTGTTTTATGATTTTTTTCAGCACACAATATAAAATGTAATTTACAAAACAAATGCTAGTGTTATAATACAATTAAATTTGAATGTTCAATGGGTGAGGCGGCACACTCTTGTAATCCCAGCATTCAAGACACAGAGACAGGTGGATCTCTGTAAGTTCAAGGCCAGCCTGGTCTACAAAGTGAATCCAGATAGCCATGGCTACACAGAGAAACCCTGTCTTGAAAAAAAACAAAACAAATTTGTATGTTCAATATTGAACTTTTATGGTATCATGCTTGTACTCTTAGACCAGCAATTTATCAAGGTTTATAGGATGGACTGTCAAAAGCACAGCCTCTGAAATCAGAGAATTTATATGCAAATCGTAATTCTACAACTTACTAATATTATGTGACGCCTGGCTCATTTATCTAAGTCTCTAATAACCTGTAAAGGTTAAATGAAATAAATAATGTAGCAGTTAATTTTCTCATTGTTGTGACCAAATGCCTGACAAGAAGCAAAGGACGGATTTCGACTCATGTTTTAAAGACCCAGTCAGTCCACCATGGAAGAGCATGAATGCCAGTGGGAACAGCGCATGCCTATGGTGCCAGGAACATGAGGCTGCTGCTGTGTGGAACCAGAAGCAAAGACCAGGAAGTCCTGTCACTCCTTTGGCTTTCTCCTTTTTCTCTTTTACTCAGTTTAGGTTCCAAGGCCATGGGAAGATGCCAACAGAATGCAGGATGACTCTTGCCTCTTCAAGTAAGCTCTTTTGGAAAGCCCTCCCAGACACTCCCAGTCTCCTAGTGAACTGTCTTGGGAAGGGTTAATATCGCTGTGATGAAGCACTACACCAAAGCAACACTCCTGTCATCCCAGCACTCAGGACACAGAGGCTGGTGGACCTGTCAGGAAAGCGCTTATTCTCTCACAATTCCATACAACAGTTCATCACCAAAAGCAGTGAGGGCAGGAACCTGGAGGGAGGGGCTGATGCAGAAGCCATAGGGATGCTGCTTACTGGCTTGAGCCCCATTGCTCCTTAGTCTGCTTTCTTACAGAACTCAGGACCACCAGCCTCGGGACGGCACCACCCACAGTGGGCTGGGCCCTTCCCCATCAATCTCTAACTCAGAAATGCCCTACAGCCAGGTCTTTCTCAGTTGAGGTTCCCTTCTTTTAGATAATTCTAGCTTGTGTCAAGCTGACAAAAAACTATCCACCATCGGAACTCTAAACCCAATCAAGGTAATCATGGAGACCGTTTGGTGGAAGAAATGTCACTACACTGTAACATTCAAGGGGTGGCCTGTGCGTTGCTTCTTGCATGTGCCCACATTTGCGGTGAGAAAGCAGACAGATGTGGAAAAATGAAGTCTGGAGAGGAGAAGGATGTGAGGCCAGGTAAAGCTGCAGACAGAGTGCAGAGTTTGGCAGTTGTCTGAGTCACCCTTCTATTGCTGTGAAGACACCATGGCCAAGGCAACACTTAGAGAAGGCGGCTTTTAATTGCAGGCTTAATTATAGTTTCAGAGTTGGTCCATAATTATCATGGCATCATGGGGCTGCAAGCTTACATCCTGATCTGTAGGCAGAGAGAAACTGAGGCCTACAGACTGGTCCTGGTGCAGGCTTCTGAAACCTCAAAGCCCGCCGCAATACCCACCTCTTCCGGCAAGTCCATACCTCCTCCAAACACACACCTCCTCATCCTTCCTAAACAGCTCTGCTAACGAAGGACCAAGCATCCAAGCATGAGCGCCTATGGGGCTATTCTCACTCAAACCACCACAGCTAAGAGAGGAGCTTGAACACAGTGAAAGTGGAGGTCAGGACAGGCTCAGATAAAGTAACTGTTATGAGAATAGCACCATTAAGGGGAAACCTTGGAGCTGGGTGTGCTGGTGCATGCCTTTAAGCCAGTGCTCAGGAGGATCTCTGTGAGTTCAAGGCCACCCTGGTCTATAAAGCAATCCATTTCTCTGCTCTGTTATGCATAGAAACCCTGTCTCAAAAAACAAAACAAAACAAAAAGTTAACTGCTACTGTTGGCACACAATGTGGGCAAATTCCTGCCTCTCACCTGCTTTTGTAATTTAACTGAGGGCACTAAATTCAGTCGTTTACCAATTGGTATTTAGCTGTTTGGATACTGTCATGGCAGAACTAGATAGCTGAAATGAAGACCAGAGGAATCTCAGGAGTCAAACATGTACTATCTAATCAAAAGAAGTTTGCTGATTTGTACCCTACAGCAATAGAAGGAAGCGCTGACTAGTTTTCATAGTATCAATAAATCCAGAGCATTAGACAAACATACAGGTGTTTTCCTATCTCAAAAACAGTAACCATTTCGTTTCTTTGAGACAGGGTTTTTTTTTCTCTGTGTAGCTTTGGCTACTCTGAACTGCCTTTGTAGAACAGACTGGCCTCAAACTCAGAGGCTTGCCTGCCTCTGACTCCATGCGTACTCGGATTACAGGCCTGCACCACCACACCCAGCAAATTTTAAAATTTAAAACAAAGCTTAAAGATTCAATGTTAAGGATTTCTTGTTTTTTTGCTTTTTCAAAAGTTAAGCGCAAATATAAGAAGTTACATAAGTGTCATAAGAAATTTATAAGCATTATACTGGGTCATAAAATATATTTTTCTGACTGTATCTCCTAAAATCAAGTCATTATTTTAGGAGTACTTATGTAAAATAGCATTAAAAATGTTTAAAGACTACAAAGAGACGACTTGGACCTGAGTTCAGATCCCTAGAGCACATATAAAAGGCCAGGCCTGCAAGAGGATGGCAGTAAGTAGCCATGGGGACGTGGCAGGAGGATGGGCAGAGACAGGCAGATCCCTGGAGCCCAGTGGCCAGTCAGCTTAGCCAAAGTGATGACCTTCAGGTTCACTGAGAGATCCTGCTCATAACAATAAAGACACAAAGCAACTGAGGAAAGACATCCAACATCAACCATGGGCCTATCCATGTATGTGCAACTATGTGCACCTCCCCCCCCCCACACACACACGGGAAACTATGTGCACCCCTACACACACACACACACACACACACACACACACACACACACACACACAC